>JAVJGI010000050.1:9145148-9222682 GCA_035590275.1 Ibycter americanus
AATTGTAGTTCTGACTTCTAAACTCTTTTGAGTTGGGTTCATTTCTCCTGCCGGTTTACTTTTAAACCAGCACAAATGCAAAAAGAAAAGCAGTCATCCCAACCATTAAGAAATTAATTACTTTGACACAGCCAGTATGTCCAACAGAGCTGAGCTTCGAAATAACTTTTATTCTTTCTCTCTTGATGGCAAAAAATTCCATTGTGATTGACCCTTTTTTCATAATGCAAATGATGCTCAGAAGCTAGACTGCTTGTACATTCCAGGTTAAATTACTCATCTAGCTTTATGCCCTGATATAAAATGACAAATAGATTCATAACCACAGGAAGAAAACAGATGAACATTTATTAACATATAAAATAATAACAACATTTTATTTCATAAGCATTTTGCCTTTTTCCTTGTAAAATGAAATCAACTGACTGCAAAACTATAAAGCCACCTCACCATTGTACACAATGATTTTTTTCTGAGACATCCACTGACTAGCAAACATGTCATTTTACAGCCACACAGAATGGAACTATTTATTGCCAGTACATTTGTTAAGAGTGAGAAAAGAATTAGTATGTCCAAAGCTGCACAGAAGAAGAGTATTCCTTATTGAAGTAAGGTGTGTCAGAACTGCAGTACCAAAAAGCAAAAAGGGTAAAAGAAAGGTACAAAGCAGCTGCCTGGTTCTCCCAACAGGGAATCTTCAAAACACAGAAGAATGTATATATGTTGCAGGGCTAAATGCATCAGTGTGAACTGTTTCAGGGATGCCCTACCAAAATTTATCCACAACCCACACCAAGTGCATATTCACCGCTGATACAATATACTCCACCCACAAAACAAGCAATGTATGTAGAACAGAGCCTAAGAAAGTCCCAAAGCTACAATTAAGCAATTTACCACTTCTAATGTCACCCCCTCCAGAATAATTATTTCATTTGGGGTTTTTCTCTTTGGCTATTCTGACAGTCTGATGGCTATCTGTTAATTTGTTTAAATGGGTGCCAAAAATTGTAATACTTTTTCTGCACAGCCTCTTTATTCCATTTGGTAACACTATACAATGCACCTGAATTCTGAGAATGTAAGTGGCCAGATAATTCTCTGCTTTAAGGAGAACATGGCTTATACTGATTCATCTGGGACTGAAGTATAACATTGATGTAAATCAGCTCCATTCTCTATGTCAAAGCTATTGCACCATTTTGAAAAAATACCATTTCTTCTGCTTCTTTTGAATTTGGGAGTCTTTCTGCTTTTAATGTGAAAATTTGACAGACCAACATGAAAAGCTCACAGATTAATACAAACCACTACATAGTGGTTACATAGGAGTAAAATGTTTTGAAGACTTCCTGCCGGGGGGGTGGGGGCGGGGGGTGGGGTGGAGATCATTCCTTGATTCTTGTTTAGACAGGCTAAAAAAAAAAAAAAAACCACACACCTGCATTTTTTCCATGCCTGTTATCATAAAGGCTACATTTTGGAGGAATACTTCATCCCCAAATCCCAAGGGATTCCTGGTTTTGCATGTCTGGCTAACCTATTACCATCCTATAGAAAAAAAATCCTGTCTACCCTGTATCATCTTTGCCCTTCTTGCCCTCACTATTCCAAACCCGAAAATCTAGCAGATCTTATTCCCACTCTTCTCCTTTTCTCTATAGAAGAACTATATTTTCCCCTCTCTACTTCCCACTGAAAAGGACAAGGGAAGAGACTTCAACTGCCTGAACTAATTGCCTTTTTAACTGTTTGAACTCCTAAACTGTGTAACAACATAACCTACCACCCTATGGCTGACCCTGTGACACAATTTCAGTTTTACAGAGGTGCTATCTGATCTTGTAACTGAAAAAAAAATATCTATTCTACAGTGACATAAATGGGAGTAGCTCAGTTTCCTTAGCATGTCTATTGTAATATGGGATGAGAATGGAAGTTTGACTGGAAGCCTCTTATAGGGACAGGAAAAACATTGTCACCGCGCGGCTGGATTGCCCCTGCTGCCAGGAAGGCTAACAGGGGACATCAAGACCTTCCCTTACGAAATAAGCTAATGCCACTGAATAAAATTTTGTTGCTTTTTGGACAAGAAAATTTGGAGGAAGGTAATACTCTGCTTAACTTTGGCCAAACTGACTTTATCTTTTGGTAATAAAGGCCACTATTCAGCTACACCCCTCAGAGAATATTATCATAAGAAGTTAATACTGTAATCTCTTACTGAAGAAGAATGCTTGGTCTTCTTTCTGCCATTCACCTGAAGCTGAGACTAGGGCAAACTCCATGTCATAGCTCATGCTCCATCTACGCACCAGGAGAACTGAGCAGCACCCTCTGTGTTCTCTCTATGTTGATATAAAGGACTGGAATAAAAATGACCAGTACAAACAATAGGGGGGGGGAAATAAATCACTCAAACCAAACAATATTTTTAGAATCTCCAAATAATTTGATTCCTACATCTTGAACTCTCTAGTTGAATGCAAAAATGCTGAAATGCCCAGAGTTAACAGTTAAGATAAATGAATTTTAGTACATTCAATGTTTTCATTACATTCCCAGCTCCTGTTACCAATGGATGACATAGCTATTTCAGTCTCACTCAAAGGAGCTAGCTTGCAGCCCACAGAGATCTCAAAAAACACAAGGCAATTCTATTCCTGGGTTAAAAAAAAAGCCACAAATTCAAATAACCTTTTTCTTCTTCTTCTTCCTTTTTTCTCCCCTTTAAATCTCATACTTTCAAATGTTTGAAGCCTAGTTTAAGATTTCTTAATACTCATATTATGACAGCGCTTCAGTGTGACAACTATTTTGCCTCCAAATGCACCACAAAAAGATATTGTTGCCTTGAGAGAACCAACAACTCTGCCTGGCAGAAATAAAGCGAGTGTCACAGAAGTCACTGAAACATTTCTCACCTCAAAGACAAAAACGTGGAAGAGTTTACCTAACACACAATCTGGGAAGTTTTCCAAAATCTTTGTTTAAGAAGTGTTTAGTCTGACACAGTTCCCTCCAAAGCTCTAGAGAGATACTAGAAATATCCACATGAGGATAATGCATGAATGAAAAAGACCTACTAAAATCCTGTTCCAAACTATGGTTCATATCACTTTGTTTCAACACATATCTGCACTGCAACCACTGAAACTCGAATACAGTGCATTGCACTACTGCCTTTCTCAGCACATTCTTACTGGATGACACTTTATATGAACATGTGTGAAATTCGTACCAGAAGATTCACGTGTCATATCTCTTTCGTACACCCAGGATTGTTGTGTATTTTCTTCTGTTGTTGTTTTTAAAAAGAAAAACAAAAACAAAACAAAAAACCCACCAAAACCCAAAAAACAAATACTGCTGGTGACCTAACACTAGATGAGAAGGATCTCTGATCTGATTTAATATGCCAATTGCTTGCTCAGCTATTTTATTAATTGATACCAATAGCAATTACTGTAACCAGTAACTGGAAACAGTTTGTTGCTTGATACTTGCAACCAAGAAGTTGCAGTCCTGCTGCTGCTTCATCAGGTCCTTTCCAGCTGCTGTCCAGGTAACCTTTTTTCTTTTTTTTTTCCTCCTTTAAAAAAAAAGAACAAAAAAAACCCCAAAAAAACAAAACCAAAAAAAAAAATCTCACCAACTCTTGACTCTGTCCAGCTATTCTGTGCATCCAACTGCTCCACAGCATGTCCAGCTCAGCCTGACAGCAATACAGCAATCAGGATCAAATCTCCTCTGTTGCACTTCATGTTTCATTACAATTTCCTTCTCAATAAAATCTTTTGACTGCAACTCCTGGCTCAACCTAGCCATTCTCAGGACCAATCCAGCCATTATCATTCAGTACATAAATGAAACTTTCCATGCTTTTACAGTAACCTCTTCAGACCACCAAAAAAATCAGGTACACTTTGTATGATTTCTTGTTTTGACATACCAACTTCCCCTTATAAATTCAGATCACAACATTTCAATCCAGTCACAATCATGTTGTCTAGGCATGTTGCTCTTGGCGTTATGGAAGCAAACGATGCAAGTGCAAGAAGTGGTTCCACCAACACCCCAATTCCTAAATTTAGTTCCCCTGTCTCTTTTCAGTCACAGCTTTTTGAGGGTAAGCTGTGCTATCTTACAATGATTCTTCACACACACCCCCCTCCACTGTACGCAGGGAATCCTGACAGCATCGCACCCAGGCAGTCACCAAGCTCCCCAGAGGAGTGCTGTACGGCTGCTTGATTCATGCATTCAGGCAGTAAAGAAATATGCTCTGTGGATCTTCCCCTGGGGAAAACTAGTGGAAGCAGCAGGTCTAGAGAAGGCTAAGATGTGCTCTTTTTTGAAATTAGTAACTGTGAAACAGAGACCAGTTGCTCCTTATGTTTTCTCTTCTCCAACACAGAACTGTGGTGTCAGGTCCAACCCAAAGTGGGCATTTTTTCTGCAGAGGGGCAGAGTTCTTCTCATATCCATTTCATGCTGCATACCCATTTACTTTCACAGAGTATTTACACTCCAAATCAAAACCAAAAAAAAAAAAAAAGCACATCACTAAGAAATTACAAAATATCCTTCCTTATTTAAATAATCCATTTCTAGTTGTCTCAGAAATTATTTTCACCTCTGCACGCCTTTAAGCAAACTGAGTGGCCGAAGTGTAGAAGTGAGTAGACCAGTTCAGGAGTGAGCAGGATAAAAATGAACAATGCACTATCCTGCCCCAGGGACCCAACTGTATCTTTTTATTGCTTATCACTATTATTTCTGCTTATTTTGTAATATATTATTATTTTACTTTTCTTCTTTAAGAAAGCAGAATTCCAAGGAAATAAACTTTTTACTTTACTATTTCTTAAATAAAATAAAATGTAAATGCACATGAATTCAAAACCACACATGTAATCAGATAAATCTAAATAATCTCTTCTCAAACCTTAATCTCTTTCAAAATGTTTAAACATTAACATGTTCACAATGTTAAAATGTTGATTCTGTATATGTAGCAAATGGACTAGAACAGAAAGACATGACAACAATCTGCCTGTTATCCAATGTGACAACCGTGTTTTTCACTCAGAATAACCAGTCTCTCAGAAGAGTACTGTGTATCATAGATTCTCTCAGTTTTCATTAGTACACTATCTCAATTTCTCCAAGGAAATTATCTTTGAACAACATATCACTCTGCCCTTGGAACCATCAAACTGACATTTGACAAAACTGTGGAAGGCTTGTAAGTTAAATTTAAAACTCCGTTAAACCTTGCCTTACTCATCTCATTGAGCTCTAGCCTCCCATGGAAACAATTAGGAAGACCAACATCAGAGGCTGGTGGGAAAATTTCTAGCACTGGTCAGTATATTATACATGGGAAAAATATCCATCACTTTTATCCGCAGGCAGAAAAGTTTGGGGAGTATATAATCTGCTGTAACCTAAATGAAAAAAAATCACATTACTGCACTGATTCTTGTGCTCAGAACATTTTTTTATTGTATGGGTAGATGCACATGGCAGGGGTTATGCCAATGTATTCAATTTTCTTGTTTGCCATATCAATAGCCTGTCATGTTATAAAACAGATGCAGCATTTTTCTAATCATTCTAAGCCCATATAAATAGAGATGAATAAAATGACAGCTAAGAGCATATTGATTAGCAGAAATGAAAATTAATATATCTGTTTTTTAATTTTTGACCTTAATGATGATTCAAGCTGCAAAAACTTAACACTTCACTGAAACCCCACAATAAACTGATCATACGCTACAACTTATCTAGGACTCTAGGGATGAAAGTTGGCAGGGTTATGAGGACAGTTTGCTTCAACAAGGTCAGCTGGTTTTCTAGGTCAATAAAACATAACAGAAATTGCACCTCCAACTGCTGAACAAATGTTTCTGCATACCAATCATGAAATTCCAGTGAAATCAAGCATAATGACAACTGCATAGCATAATACCTTTCTTTAAGCTCTCTCTAGCTAGAGAGATTTTCAATCAATACTGAGTACGTTCTGATAGAAATGCCAGAGTGGTTACATTCAGACAAAAATTTCATCATAGCCAACTCCAGAGTAAATGCATTTGATTAATTTCTGAAAGAAAGAAAGGTTCTGAAAATAAATTAAGTATTTTTATAATTCAGGTGTAATAACTATCCACTCAAGCACATTAAAACGTGCTTGTAGTAGATAGACAATAAACTGAAAATGTTCATCCGATTCATTACTGCAATCAATAAGCCTCAAATTTCAGAAACAAAATTTTCCAGCTGGAAAGTAACTTGCGATTGTGATGTGCATTAAAGCACATCAGGAAAAAAACCCTCTTGCCTTATCAATGTTTTCATAATGAGCCATCTTTTGCCATATAGTTCAAAGACATCCACATCAGAAACTTCCCTGACATGTCTGAACCATGAAATGTGAACTGCCCTTGGTTTTGAGACAAAGATACCAAAACTCTCTCAAACTGGCAAGCTCTGCTTCTATATGAACAGAGAACAAATCTGTGCAAAAAGTATACATTGACACAAAAATTCTGAAAACTCCAGATCTAAACACAATATAAAGGCAGATTGGACATTTGCCATGATTCTAGTCAAAGGTACTGCATGCCAACCTGATACTATCTCTGCAAATGCAAAACTTTGGGAGCTGAAAACCACCTGGAAAGTCCTTGCAATATACACCCACCTTTATACTTCGGTCTGATTGATCTGTTAAGAAGTAAATACTTTCTACCTTGATAATGACTGAAACCCAGGTCTGTTCCTGTCTAAAGCAAAGCTTTTTCAGCACAGGAAACAAAACCTTGTGCAACTTTCAATCACCAATTTCAGAAATTGAAAAGTAAGGGATGAGACTAAGAGTACAGAACTGTCTTAAAAATACCTGCCACAGGAGAAAATAAATAAAGCCACATTCTGAAATGGGGAAAGGAAGAAGCAGATGAACCTGTAGTCCAAATGATATAGTTATTTGTTTCTAAAATACCAAGTATATACTTTAAGACATCGCTAACTTACACTTTACAGCCATTCATAAGCATGAGAAAGAGAAATTAACATCAAGGACTACTAAGAGAAAAAAATATTGACTAGATCAATTTTTACTTTCAACAACCACAAGACATGTAATAATACTTGATAAGATAACTCAAAAACAGTGCACAAGCACAAATTCTAGCTAAACTAATCTAAAATCTGGAAGAAAACCGCGGATCTGACTAGATGATGCTATATACAAAACCAGCACATAAGACATACACATACATATGCCTCTCTTGCAGTTATGTGCTGGTCCAGAACCTGGACCAAATGGCTAAAAGTTTCTGAACCAGAAGCTGAACCACTCCAATTCATCCTATTATGTTTGCAATAACAGTAAAAGGGGTGATGGTGAAGTATTAAGAATAAGGCTCTGATCTGTCTGTACTATTGATATTGTTCAATCCATTACCTGCTGGGTTGAGTTGTGTACCATAAAGTTATTCCCAATGTTGAACTCCCTCAACAAAGATAATAAAAGTAAAACTGAAAGAAGAAAAAAATCTGCACACAAAACAACATATGAATTTAGTATGTTGTTCATAAACTTTTTTTTCTTACAGACAAAAGCATTCTTTCACTGTAAAGTTTCCGATCTAGAAATGGCATGACCAAAAACTTCACAATAAGGACAAGCAGAATAAAAACAAAAAACAAAGGTAAACAGAAGTTATTAATATCAAATCAAAATGGCCAAATAAATGAAGCATCAATGAAAACCTTCATTGCGGAAGGAGCAATTAAGTAGGAGAGCAGAAAATACTGACCTGGAAGTCAAGCTGGTTGGAGTAGGGATGAAAGCAGCAGTTTGGAGAAAAACAGATAGGAAGGAAGACAACAGAAGAGAATAAAGGGAGGAACACATTAGTTCTTTAAAACTATAACAAGCAGATGTTATATCAGCAGATTTTATTCAAAAAAAAAAAAAAAAGGGAGGTGAAGGGAAAGCAAGAAATAAAACAAAATTTCTGTAGCAATATAACCTCTCTGTGCACTGAATAGAACAAAATTTTTAAAGCAAAATTGCATCTTGTCATTTGTGGCCTGTGGAAAGCCATCCATATTTATAACCATCCAAATGCATACACACAGACAACGGAACAAATAAATTAGGTGGATATTGGTAGTGTTCACTGCCACACAAATGTCTCATTATATACCACGAAGTCTTTCTCTGAACCGACATACGTTTGGTGACCCACATTCATCAAGTCTTCCTATGAAAGCCAAAACAGTTAAACAATTTGGCAGCTTGTTCAAAGATACCATTTAGAAGTTCACAAAGCACTGTACCTAATAATCAAAGACAGAGATTTGCCCCTTACCCCCCGCTCCAGGAATACAGCCCCTTCTAATGCTGACAGCAATTTTTTTCTTTAGTCTGAAGAATAAGGTTAATGCTTCATCACGGAAAATACTCTGATGCTTGATAACTTACTTGGTAAAAAATACTTAATTGAAAGGGCATGTTAGGTAAGGGAAAAGAAATCCTTGCCTGACACCCAGCTAGATTAATCCTTAAAATGTTCACTAGTGCACAGTTTTTCATTCACTTATGAAAGGGAAATTTTTAAAAGCTACAAATACCTTTTTTTTAAATGCAGTTATTCCATATGCCGAAGTTTTGTCATTTATGCAATGAATTATCAGTGCTGTGTGGACTTCTGTTCATCAGAATTCAAATGCAACTCAATTCAGAATGAGTTAATTGTAGTCTGAACACCCCAGGAGCTTCAATGTGCATCTATAGGGTTATTACCCAAAACTTACCACTGCATAGACATGTGATAACAAAAAATCCCAAACTTCTTGTTTAAAAACAAACTGGTTTTGTCTTATAGCTAGTATAGTATTTTAAAATGAACTTTGATATTGTAAGTTATACTGAGAAGCTACATTCAAGCAAATGACTGATCATCTGACATACCACTGGAGAAAAGCAGACCCAATATTTTGAAATCTACACTACGTTCTCATCATTTTCTTTCTCTTTTCAGTCTAAAATTATTAATGGATAATTGATATCCATTTTATTATGTGCCAACACTCTGTTACTGAAATCACTCTTCTTTTACCGCAGTGCTTACCCCTTCACATATTTATAGAGAACAAGCATCCCTACATGTTTTGCCAGAGAAACAAACCACTGTTGTTTGGATGACTCCTGCAACATGAGCACTCCATTCCTTTCATTATCCTACCAGCCCTCTCTGCACCTGTTTCCAGTTTTAATTCAATCTTCTCAAATATGACTGATGAGAAGTATACAGCAGTGTTCCACATAGAGTCTTGCTAGTGCTTGATGACATGAATACCCTCCTACCCTTACTGCAGACATTTATGCTGACATACCAGGATCCACACCTCATTATTTAGATGTCTGTTTCATTATTTAGACGGCTCATAATGACACCACCATAAGCAAATTTACCCAATCTTTCTCTTCCTAAACTGTATCCAGGATTATCCTTAGCTTACAGCAGGCAATTTTACTGGTCCTAACTTCACAATCACGCATTTTCTATCAATTCATTTCATTTAATTTCATGATTCAAGCTCCGTAGCATATTTCAGAAACATACTTTTCATACTAATGCCATTGATAAAAGCATTAAATAAAATAGTCCTTCAGTCCTGACAGTTCCGTTCCAGCTGCAGTTACCTCTGTTTGACTAGGCCCTTCACATTAAAATCTAAGCTGATGACTATCTTACCCAGTTTCACTTAAGTTATCAAAAAAAAAAAAAAAAAAAAAACCAAACCAAAAAAAAACCCACACCACATTTCCTTCATCAAGACATCAAAGAAAAACATCAAGGTAAGTTTAGTGAAACTACATTATGATGGGATATATTACATTCCATTTTAACCTGTTCTCATTATAAATACAGATAAATCATGAATGATGTAATAAAAGTTATCAAACAGCTTTAGTATAGGACGAGGAATTGGTTCTACTGTGTAGTTATAAGTTATAAAACACAAATATATATGGAGTAACTTAATAAACAGACCAACATGTTTTTATATATGAGCAGTATGAATCACGAATCTTAAGTGATGCAACTCAGAAGTGTGATATTTTCTGAGGCAAGAAAATCACATTAAAACCAAAAGAGTTACCATTCATATGAAATCTTCTTCAGGATTGTTAATAATGTTCATTGGTCAAACAGCATCCACTTATAAATTTAATTGCCCATATCTTGAAGCAGATATTTCTACCTTTGAGTATTTGACACTTTCTGTGTCAATACTTTCTGACATAGTAGAACATTAGTATTCATCATCTTGGTTTAATTCTTGTTTAAATTTGTAAATGATAACTTTATTACAAACATTTTTACTTTTCAAAATAATTTATACAGTACACCTGATTCTTATAGTACAACTCATTATTTTCATAGTACAACTCATTATGCTGCTGAACTTATATGTGAATATAAAAATATTGTGAAGGTACCATAGCTGCAATACTCTAGATTATAACTCTCTCAGAAATTTATGTTTATAAATGTTGAGAATTTATGTTGTTGCAATTATCTTGCAATGTAAAGATGTTGGCATAGCAGTGAACATGGATCCCATCAAGCTATTAGCCAACAAATACATTACAAAAGAGTATTTGTTTTCCTACAAAACCCCAGAGATGCCCTTGCATCTGAATTTAGGGGAGATGTTGAAGATACGCTGTTTCTGAGCAAAAAAACCAAGCAGAAAAAGTAAGGAGAGATAATAGCAACCTAGAGCACATTATATGAATTACAAAACAGCAGGACAAGAACATTTTCAAATATGCTTCTGTTAAAGTTGCAGTCATTTTCACAATGCTTTATTCCCATAAAGTCGGCAAACTGAGCTTTGGCTCCACCTCTTCCCTTCAATAATGAGCCAATCAAGTAGTCATTACAAGCAGAAAAAGTAGTAGCACTTCATAAAACGTTACAGCAATTTACACTCCACCTAACCCCCTAGAAAGGGGAATTTCAACATCAAAGTTACCTCTCTAGGGACACCAACAGGTGGCACAGTTATATACAGATTTAATCTTTAGGCCAATGTTCCTAGAAAATAAGTAAGAGGGAGAAAAAATAAATTAAATTTTAGAGAAATCTAAGCTGAGCCTGATTAGTAAGAAGGGTCAGATACCGACTCACGAAAAATACTTCCCTATTACACTTTTACACTGCTGGCAGATTGCTAGCCTTACTGTACTAATCAATAAATTTCTGCCTGTGCTTATGCACAGTAGACAGTAGCTTTAAGACTCCATTACCAACTAAAGGCAGTAACTTCTGTTAATGAAAGCAATAATAGATAATTTTTACATACATCCTTTTTCCCCCCCCCTAGTTTACGATAATTAACATATATACTGCTTGTATAGGAATTTGGAACTAAACATGAAAGCAGTACATAAGGTAAATCAAGTAAGAAACTGCATTAAAGTTAGTAGAATTCACAGACAAATCTTGGAACATGATGACTCCCCAAAACTGCAACATATTACTGTCCTTAGCTGGTTATGCCACAGAGATCTCATTGTAAGCATTACAGAAGCACTTAAAGGTTCGTAGCAAAGCTTAAATACTTCATCACATTCAAAGTACAGCATATACTTCTCAAAAAGTCGGTGCTTACTCAGTGGAACCAAATTTATATCAGAATCAATGCTCTCATCAACAATAACAGACTGGAAATTGGTGTCCCAAAATTTCACTGATAAAAGCACACAAAATTTTCAAAAAAAATTAATATAAAATAGAAAATTATGTCCATTACATAACCCACTACAGGGTTCTAAGACAGTAAGAGGTTGTATGCTGACAAAGGCATAGCAATACCTCTGTATCCCTTGGTTCCTTGCTTCTTTGTAATCATTGTCCTGTAATCAATAATTCTCAATTTAATTCAAATAAATCTACTGATCTATACTGATTCTTTATCTCTCTTTTACATAAAATATTTAAATCAAATCAATATTTACTAAAAATCTTAGATCACAAGCTTCATCATGTTCATCTTCTAATCTTGTCATTTCAACACACATGTGATTGCTACTTAATAAATCTCTTAAGATGATCCTCTTGAACAAAAGAGTAGCATGCCTACTATTGCATCTAGTGTCACACAATAATTCAGTATATTTTATGCCCAATGAGGACGTCAGTTACTGTTTCTGTAAAAACTATACAGTCAGTTTCCACCAGCTAGGTCACACACCTGGAGTCACTATATTACGAGCCTAGGTCTGTAATTGCCCCTACAGTACATGCACTTATGGGTGGAATAGGTAGCACTTTCTTGACGACATAAATTCACTGATGGTGTTATTTTTTTTCCAATACGCTGCTTTAGGATTTTGGAGAGTTCAGGCAGAACTCAGAGTCACGGTGCACAGTGACCACTCTTCACTACTAGCTTCCTCTGCTATCTACTTTACACATTACAATTGGTGCAACCACCAGACTATCCTAAACGCCTTTTGATGTGTCAAGAGGGATAACTGCTAATTAAAGTTGTCCTCATGTAAATACTCAGTTCTATTTCAAGTACAAATCTTTTTCCACTTTAAATTTGAGGTCTCCATTCTCATGACACTTTGATTGATAACTATATACTATTCATCATTATCATTATTAAACCTTTGCCAAATGTCTGTAGAGAAAGATAAGTTTTGGCAACATGTAACTGTGAAGAATGATAAGTCATCATCAGTCAAAGATGCTCTATGCATCTTCCTTTCCAAGCTGGCTGTTCCCTTTCCCCTAAGGTAGCCAACATTTCCGGCAGATCTTCCCCTCTTCCACAGTAATCCTCCCTAATTGGACAAGGCAGTGCTATGTATGTCTTGACTGGAACTATAGCAATAATCACAACAAGATCCCTTGAACTTCTCTTTTGGAACCATAAAGCACTTTTCTTCTGACTTGATTGGTAGAAAACAATTCTATAAAATATTTGAAAACATAAAATTCCTTCCTTCATTTACCTATGAGTGGCTAAGTACAGGAAGGGAACAAAGAAATCGGATCCACATATATTATCAATCAAATAAATTGCAGTATACTGTATGGGAGAAGGTTCCAATCATCATTACAAAGGGTGTGAGACAAATGGATCCCAAAATCCTCCTGTCTCCATTAAGTAAAGACTGTACAACCTTCCCAGAATTAAGACAAACACCACCTGGTCAACATCAGAAAATATTCATCTGAAGCAGACAGAGACTACAGAAACACCGAGAAATAGTTAGAATTATTATTCTATAGCATTCTATACTATATACTATATTATTCTATAATATTCTTTATAGACATGAGGCTGGTCAGAAATACTTACCAATACTTTTCAGAACCTCTGTTAATTAGTGATGCTGTTCGCACTGAAGAAACGTGTGGGGACAGTTTTTATTTACCAGTTACTAGAAAGACAGGATTGTTCCCCAACAAACTTTTCTAGGAGGGTTCTTGTCACTGTAAATTGCATATAGCTTTTCCTATTTATGTTCCTTTTACAGACACTACTAAAGTGACAACCTTAAATAGTTTCAAGGTCAGCAGACAGGAGGTGCAGTTCTCACGTAGCCAATCATTTCTGATTCAGTTTTACAAGACATAACAAATATTCTGTTGAAACACATATTCTAGTCTTCTCTGCTCTGCAATAAAGATCAAGTAAATAAAAATGCCACTCAACGTAAGACAACATAAGAATTACCTTTCTAACTCAGCAATTTTCTTATCTTTGTCATTCTTCTCATTCTCTACTTCCTTCAGTATTTCTAGAAGTCTGTCAACCTCAGCCTGAGCTTTGCCACATTCTTCTCTATAGTACGATGCCTCTTTGTCAAGCTGTTTCATTCTGTCTGCAAATTCTGGATTCATCCGTGCCTCTTCTTCAGCCTCATGAGCCTTCAGAATCAATATTTTAAAAAAGATAAGGATAACAATAATTATTAGAGCTTTAAGAGCTTACTTTCTTCAGCCTCGGAGTTCAAATTTTCATTAAAAAGGATTATGGGTATTTCTGTCCGTTGACAATATTTTCTACAGAAGCATTATAAAAAAGAATGAAAATATCTTCATTGTCTAGAATTATAGTCAAATGCTATCATCCTGAAGGGGGAGGGCATTTATTAAGGTTTTTTAACATATCAAAGCAACCATATTTTAAGGGTGTTTTTAAATTTAAAAATCACCTTGTAATTCATTTAATTCACATTAAGTTTTTAAAGAGTTTCAAATATATAGGCAGTTTCTTAATAAACCACATTCTCTCTCTTTCCCCAGGTATATATACACACTTTGTCCACGTGTTTATATATATGTACGCACACAGAGATACATATATATACATATTGTAATCTTTATCACCAGATGTTTCAAATGCAGTTTAATACGAAAAATTTAAAAGGAAGAAATTGTTTTTATGCAGTACTGTTTTTAAAAGACAAACTAATGAACTAAAAAGTTGCTTTCAGCAGACATTTTACCCAATAATCCTTTTTCTTTTATCATTAATACTTAACCTGAAACCGGAAGAACAAGCTCATTGGTGAAAACGGCACAAACCTGGCAAACACATGCATGGATGGGTGGCAGTTTCACAGACAAGAAAGAACGCAATGAACACAACAACAACAGTGCAGAGCCCAATCTTACTCCCATCAAATCTAATGGCAAAAACCCAATTAACTTCAATGGGAGCATGATCTGGCATCAAGTGCTTTAAACTGTTGGCTGGAATAATCACAGACAGATGGAAACAACAATGCACTGCAATGCTTAGCCTACCCCTTGCTTCCCATTATTCCTAATTGGCATCTTGAAAGAGCAGGCAAGGAAAAAACAAGTAGTTTAAGGCAGTGCACATTAAACATAGAAAATTCAGATTACATTCTCTTAACATAGAGGAATTTTACAGAAATTCAGGACATTTAGAACTGAAGGTCCTCCAACTATCTTATTATGCAGAGAAGATGTGGACTTAACTTATCCTTCTTAATTTCAGGGAATAGACAATGCAAGCAAGCAATGACAGAAATGCAGATTAAAATGAAACATGCGTGTTTTGGAAAGAATTAATATAAACTACAGGTACTAGAAGGTTCATATTCTTTGCAATGGTTAAAATTTTCTGTATAAATAAAGAACAAGTCTGGGTTTAAAACAAATACAACAATCAGAAAATTGAAATTACTAGGGAAGAACCTTAGGGGTTGCATGTAACATATCATTTAAGCATGAGGATAATAAGAAAAAAGATAGTAGATTTTAAGTGTTATTTATCCTACTGTGAGATTTTTAGTCAGAACTATTTGGTTACCAAAATGAGCCAAGGGAATGACATGAGAAGCCTACTAAACCTACTGGCTTTGCTCTTCAAATTCTGTATTTTGGATGATAATGCATGTTCCAGCCCTGAATTCTACACAGATACAGGGCTTCCCTAACACAGAGTTTGTTTCAAGGCAACATCCAAAGAGAATCTTAATTTTACAGTTTGGGTGAGATGCTAGCAACAGATTCCTTTTCATCCTCATAAATCTTCCTGCTTTAATAATAAACCTTGATTTATTTTATACCAGGTGTTAACTGTGTCAAGAAATTTACTTTCAACTACTCATTTTTTAAGTAAATGTAATACTCAGATTCAGGGCCAATTATGTGAAAGACTGTGTGCCAATTTCCAGCTGCAAACCACTTCAGTTTTCCATCAGCTCTATTAAGATATTTGACAATGTATTATCTCTCCAAAATGAACAGTAATTGTTCTTTTTCAAAGGGGGGGGGAAAAAAATAGTTCCATAGGTTGGGAGAAATAAATTCAGTCTAGGAAAAAAAAACCCACAACCCCACTCCCACCTTTAAGACACTAGGAAACCTATGCAAAGAGGATGTTGTTCGCTCTTGCTCTACAGATTTCTCCTCCTCTCCTAAGGTAAATCCAGAATTTCACAGTTGCCCTCTAGAGACTATCACTCTTTCATATTCCTCCCCATCACCTTTCTTTCCCTTCTCTTTATTTTAGTGTATAATTCTCGTATTTACCAACCTTGCATCCATAATTTCATCAAAAACACTCACCTTCCTGCCTCTAACCAGTCTTTTCACTTTAGCATACAGGAACTATGAGCTTCAGCCCAAACTTTTTTTTCCCCATGCACTTCTACCCTAGTTTTAACCCAGGACAAGAAGCAATGCAGAAGACAGAGAAGCCTGTCTTTTTTTTTTTTTTTTTGCTTTTCATTGTCACAATGGACTTTCTATGATGAAAATACATAACTGGGCAAGAACATGATAGCGTCACCAATGCAAAAGCACCAAATGTTCAACTATCATCGAGTATTCCTGTCACACAGCAGCTCAGAAATGTACTGAACAAATTATCTACTACACAGGTTATAACTAAATCACCTGAAATAATAGATATAAATTATATTCTTCGGTTTAGCCCTATAATCCTTGCTCATTCACATGCTAAGGAAGCTAACGTTGAGTTGCAAAACTATTTTCAATTCTTCTGCTTTCTGTGGTACTCATGCCATTCCATATTTGTGTGATGTGTTTTCCCATGGTTTTCAACACAAAATGGAACCTATAAGATACGATTAAATCCAATGTGATTAAGTATCCAACCTATACAGGGTATCGAGGTGCAGCACTGTTATCCATGATGTCACATATAAATCAATATAAGCAATTCAGTTCAAAGACAAGTATAAGATTAGAATAATGTTTAAAAAAATATCTCAGTATTGCAAACCACCAGTACTTTTACAAGCACTTCCTATAGAGTATTCTTGGACTATTGACAGGAACCAGATTTCTACAAGGGCATTGCCTTAATGAAGAAGGAAAGGAAAGTCAGTTAAGAAGGGAGAGCAAGAACATAACACATTTTTGAAAAAGAGCTTTCTGCAGGTGGTACTCTATAACTTGCAATGAGTTCCTTTAAGGGAATCCTCATGTTGTAAACAAAGCTGCTGATACTACAAGAGAGCAAAGCACAATCCATCTGACATTCCTGGGGCAAAGGCCCAGAATTACCTATAAGAGCCTTATTATATTTTAGAGCTTTGAAAGATGTGTTTGGATTTGAACTGGGCACTTTTTTTTTTTATTTGTAACATACAGATCAGGGCTGATTTGTCGACAGATGGAACTTGTCTTTTGAGGTCAAACAGTAAGCCCGAAGGAGATGGAAAGCAGCTCAGCTGATATTGACCCTGCTCCCGGCTGGGCAGGCAGATTTCTTTGGCTTTTTTACAGGCTGTGGGAGACAGTCTTGGATCACTTCTAACCAGAAGCTGCATGGTTATCACAGGAATCAGAAAGCCCCTGCCTATTCCTGCTGTCCTCTCCTCTGTTCTCATTTTTAATTTCTGTCCCCCTTTTTTTCCCTAAGTTCTCTGTTTTCTTCAGAAGAATACATTGTCTGTGTTTATGGGGCTTTTATGGGTAAAAGTGTCTGGTTCATGCATACCTTTCAGCAGCAAAGTACTTGATCTCTTAATTTGTATCTATAAACGATAATACTTGTATGCGCAGATTGGGCTAGTCTCAAACTAGCACACTTGGTTTATGATGTTTTGTTTGTCAATCTTGTGACTGTGTTGTTATATGTTATTTTTACAATTCAATAAAAATAGCATATCACTCTACTATTCGAATTTCACTAATTTTATAGTAATTATGTATCTGTTCTGATATTTCCTTAATAAGTACTACAAATAATTTAGAAGTAAAGTAACATTTCCTTATGTAAACAACAAATTTCCTACAGAAACACCATAATAGTGTGGCACAGACATGCAACATGAATTATTTAATCCATTACAATTTTATGGTACAATCATGCATGCATTATTCTGCATAACAGAAATGGATGGATAGATATAGAACTTCATTTTTAAAGCTTCAGACACAAACATACACAGAAATCAAAGTACTTCATAAAAAAAATAAATGGAACAGCAGAATTTACATGCAAGAAATTACTTCGTAAGATCCTTCAAATTTTATTACTTTCAATAATAAAAAAAATTGCTGTCACCTTCATTTTTTTGTAGTCTTAAAATTCAAGGTTTTTTAATTTAACTTCAGGGACTGCTCTAAGCAATTGAGAATGGATTCTGCAAGTACTTTACATTTTAATCTGCCATTGCTCTGATGGAGCATTTGGAAAATTACATCTTTTATTATCCAGAAAAAGGTTCATCTGAACTCCAGACTAAGTACATCATTATATTTTCTTTACAGTAGAAAAACAATCATATAACTTCTTATAATCAATTCTGCACAAGAATTTATTTGATATTTCAAAAAGTTAACCTTTCAAAACATGAAGAAATATGTGCTCAATTCTGTTCACATCTTATTCACACAGGTGAATATATTGTTAAATCATTTGCTATAGAGTACGCAGCATTTGCACCCCTTCCATACCATCTCCACCTCGGTACCCAAATGTCTGTAAGAATAAAACACTGCTACCCATTGCTGTACTTTAAAAACTTTAGATTCAGCAATAAATGAAAGTCTTGGAGTTGATACTTGCATGACAGTACTAAAAACACACTCCACCACAAAAAAAATGCTGTATTACTGCGTGGGCTAAAAGAGGTCTACCCAGAGATTGACTGTTATTTCTCTGACATGTAAACAAAAGAGCATTAAACTTCAGTACTTTAAGATTAGATTGCCATCTGGTTTTCTTATAACACTATTATTCTCAAACAAAACAAAAAAATAGCAAGGAAACATTCTATTAAGTATCATAATGATTTGCAGTACAAAGAAAATGTCTCAAGTCACTGATATTACGCCATCTCAAAGAACAAAGGTGAAACCCTGGCCTTGTGAAACTCAAAGAATACGTTGCCATTGGCTTCAATCAAATCACAGTTCCATTTCAAGACTTTAGGTGGTTTTGGGGGAGAAGGGGATCGTTACATTGGTAAAAGGAGACTAATAGATCAGTAGCAGAAGAAAGAAGATGAGCAAGAAAAGTTATTTAACAAAACCTGTCTCATGGATATACTACAATTGCTGCCTGGTGCCAAAGGGAAAGGATCTTGTATCCATTTTTTCAGAACTGCCAACAGGCTGTCCTTGTGAAAAAGAAGCAGGTAAAGGCAGAAGAAAAAAAAAAGAACAAAAGGACTTATTGACTTTGGAATACTGCACACAAATAGACTAGGAAGTAACAAACAAATTCCATACAGCAGAATAACTAATACTGAAATAATGACTGGAAAGCATTTATGAAAATCAAGAGAAAAACTAACACAAATCAGACTCCTGTCTGAATAGACACGCACAGTAGCAGTGCAAATGATATGAATAGAAACATAACTACCACAAAGGTGAGCCAAGATGATACAGAAAAAAGGGTTTCATTGGGTCTTATACTATTATCAATTTATAACTGGATTCTAAAAAGTTAACCAACTTTAAAAGTAAACACAGCTCATTCTGTGGAGTCTCTTTTCTCATAGGTAAGTCATGACATACCCATTACACGGTTAGCAGCTACAAAACTTGGCAATAATAGACTCCGAAGCTGGAATGCTGCTCCGCTCACATTAATGGCAAAATTCCCATTGACTTCAGCGAAGGCAATATCTTCCCTAATGCATAGTATCACATTACTTAAGCTACAAAACCAGTTAATCAGTTCTTCTATATATACTATTCCAATTACATGGTAATTCCAACTATGATTACTATGTAAACTATAGCTTGTAAATTACTATTACAGTTACATCTTTTTTTCTGTCCTGCGATGCTCACTGCACAATAAATGTTAACAGTCTCAGCCAAACAAAATGAAATCTGTTCTCTGCAGAGAGAACGTCTGTTACTGCACTTCCTCAAATTGAAAAACGAACACAGTCAAGTCAAAAGGATAGGTACTGTGCAATTAAATCAGACATTGGCAAAAATAATGATGCTAAACAAGCCAAAGTAATACTGTTTGGCTTTTCCAAATACTGCCCTTTACATTCATCATTTTATATTTCAGCATTTTTTTCAATTAAATACAATGTTTCTATACTCTTGACGTATATACGCTGAATGTATACAGTCTTTCATGAGTAAAATTGATCTGAACTATTTTAATCATATGGACTTTTGAAAATAGTACCAGTCACTTCCTAGATATTATTATTCACATACTCAACTCAGTCATGATATACTGAATAAATTAGAAGTTATTTAAGTTTGAAGGATCAAATAAAGTACTGCAGAAGGAGGCATTAAAGAGCAAAGCAAAGCAAAAAATAAAAAATCATCTGCATGCTTTTTCTAATGGAGAAGTTGAGGACCTAAAGGCTAGGATGTTTGTTTTCTCAGAAATACTGTATGTACCTATTTAATACATTTCATATTCTTAAAACGGCCTTGAAGTCCACAAAGTTCATTTCTTTGGATATAATGAATACAGCATAGTGAGCATCAGAAGTATTCTGCAAAGCTCCACAGAGGAAGAGCACAACACAGTGAGGTAATGGATCCTCATGCTTTCATATGTTACAGCGGGCATTTCAAAAAAGAACTTACTGGATTGTACATCTGATTGAACAACTGTTCAGCTTGCTACATTGCAAAGTTGGAAGGGAGTGAAGCACAGACAGGGAAAGAAGGAAAAATCCAGGAAAACAGCATTAGCTTAACAAAACCAGTGCATTTGCACAGAAGAACTTGTCACAAAAAAGTAGAAATTTAAGATTCTAAACATTCCTTGGTGAAAGTGAGAGGCACTGGGGAAACATAAACGTTGACTTTGGCTCCTACAACAAGAATAGCTAGAGTAAGAAATTTAAGGTTTGTGTTACTTTCCCTTTCTCAAGTTAAATAACCCATGAAATAAAGAAAGGTGTCCACTTTTGATGATACATTAAGTGCTGGTCTCAAGCAATGAATCATGAGAAGTGCTTTTGGCTGAGGCTGCAATTTATCACCAAAGCTTCAAAGATGGCAATAATAAAAGATTAATTAAATTGTATCATTAAATTTATGACTTTCCTTTTGTTTAACACAAGACTGAATTTTCTATGCAGAATGACTTTTGAACAGTACAGTTTGGCAAAAAGTACTTTAGCAACTGCAAATATGTCAGTAAACAAGTAAATCTAAGATAATGAAAAACAACGAAAGGAGGAAATTCTACAGCAGATAATAAGATTTTATATATATACATATATATACACACACACACGTATATACACTTAGCTACCTATTAGGCAATTCCTGCTGTTCTTTCACTAGTAGCAATACAAAGTAAGTCAACAAGAAGTTCGGAATTCTGGCAAAAAAAAGCATTGAGCCTTCTTCTGGGGTTTATGATTTTTTTTTTAGTTTTATGAATTTCAATCCATAATCCTTGTCACAAAAAGTTTAATAAGCATGTCTATGGTTTAAAATGCTATTTTGTATACCAAAATATAGCACAGTCACGTGAATAATTACTCTTTATGAATATCCTCATTATTGCTTTTTGAAATGTGTCTACTCTATAAAATTAAAACAGTGGGTTTAATGAAAAGTGCCTCCTCTATGATATTTTTAGAGAGGAGTAACGTGTAAGCTGCATTCAAATTTCCCAGAGTAACAGACAGCCCCTTGGAGTCACTTCTGAAAAAGAGATATAAACTGTGCCTATTCCTTCTAGCTTCCATCGTGGTTAATGGTCATACATAAGCACACTTACGGGACATGCGGTTAATTTACTCTGAACTATGTTGATATTCGCTCCTACTCTAACTCAGACATATGCAAGAATAACCCAGATTTCTGTTTCAGTTAGTTTCCTAAGGAGTGAAAACATGGCGAAGGTAGTTTTCTGGGGACCAATTACTTTTAACACAGGATATTTACAGGTTTGAACATAAAGTATTTTATTAGAGAAAATGTGAATTGAAAATTACTGTTTGGAGTCTACTATCATTAACAGTCACTGTTCTGTTCAACTAAACATGCCCACAAAGAAGGTTGTAACTACATTTTATTGTGGAAATACCTCGTCTCCTACAAATGTTGGGTGAATTTCCATTGGGGCTTTATGCTATATTTATGATATAATAAAACTATTATGTTTTCAACTTTCATTTAATAATCCTTTGTATTTATACACAGGGAACATACTCCCTTTTTATACAAAATACATCCCAGACACTCTCTGACTTTTATAAGTGCTTATTTTTCCATGACTGTATGATGTGCTTATATGCACAGTCATAAAAGATTGACTTAGGATTTCAAGTCCTTCAAGATGATTTTGACTTTTTTTTTTTTGTGATCTGTGCTTTTAGGGCGGTTTATAAACTATTTTTTAAAATGAAGACAATAAGATATTTCAGATTGTAATGAAGTATATTTTGTAGTGAAGTGTAAAATAAAAACCCACATTTTCTAACAAAAGAAAACACAATAAAGGACTTCCAGAGAAACAACTTCTTTAGATATTTTAATTTGGACATCAATAGCATTTATAAGCTATCAAACACCTAATGTAGTTGTGTTTCCATTAAAAGATTTTGTATATGTTTATTGAAAAAGATTCCCTTCCTTCCTCTCCACAACTAAAATGTAACATAGGCACCTCATTGCACATATTCATCCTGAATTAAATAACAATAGAAGTATAAGGTTTACACTCTGGTACCCTTTATACTTTGTAATAACTTCTTCACAGGGAAGGCTATTGAAACAATGCTTAAACACAGAGCAGGATACTACTCAACCCTGGGTAAAATAAGTGTCAGAGTATTATCCTAATGGTGGTAACGTTCACAGAAGAAATAAATATTCTTTTCTAGAAAATGAAGCATTAGATATCAATGTAAAAAAATTAATGTCTGACATACATTTAGTCATGAACTGCAGAAGGCAAACATAATGCCTAAACCCATCAAAAATATGTCATGAGATTGGTGTTTGAACAATGAGAGCAGACATTACCAAATGACACAGAAAAAGGTAAAAGAAACAACATATGGTAGAAAAGGCATCAACAAACTTGCAAATCATTTAAGCAAAAACTGGTTTAATACATCAATTTAAATAAAACATGTTATAAAATACAAGATTTGTACGTTTTCCTTTAAATGCTTGTTTTCCCTACTTGCTGAACAGAAATACTGGATTACTAGCTGAGATACGCTATGTATTATTTTGCTTAATTATCATAAACGTGTGTTCACCAGCAAAGCCCAAAAAACGCCACAAAATAAAACCTAGCTAGTGTTTCCATTTTGGAAGCAGATTATTTTTTTATTAGGAAGTACAACATTTCTCGGATGAGCCTTTAATTTTTTCCCACGCTACAAACATTTCAGTCTACTTCTCATAGCGATATAAGTTCATATATATACAAATTGCTGGTTGGTAATTTCTTTCTGCCCTTCTACTTTCCCTCCAATGTCCTGCTCCCAGCTCATCTATTTGTAGCAGTTTCTCAGAATTCCCTCATATAGGTATTTAACATATTTTCTGAGGCTCATTAGTGGCTTTAGTACAAGCCTTGTAAGAAAGTTACCAGTATTTGATGCAAGCATCACCAAACAGCACAAGAGGGGTAGATTTTAGATTTACTCCAGAAGAGTAAATAAGCGCATCTTTTCAAAACGAGGGGATGGGATGTTGATTTTTGTTTTTCTGATTAGTTTTGTTTGTTTTCAGATGGAACTTACCTTTTTCAACTGTGCTTCCAACTTACTACACTCTTCTTTCTTTTGTTCTATGGCTATTTCTAAAGACTTAAGTTTGGAGTCTCTTTTCAGCCCTGCTGATGCCAATGAAGATGCATGTTCTTTGAGATCGATTAAACTAGACTGAAAAATGACCAAGAATAAAAAGTTAATTCCTAGTCACCAGGACACTAACTTATTGCCAATTTAGTAATCACTTGGATCCTGTTCCCCCTCCCCTTCCCCAAAAAGAGTTGACACAAAGATAAGCATTGATAGCAAAAGACACCATTTTGAGAATACAACCAACTGGAACCACAAGAGCTGGCATGGAGTGAAACATAGAAACATTCATAATATAGACAAGTTGACATTGTATTCTGGAGGTACAATTACTTTGAAGTCTGTTGCTCTAACTGAAAAATGAAAACAGGAGCAACCATGGAATATTTGAGCTTACAGGAGGATTACGTAAAGGAAAAAGTAGGGATGATGACACACAGCTCCGCAGTAACTGGAGCAATATTTTATGTAAAACAGTGAGAACTATGAAAAATGCTTAAGAAAATAGCAGTTCAGAAGCTGACCACTGAGGTGTCAGAATTTCAGTACTTAAAATGATTCAAGAGTAATCCTAACGCACTTTCTTCCATCATAGTGACATAGATAGAAGAACATAGATTTTACCGAACAGACTGACCTCTTTTTCTGTCAGTTCAGCTTGTAAAGCGTTTACTTTCTCCTTCAGGTCTTTGTTTTCTTTTTTATAAGATTCGATTTCTTCAAGTCTTTCTCTGTCATCTCGCTCCCTTTGCTCCTTCAAGCGCTCTATTATTCTTTCCTAACAAAGTAGAGGATTGCAAAATGGAAAAGTTGGGAATCATCTTAAGAAAAAACAGTATCAGATTTCTTTACATTAAGTAGCACTCAGAAAAATCAGCCTTCAGAAGCAGAAGATGACCAAGTTAATGGTACTAAAGTCAATGCAAGATTTCCACTGATTTCAAAAGCATCACATCAAGGTTCTAAATACCTGACAAGAGTAACATAATACAGAATTTCATTAAATATCTATACTGATATGAATATGTTTAGTCTTGTGATAGATATGGAAAGTTGTTAATCTCAGTAATGTATTTCCTGTATTCATAGGCGATTGAAGTCTGCAATAAAAGTTCAAAACAGAGAAGCCATGACTGGTTTACTCAGCTTGAAGTTAGTTACATTTTTTGAATACTAGTAGCTTCCATAGTGCTAACAAGAAGTTTTCAGGGTTCTAAATCTACTTAGAAATCAAACACTAACTATCAGTAACTTATAGTTTACATGTTACATTTTGAGCAGACAAAAAAAAAAAGTTGTCCAAGACACAGAAAAAGTACACTGATACAACTTATGATATCCAAAGGAAGATATTTCCCCATCTAATTAACAGTAACCCTACATACATTTAAACTTCAATTTAAACACGTGTTTAAATATTTTGCTGAGTACCAGTTACTATTACAAGGATTGCTGATCACCAGTCAAGGATTGGGTGATGAATTCAAAGGGTGAAATGTAAAAAGCAGATGCAGTAGCATGGTTTTATTAAGCTTTAATTACATTCTTCAAAATCACACTATACCAATACTTAAAGGATGCAAATACTAATCAGAGAGAAATATTTAGGGTGAAGTAAAATAACCGCTAGAATTGCATTTGAATTGGGAATAGGTCAACTTAAGCACAGGGGAACTACCAGTATCATTTTGGAAGTAGTAGTCAGGGGGGCAGTGGAAGCAATATCATTTAGGGAAGTTACACCTATATGGGACAAAACTACCTCCTGACTGATGAAGTTGTACACTACCAGTGGCATGGCTCAGGTACAACCATCAGCATACTCACAGATCCCATTCAAGTCCTTTTGTGCTTATGCTTGAAATCTCCAAGAAGGAGTTTGAGTGTGATCAATACTTACAATATTATTTCATAGAACTGGACAAGACTGACGGAAGCCTAATATTATTAGAAAGAGAAAAATCTCATGCCAATACCCTGTGTCCATGATTTCTTACCTGCCATATATACAAACACACACACTGGAGAGATATATAGAGAGATAGAGATACACACACCTATATATACACACTACTCATATACATAAAGTTTACATTCGCCTACATCAATATACTCTCAGCTGTGGTTATTGTATTTCAACAAACATTACAAAGCAAGCAACATTTCAGCAGGTGTACATTCCATTCTGGTTTGTAATAAACCTAGTGAAAATAAACTTAATGAAAGAAAAAAATTAATTAATTATCAAAGTTAGCTGAAGTAGTAACAGTACTTTTAAAAGCTTATATTGTTCAGACAATCCTGGTTATTTATTCATTTTTTCCATAAACTAGGTAATGATGTTCCTTCAAGCCTTAGAGGTTCTTCTGAAGATTGCTTCTGTGCTTTTTAAAGCTCAAGGCACATTTTTCAAAAAACCAACTGTCAACACTTATATACATAAAAAAGAGCCTAAACTCAAGCTGTGGTTTTCATCCCAGCAGTGTCCAGCCTTGGAGACATTCAAAACCTGCTGGACAAGACCCTGAGCAAACTGTTCTACCTGACGCTGTTTTGAGCAGCTGGGTTGGACTAGATAATCTCTAGAGGTCTTTTCCAGTCTCACTGGTTCTGTGGAATAGGCAGAGACATTTTCTAGATATTGTACCTCAAACACTGATTGTTTCTCTTCTGCTCAGTCTCTCCCCCCACCTTTTCCCAATTCATCCCTTTATAGCACTGACCACATCAGCAACTCTGCTGACAATTGCCCACTGCTAGTTGTCTGCTCCTCCTTTCAAACTGCATAGCAAAGGAACTGTGTTCTACTTTCATTTTGCATCCAGCATTCCCCTGACATCAGGGACTCCCTTTTATAATCTAGCTAACTGAACACACATATTACCAAATTAGTGTCACTGTAAGAATCTTCACAGAAAACAGAGCTCACTACTCATATAAAACACATATCCCTACTTATTTCATTCAGAAATAAATACACATGGATGACATACTATGTTCTACTTTGCATACCTTAAAAAAGATAGAGTCAAAACTGAAGGTACCAGGCTATCCGTAATTAAATCTGTTTCCAAGACAGTATCAAGTGCTTGAGCACTGAGACCCCTGGAACTGCAGATGTACATGACTCCTGGCTTTGTTCAGCACAATGGCAAAATCTCCCTTTGACTCATACCTGGCAGGATTTCAGGTAGAAATGTATTCATACACAATTAAAGTCCTTCAACAGCAACATTGTTGAGTATTACACAAACAACAAACCAGCAAATGTACTATTTAAAAAAAATAATAATAATTTACTATTAGCTGGCTTTTGCTGTAAAGATTATGTAAGAAAAGGGTGATACTTATAAAAAGGAAAAAAAGGAAAACCTGGGAAACTACAGGCCAGTCAGTCTCACCTCTGTGCCTGGCAGGATCATGGAGCAGATCCTCCTGGCAACTGGCTTCACTAAGCGCATGTCATGCCTGACAAATTTGGTGGACTTCTATGACAGGGTCCCAGTGTTGGCTGATAAAGGAAGAGCAACCGACGTTATCTACATGGACTTCTGCAAAGCATTTGACACCGTACCACACAACATTCTTGTCTGTAAATTGGAGAGACGTGGATTTGCCAGGTGGACCACTCAGTGGATAAGGAATTGGCTGGATGGTCACACTTACAGAGTTGCAGTCAACAGCTCAGTGTCCAAGCGGAGAACAGTGATGAGTAGCGTTCCTCAGGAGTCAGTATTAGGACCGGTGCTGTTTAACATCTTTGTAGGCGATGTGGACAGTGGGATTGAGTGCACCCTTGGCAAATTTGCTGATGACACCAAGCTGTGTGGTGCAGTTGACATGCTGGAGGGAAAGGATGTGGTCCAGAGGGACCTTGACAGGCTTGAGAGGTGGGCCTGTACGAACATCACAAAGTTCAACATGGCCAAGTACAAGGTCCTGCACCTGGGTCAGGGCAATCCCAGGCACTAATACAGGCTGGAAAGAGAATGGATTGAGACACTCACACCCCGAGGAGGAAGACCTGGGGGTGCTGGCTGACAAGAAGCTCAACTTGACCCAGCAATGTGCACTTGCAGCCCAGAAAGCCAGCTGTATCCTGGGCTGCATCAAAAGCAGCGTGACCAGCAGGTTGAGGGAGGTGATTCTCCCCCTCTACTCTGCTCTGGTGAGACCCCACCTGCAGTGCTGCATTCAGCTCTGGGGCCCCCAGCATAAGCAGGACACAGAGCTATTGGACTGAGTCCAGATGAAGGCCACAAAGATGATCAGAGGGCTGGAGCACCTCTCCTATGAAGACAGGCTGAGACAGTGGGGGTTGTTCAGCCTGGAGAAGAGAAGGCTCCAGGCAGACCTTATAGCAGCCTCCCAGTACCTAAAGGGGCCTACAAGAAAGCTGGAGAGGGACTTTTTAGAAGGGCAGGTAGTGATAGGACAAGGGGTAATGGCTTTAAACTGAAAGAGGGCAGATTCAGATTAGATATTAGGAAGAAATTCTTTACTGTGAGGGTGGTGGGGCACTGGCACAGGCTGCCCAGAGCAGCTGTGGGTGCCCCATCCCTGGCAGTGTCCAAGGCCAGGCTGGATGGGGCTTGGAGCAACCTGGGCTGGTGGAAGGTGTCCCTGCCCACGGCAGGGGGGTTGGAACTAGATGATCTTTAAGGTCCCTTTCAACCCAAACCATTCTATGATTCTACAGATACTAAATAACTTCAAGTTGTTTCCTAGTAACAAATAATATAAATTCTTAATTCCTTGAATATTAACATTAAAATGCCAACCTCTGCTAAGTGGAATAGTTTAATAAACATTCAGAATCCACCTAGTTATATTCAGACTTAGTTTTATACCAATTCCTTCTTGAAGATTTATTTAGCTAAATGATCTTTTTCTTCTATACCAAATTAAACATAACACTATTTCATCTTACTAATGAACAGTATAAATTTTTTCTCAGTCAATCACAAAGGAAGACTAATTTATCTGTCAGCTGCATAAGGCTAAATGCCAAAAACCTGTTAAAAGGCCCTAATATAACATGTTTTACTTGATTAACAGCTAACTTGCAGAAGTCCCAACAATGTGTTCTTGTTTCAGTCTTATTTGCATTTGTGAGCTTTCCTTATGCACTAATCTAGGACCTCACAGGTCTAATCTATTTGCACTTTATCACAGAAGCAGGAACTGAATTGCCACAGCATATAGCTCTATTATCAAATATACTCAATTGCTTATCTTCTGTATGCTGCTACAGTAGGACCAACTTTATAAATATCAGCTTCATGAAAGCAACCTCTTGAGCTGCTTTGGCCCAGCCCAAGAGCTGAGATTTTCTTTGAAAAGTTTGTTGTTAAAGCATCAAGGAAGCTGATAGCACTTTTGCTTATTCTGATTTTCAATTATTTTTTTTAATAGGAGTAAACTTACTTTTTGTTTATTGCAATGTAACCTTTATTGTTATTAAGAATTTTCAGTGCTTAGGAGAGACTCCAGACTCAGGGGTAAAGAAATGAATAAATACCTTTTCCTGTTTAATTCATTCAAAAGTGACTGAAGTTGTGCTGATTCGTTTCTTATTCCCGACAAGAGAACAAGTTGTATCAGCATTATTGCCAGAAATATACAAGGATTAAAAGAAGTCCATTTCAGGAAATTTTGATGCTGTTTTATGATGTCTACAGTGATTACCTAAACACTAAATATGAAAGAAAATCAGAGACGCATACGTGGAAAAAACTGTTTTCATGGAGAATAAGGAGCCATATTTTCTAATTCAGAGGCAAAATCTCCATCTGAGTATTTTTAGGAACAAGGCAGGAAAACCATAAATGCTCCAACATCTGAGTTTTGGACTTTTAAAATCGCTGCACAATTCATTCATATCATATGATCATGTTTTAATATTTTTTTCTGCTCATAGGAAACAAGAGCAGCAATTGAATTCAATTTTAGTGATTTGTGGTTAAAGAAACTGGTATAAATTTAATTTCTATTTTAAAAGACCTTCCCATGATGGTCTGGGAGTATCTTCTTCATTATTTTTTAAATTAGAATTCTAAACCGTGTTGAATTCACAAAGAATTAAGGTAAAGCCAAAAATTGTGTCTAATCTCAGCATACAAAACAAAATTATATAGCTGCAAAGTAGGTCTGATGTAATTTCCAGGAAAAACAAACAAATAAAAAAGCCTCAAACAATTATTTCCATGGAAACCAGGTACTCCTGAATGAAAGCAGCACCCTTTCTTGACAGCATTACAAATTTAAATTGATAGAAGTATTTATATTGATGCAGTTATTAATAAGAAACTATCACTAAGGATTCTTGTTTTGTCCCATTTGGACAAAAATTTATTCCATATTTCTACCAGTATTTGCAGTGGAAAAAATAACTACTGATAAAGTCTGTAGGTCTTAAGAATGCTACTGCAGACAGGAATAGGGATAAGAAAGGTTACTCACTGAGAGCAGCTTCAATGAATTGGAAAGCTGGAGACACAGGAATGAGGCACACATGTAAACATAAACTGGCAAGGTATTCAGCTGCCAGAAGACAGAAGGTGGCTAGAAATAATACTTCAGCTGGAACTTCTAGAAGATGCCTACTGGCTTCTTTCAATGTGTAGTACATCCCAGAGTGAGAAACCTACCCTTGAAACATGGCCTTCAAGAAACTTACAATGGGAAAGAAATTCTGTATGATTTTTCTGTACAATAAACAATCAAAATCATACAGAGAGATGCTTTTACCTTGGAAACTTCCTCCTCATTGTGACTAATCCTCTAAGATCAAGTACCTTGCTTCTAAAAAGTTCGTATTAATTCTACTCTGCCGTGTTGCTTTTCTCCTTTTTTTTAATCTAATGTACTAATCATTCCTCAACTGTAGAAGATTTCACAGTAACACACAGTTACTAGTCACACATTCAAAGTTAGAAAGCTCATTTGTAGAAAAAAGGCAATTATTTAACAATCCTGTGTATCTTTTCCTTAGATTAACAAAGTAGCATTTCTAAAGTAATATAGAATGATAAGCATAACACTAACATATGGCGTACTTCCCTTTATAGACTACCACCTAACCTTTGTAAGTCATAATCTCTCCATAAGTGATTGAAACCGTCACCAGAAACCGCAGCACAACTCAGCTTCAGGCCACTTCTCAAAAGCACTGGCTTACAAAAGATACCATTGCCTTCATCAGCTGCAAAAAGACAGAAATCCCTGCGCCAGAGGAAAACGTCTCATGGCATTCATTGTGTATGTGTCTTGGAGTAGCCTGCAAACACTGCAGGAAAGATGCCATTCGCAGCCGACTGTATGTAAGCAAAGTGACTACTTTGTACAGAATTCAGCCTTAGGGACCCCATGTGAGTTCTAATCAATTCCACTTGGAAAAACCACTAATCGCACTGATTCTTTTAACAAGTGTCTGTTCATATATATCCATGCAATTCCAAATGAGAGAGACATGAATTGCAGAACTACGTTTGAGAGAAGGAACTAAGTTTATCTAATTTTTCCAAAACATTAAAACTAGCATCATTTATTGGACTTTGAACCTTTATTACAGCAATTAAATAAAGCTCGAAACAAAATTCCCAAACCATCAGGATCTCTAGTGTTGTCACATTTCAAGTTATCATACACACAAAGAAATTCTATTGCACCATTTTTAAACTCTGGGACAAATCCTCACTATGATACTCAAAAATAATGCATCCCTGGTTTTGTAAAATTTCACAACTTGTATGCCTGACAACAAGAGAACATTTTATTTTCAGATACATACAAACCTCTCCCAAAATTATAAAGACTTTAACATTTATTTATTAGTCTACATTTATTTCAACATATTTTAGAATAGTACTGGTACAAAATGACTTGAAAACAACTAATTACCACTTATTAATTTGGGTTAGGTTTTAACCCAGTGCTTCTTAATCCTTTCTATTTCTGGGAGTGAGAAGACTATACATGATCTGTTCAGTACCTCCACACTAGCTGCTTCTACTATAAACCCTGGCAAACCGTCATTAAATATTTTCAACAGAGAAATAATATTACAATTGAAGACACATTGCAACTTAGCAAATTAGCCCAGCTAAGAAGTACTGCATAAGTGCATTTTCTCTGAAGTGCTGCAGATATAGCTGAGGCAGAAAATGGGATACAAGATTTCTTTGGCTTTTGACAACCTGCTTCATGCTCAGTTCCACAGGGGAACAGGCACGTTTGCAGTGCGACACTCACCCTGCATTCTACATTGACAACAGTAGCATGATGGTTACGGGACTGTTTCAAACTCTCAGCTGCCTCTATGGGCAATTTGGGAAAGTGACAACATAGACTAATCCAGAAAAAGATAGTTTACAAGGAGGAAACACAGATTAAAGAGTGCTTTGTGTCACTTTTTAATAATATGCTGTGAGACTGGTGAGCACTGTGTCCAGATTAGCAATGAAAGATTAAACGTGTGTAACTTTACCGGTTTTCTCTGTTGTTGACCAAGCAAATGTTAGTAAGGTGATTAAACATACGAAGAAATCAAAAATCCAACATTAGCCTTTTAGGTGTTAGTGCCGACACCACAGTGGCATTTTAAAGTCATATACAGTCATAAATACCTTCATAGGATTACACAGTGCAGAATGGCACTTAATACTTTAATTAGTTGTGCTCACCTGTGCACATTTAAGTAAGATATATTAAGATCTGTGAGCTGCAAAAAGTTGATACTTGTACTAACTTTTTTGGCCTATAAATACACTTGGATTACCTTGTATTCAAAGTTAACTGGAAGAAAAGTCGTGACCTCACTGAAACTGGTAGGAATGGTACTAATTTAAACAGTCTAGATTTATCCCTTCTGCTAGGTGTTTTCAAATTAAAGGCATATTGTTTTTAAAGAAAAGAAAGTAATTCTCTATTTCGTTATGAAATACAGTTTCTCTTATAAATTAAGTGAAGGAAACCAATGGTGCTAACAGCAAGCCAAGGTAACAGCTGGTACAGTCACTTGCTGTTGGCTCTTCAGTTAGGCTCTGCTTAATTGAAAAAAGAAAAGGATAATCAAGATCACAAAGCCATAAAAACACCCAAAACTCTACCTTCTTTAAGTCAGGTGTCCATGCCTTTCAGTTCCTTCAGAGAACAACCACTCATGCCATTGACTAAGAGAAAAATCTTCTCATGTCCTGGGCCATTTACTCCACCCCTATTTAAAAGGGCATCCTTTTCCTCAGAGTCCTGTTTCAGTTCATCAGCCAGGAATCACTCCTTGCTCATCCCACCAGAACAGAGCCACCTGCTTTCCTGACAAGGCCCATAGACTTTGTTACAGGCATTAGACCATCCAAAAAAGACATTTTCTGGACACACTTCACCCACAAGAGCAGCACATAATGCTGTTCCATGAGAAAACATTACCTTTTCTGATAGAGCTTCTTCTAAGGTTGCTAGTGCTGTGTCTGTGTTACTAGAATCCGTCTGCAATGACTTCACTCTGTCTTTTAGATTAGTTAGCTGTTTGTCTTTGTCCCTAAGTTGCTCCTGTAGATTTTCAATCTGAAAATAAAAACAGATGCTAATATTAATCAACCTTGTCTTAACATTCAAAGAGGGACTTGGGTGCTAGGATCAATATAACATATACATATCACACATATGATACATATGCCTCAGTATACTGCCATTTCTAGATGGTATAATATCAACAGTTTTTAACTATCAACAGTTTTTAACTTCTGTCCTTTCTATTTTGTTTTCCTTTGCTAAAACATACCATTTTCTAATAAACTATAAGAAAAATCTCAGTGCAGGCAGGTATTTTATTATTTAAATAGCTTCTGATATTAATCGCTTTAGTTTAAGGTAGTGCATTATCTCAGTAATTCAAAGTATGTGTGGAATTACCCCTTTAGATTATTCTAGTTGCAATAAGAAGGACAAAGAAAGGGAGAGGCAAAGCGAGTTCAGTAAGCCTTAAACTGAGGAAGAAGAAAGATGATAACCTACCTATATAAAAACCTCTTCTTCCATGATGCCCTGTTGTAAAGGAAACTCACCTCAACAGAGATCAGGATGTTTAGATTTCAAAAAGCCAAACCCAGAAAAGACAAAAAAAAAAAAAACAAAAACCAGAAACAAAAACAAACAACCCAAAGGCCACCCTATCCTTTCACTTTCTTCATCTCCATGAAGATTTAAGGTATGTCGCTCTATATTGGATACAACAACTCCTTTAAACAGGTCTGGTTCTTCCTTTAGCGAGAATATAAACACATTGCTAAGATACCCATAAACACACTGGTTTGTTAAACAGGTTATGACTTATAGTGGTTAAGTCAGAAAAGTTTTGCACAAAACCTTGTCTATAGGACCATGTGGATTTTGGAAGCAAATCTGAATAAAGCACACAGCTTCTGATTGTCATGGCAATCACCTTCTATGGCTCTAAGGCACTGACCTTCTGGGTATAATGCAGAGAGGACATGTGGTATATCATATGTGTAAAATGTTATTGTCTGTCAGAAGAATCAACCTCCGTTCATCCTGTGCTCTCAGTGCCACTCACTATTATGCCACTGGCATAAAACCAGAATTTGTTCCACAATACTTACCACACAAAAATAGTAACAAGAAAATTAACTAGTCTATTATTTTAGTATGGCACTTCATATAGTACAACAAAACATGACTAAATCCGTAAGGTACCATTTGTTTCAAACTGGTTTTAAATATGTCGTTAAAATTAGACAAATTATTACTGTCAACAGAGATTCAAATTATTACTTTCATCAGTTATTTACCTCTTTGGATCACATTCTGTTGCTACTGAAATGAATGAAATTTTACTGTTCATTTGATAACGTAATGTAATTTGTCTCATGGCCACTGTCATCTCCATTTAAAGCAATTCAGATTTTAACAGAAGCAGGATCCTTCATAATGGCTGTTAAACTGTATTTAAAGGTTATCTTACCAACCTGAAGCTCAATTCAATGCATGTACAGCTCCGCAGAAGTCAACAGTTATGTCAATAAAAATTTGGTCTCCATATGCAAAAATGTATCACCATAATCAAACACACTTTAATCTGGGGCATACTTTGGTAAAAATTCTCCTCCTACTACCTTATACATGTGCAGGAAAAAAGCCTGAAGTTGAGTTTTGACATCATGTATATCTATAATTAACAATCAAAAATCCACAGCACAACTGTGTTCACTGTATAAAGGTTGTTTAAATAAAATAAAATTATAAAATAACTTAAATAAAAATTAAAATAAAAATGAAAATAAAATTTGAAAGAGCACATTCCAATTAGAAATTCTTTATAACCGTATGGCAAATACAAGTATTGTACCTCTTTTTTTTTTTTTTTTTTTTTAATCTAGATAGTTTGGTATGCAAGATTACTGTTATGTGCCAAAGATTCCACTTGCTCTGCAAAATAAAAAAATACTACAGTATATATAGAAAGGTTTTTTGGGAAGACCTGCCATAGAATAGCTCACTCTTGTAAACGACCTCTCATAGTATTTTTCTTTGTGTGTATATTTTATACAGATACAGAAATATGATACATGTGTTAATGAGTTAAGAACTTTTTATTTTATGGCATATGTATTAGTCACATCTAAAATTACATTAACTGGCATTCAGAGGACTGCACACTATGTTTCTTTCTTCATTTTCATCCAAGTACTAATGATTCCAACAACTACCTCATGACACCCTGTGGAATACCTAAGCAACTGCACATTTCAGCTTTACCAAAATAAATTCTCTAGCAAAAGGAAATAAAACACGAGAGTGAATAGTGATTACATGTTCTTTGAAACAAAGTTAAGATCTGGTCCTTTATTATCATCAGCTTGACCCACCAATTCTAGGCACCCTAAATTAAAGAACTTATTTCCTATGCACAGTGCTTATCTGAATTCCACAGCATTTGCACGATTTCCTTCCTCTTAAAACTAATTTAAAATATGATCCAACCCTTAACCAAGAAAACATGTTCTAAAATTATTCAGCATTTACAAAATTCTTTCCTCAGAGGTAAAGAGAACAGGCAGCAAATTAAAAACATCCCACTGAATAACAACTGCTTTAAAATAAGTCATATGGACATTTAAAATAGTCCATAGATAAAATAAGAGGAAAGGATCTGATTATTCTTCTATTTGTGCTATATAAATCTGAAGGAAATACTTTGATGGGAACAGGACCACACTGGGGTATGTGAAAGTAAAATCAGTGCTGCGGAGTACTGCAGAGTGTGTGTTTGTTTGTTGGGATGGGCACGGGACTATTAAAGATCTGCTAATGCGGACAAGATTTTATGGCCAGTTAATCACACAAGAGTTCTCCAAAAGATTACAGGAGACAAAGAGATTGAGCAGTCTGACATGCTAAAACCTTGGAACACAAGATACGATTTAGTTCTTCCTGGGTTTTTTAAACCCAGAAAGAACAACAAACCCTCTGGTAACCTCTGTCATTCTCCAACATATATTTGGGCACAGGCATATATGTAAGGATACAATTTTATTGCTGAATAATGACTTACTTCTGAGCATGCCTGAATTCAATTTATGACAGGGACTGTTAAGACTTTCTTAAACCTCAAGCACTTATATTTTTATCTGACAGGAAATTAGTTAGCGTGTACTTTTGTCAACATGTAATTCTTACCTCTGTGAACTGCTAGGTCCCTGTGCCATGAGCTGTGTGTGTGAAAAGAAACTACTCATTTCTTTCTGTGTTGCGCGAAGTGGGTTTGCTCCCAGAGCTGAAGACAGGCTTCATTCCTTTTTAAAAACAATACCCTTACAGATAAATGCCCTTGCTATGAGGCATCCTGTCAATAAACCGCAAGTGCTAATCTTGTCACTTTTTGGTGATGGTCTCAGGAATGCTTCTTAAATACTCCAAGGATTAAATTAAATCTCACTCGCCGACAGGCTTTAAAATTCTACAGTAACCCATGTTCCCAGAAGAAAATTACTTTCATTATCAAAATTAAGGTACTGTACTATGGAATTTGCAAAAAATTATATAATCAAAGACAATGTTCCATGCTATAACAATTTGCTTTCAGAGATATGCGCTAAAGAACAGGAGTTTAAGGCAGTGTAAGAGAATTTATCAGAGACTTCCTAGGCCTCGCTCATGAAACCGTAGAGCCATATACTTAAACTTAGCTCCATATATCTTCCTCTCTGCTCTGTATTTGGGTTTTTAGTAAGTCAGACAACAAGTATTTTGTAACACTGGCTTTTTTAATCCTAAAATTCATTTTGCTCTATTCTAAATTTCTCTAGGCAGAACTCTTTGAGATTTGTTTCATATTAAAACACCGTCACGTCTGTTCCAGAGAAGTAGATCAATAATATAAGATTAGTTTAAATTAAATTTAAAATTGAAACACTGGGGGAGAAACAGAACTTTTGTATATATCATTTTCATTATTTACTACAAAAAAAAATCTTACTATTTTAAGAAAACTAATTCTACTGAACAATTTCCCAAGTACTGTTACATACTACTTTAAACAGTTAACAGAATTGCAAGAAAAAGAGATTTAATGAAAAACAACATTCATCCAACATGAGCATTAACTATGACTTCTTTAAACCTTAGTATTCATTCTCAGATTTTAGCTGCTGCCTCATAGCTATACATAACAAAAGACAAAAAAACCCATAACTATTAATCAAAACAGGAAAAACATTAGGTATCATTCAAATGCAAATACTCTAAATTTCTAATTGCAAAGAATTCATTTTTATTAGTAAGACTCATGATAAATGTTCTGTCTCATATGGTCCTTTTCAGAAACACGTCAGTATATCCCAAACATGAAACCAGCTTTGGTAGTGACCCAGTAAAATAGATATATCTACAGATGTCCTAACATCGCCGTTCGTTTATGTGTGTGTGTGCATGCATAATTTGTAATGAAATGCCCAGAAAAAACTAAAATCATTTTCCCCTACCACGGCTGTAAAAATATTACTACCTGAAAGCTCAATATACAGAGAGAGAGTTTTTTGACAGCACTAGATTTTTAGCCAGAAATTTTTACTGAATGATGTACAGTTATTAATTCTAAAGTCAGTCAACATATTTTAAAATTAACAGGTTTTACAGCAGCTATTTGAAGTTTCAGCCTATGGGGCCAGAGGAGGAAGCTACGGCTCCATAGCTTTCCACTAACATTCATGATATGACCTCAATACATTTTTCAGTTTAAACAGCATTTCAATTAATAAAATTAGTTCATTGAAGGGCAACTTCTGCTTCAACAGTTTGACATTACAGAACTGTCTTTTGTTTTGAAAGAGACTAGCTCCAAAAGTGCTTCATCATTCAGTACCACTTTCACTCGTTTTGTCTTCCTTTTAACTAGGTAGACAGACAAGCATTAGTTAGGAATATTTTTTTCAAAAGTGAAAATACATAGACATTTAGATTTGAAAAATTAAAATAAATATTATGTTGAAAAATCACACTGTAATATAAAACTCTAAAATATTATAAAATGTGGGTTTGCTGCTTGCAACTAAATATATATATATTAAAGCATAAGATCAGTGCAAATCTTTGGCTTTACCAAGGTAACTGGAAAAAAGCTTGCTAACCTTATCGTGACATGATGTCCTGGTTTCAGCTGGGATAGAGTTAATTTTCTTCATAGCAGCTGGTACGGCGCTGTGTTTTGCATTTAGGATGAGAATAATGTTGATAACACACTGTTTTAGTTGCTGTTAAGCAGCGCTTACACAGAGCCAAGGCCTTGTCTGCTCTTCACGCCACCCCACAGCGAGGGGCTGGGGGGCACTAGAGGCTGGGGGGGTACACAGCCAGGACAGCTGACCCCACTGACCAAAGGGATACCCCGTGCCATATGGCAGCGTGCTCAGTGTATGAACTAAGGGGAAAGCTGTCCAGGGGTGCTGCTCGGGAACTGGCTGGGCATTGGTCAGCAGGTGGTGAGTAATTGCATTGTGCATCACTTGTTTAATTCTTTTATGATTTTTCTTTTTTTTCCCTAGTTCTCTCCCCCATCCCACTGGGGGGAGGAGGGGGGCGTGGAGAGCGAGTGAGCGGCTGTGTGGTAATTAGCTGCCTGCTGGGTTAAACCACAACACATGATAAAATACCCCTGGGTTTCATAAGCAGTTCCAATAGCTACCAAAACGCTTGATTATTTCTCAACAGAATAAAGCTTCTTACCTACAGTTGCCTACTGCACAATATGTTCTTAATTTAAAATATTTCCAGAGTGCCCTCCCATTACTACCTTCCAAATTGGAGTAATACAGCAGCATCATACTTACTTAGGATTACAACATACTTCATAGCTAAAAGATGCTATTGAGTCATATATTCTTTCATTATTTTGCCTCACAAGACTTGCTTAAACATCACAGCTTTTCGATGGCCCAAAGCACATGCGCGCTCAATCCTACACCGTCAATATGACAGTGGATTACTAAATCAGAGACACTAAAGGTATTCATAAAGCTGTCCATAAATTTTACGTAACCCTTCAGGTTATGCAAAACAACATTTCCAACCACGGATATGGTGTACAGTGCGTGCCCAAGGAGAAATCAGTCTCCAAATCAACGGGTCTAAGGTTTTCACAAAAGACGATTGATCTGTCTGAATAGTTTTTACCTCAAACTTCCTTCAGGACTGCAGTTCAAAGCAGCAAAGTGCAGCTGCACAGTGACTGTCACAAAGGAGCTAATGAAGCAAATGCTGCTTTGGACATCAGCCCTCACATTAACCTGATGACAAGGCCAGTAGAGAAGTGGCATGAGCTAGTAATTACCCTATTGCTGCCTTCCCAACTCACATCATCCAAGCAGGAAAGAAAATAATCCTTCAGAATTTTGCTCTGCTTGACAAGGCTAAAAACCAGAAAAAGACGTAAGACCATAATAATAAAACAGAAAAAAAGGCAAACAGATTTTTCCTGAGGTACACTTAGACTGTATTCCCTCCGAAGTTACAGCATTTCTATACAACACATTTTCTGTTTCTTTAAACTCACCGAGTTTTTGCCGTTCGGATTACATAGCTGATCAGATTAACGCTGTGGTTTGAAAACTTACTTTTATGGTTGTTCATTATTCTTATATCATCAAAGACTTTTTTTTTTAACCCTCTACATTTCCATTATTAAGAACCACCTGGTCATGCTAATTTTATCCAATATAACAGAATCATCTTCCCTTTTGCTTCATTTGAAGTTGCTAATCTTTACATGTGAACTTGTCTCTAAGTAGCAAGTGCTTTGGGCCAGGAGGATGTTTAGTTTATAAAGTGTTTAAGCAAAATAAGCCTTCAAATTCTAGTTGTCTTCACAGAAATACTGCAATATAAAATACTACATCATTTCACAAATGTAACCAAAGCATTTGTGACATGAATTTTTTCTCAGTGACATCACCTCTATTTTCCATCACATTTTGTTGGGTCATATTCTAGTATTATTTATTGTATTAATGCATATAATGCCATTCCATAACAATTCTGTATAACAGCTCCAACAGAACAATACAAACCAATAACTTACCTAAGACATACCTTTCTCTGTACTTACAAAATGTTATTATCCAGTGTTAACACTGTCAACCAAGAACTTACAGGGAAACTATACCCCATGGATTTATGCTGTCCCTTGTAAAATGCACTGATGTGTTAGGTAAGCCAAGTGTAAAGTTTCATAGAGAACAAACGTCAAGTCTTGGGATGACTTACTAAGTACAACTAATTTTGTTAGGCAAGGCTCTGTGTAAAGAGAATTGTGAAAGGCTACATGAGAATTTGATCTCTGCCTTGCTCAGTGGCCGGAATATATTATCTTCAAAAAATGAGCACTGTGAATTGAGCTGAAATTCTGAGCTAGATAAAAGAGTGCTTGCTTCGTGTTTGTTACCACTTGTATTCCAGGAATATCCAAGATTTTATGAAAACTATTCACTTGCATATTTGTCTCCAATTTCTTGTTGACCTGCAAAAACTGTCACTAACGTACTAAATAAAGTATTAAAATGCATACTGCAAATTAACCCACATAAAAGTTAATGAAAAAACAAATTGATATAATGGAGATGCATATTATATGTTTGCACCTGGTATAAAATAATGAAGAAAAGAGAGTACAATTAATTTGTATTTATTCCCAAGCAACAAGTTGCGAGCTGAATGTGCAAAATCAGTGTCAACAGAACATGAGACAGATTATCAACTGCATACACTCTTCAAAAGAAATAAACTATGCATGTGTATGGCTAACTCATGTGATTGAATAAGGAAGAAATATATCTTAAGATACTACCATTAGAGAGAGAGTGGACACACAAGCTGAGAGGCAAAGATGACATCCCACCTCTAAAAGAGTTGGCAATTATAACAAACATGCAAAGACCAGAATACAGAAAACAGTAATTTGGATGAAAAAATGATGCTTTTACTACTGAACACTAAAGGTGTAGTAGCAGCCAAATGTAGAGAAAATACCGGAGAAACAAAACCAAGAATTTACACAGATGCTGACACCCAGAGATGGGAGTTTTCAAGGAATGAAATGAAGAAATAAGAACAAGAGACAGGAAGTGAGAGGTATAGAAGCTATGAAGTAAGTAACAAACATTGGCAGCAGCATCAATCACAAACGAAAAAGTAAAGGACAGTTATAATTTGATTTGATCAGGAGGATCAACATTACATACCTAATACCAGTCAGGACAAAAAACATTTCTAAGAAAAATATGAGAAATGGTTTATTCCCTTCTTGGGAATCAATTTAGCTGTACTTCAAGATATGCACATCTTTTTGTGTATGAACAAAACCAAAACCTACAATACAAACAGAAAACTAAAACAATTTCAAAGTCAGAATGCATGTGTTTTTGAAAACTGGAGTCTGAAATATTTCAGCCACTTCCACCACTATGTCATCAAATGCCTTTACTGCAAAAAATTAATCATCATCTCTAAACAAGAGACATTCAACAAAAGAGTGCCCAGGAAAAAAAAGTATCAAATGGATACATCAATTTATAACAACCATGAAGATAAAAACTAGAAGAAGATGGCAGCACCAGAAGTGGCTAGCTCATCAATAAATTCCCAAATCTGTCACCAGAACTCTACCAATTCTCCTGTTTCATGCTGAATTCCCCGCTAGCACCAGCAAGGCCTCCAGGAGGAGGAACAGAATAACCAGGACAGGGTATTTCTCTGCTTGTAGCTGTTACACTTCTGCTTTGAATTATCAGAAATGGCAGCAAGCTCTGCATCAGTATCTTTCATATCTTTCTCTCTCTAACTGCAAAGTTTAGGATATTTTCAAAGCCATTAATGACAATTGAGATACTTATTTTCCAATGTGGCTTTCAGTTTTTGTTTGCTTTTTTTCTTTCATTTTAAAGAAACAGATAAGGCTGAAAATTTCATATACACTTTTTATACCTAGGTTAACAGTTGGATTCTATGATCTTAAGGGTCTTTTCCAACCTAAATGATTCTATGAACTACTAATAGTTGGTCTCAATACTGTTATTCTGGAAAGGGAAAACAGAAGAATTCACGCTTTTATTCATATTTTTGTATTTTTACAATGTCTTAAGTATAGTAAGATTGCAGTAACATATTGAACTTAATTGCAAATACGTTATCAGAACTCCATAAAAAAAATAGGGAAATGCATTTCTTACATTTCCTTTTCCCATTAGTTGATAACTAAATGAACTGTTTTCAAAATTCTCACGTATTTCACAGGTACAGTAACCTGAAAAGTAATAAGGTCTTCACAGATTTGCAGTACCTGAAGCCCACTTTCCACAGAAACTCTACAAACAAAATTTCAGCCCTTGAACCCCTCTTCGCTGTCACAGAAACACAAAGCTGTAGGGTTCTGTCACCTGAACAGGACTAATAGTGGCTTTTATAGTGTAACTTACTACAAGTGTTTTGTCAGGTTTGCTTACAACAAATCTCTGTCCTAAGAAGCAAGTGGGTTTAGGAATACAAGGATATTTTAAAATCTTAGAAGACATTCTTGCTACTAAACAGTTTAGTGCCATATGTTCACTCTATCCATCCATTTGATAGTCCACTCAACACATTCACCACCGTATGGCTGCAAAGCTGCAAACAAAAAGGATATGATTAATGAAGATGTGAAATTTACACTGATATCAAGCTTCTGAACAGATGTTACACAGTAATTAAACTTGCCTAAAGTAGGCTGAGGAAAGCAAGTAAGTCAGTGGTAGAATGATGAGATCTACTCACATAATGTGCAAGTACTTCCCATGCCATTATATGTTCTGTATGATTCAGTTTGTTAAACACATGGAGTATCAACTGAGTATTAGTAAAATCTTAGGGAAAGCAATACAGAAGCATAAAGTATTATTATGGTATCTTAAAAAAAATCCAATAGGATTGGAAGTTTGCCTAAAGGAAAAAGAAAATATATATGCCCATTAAGTCAGGAGAGGGGAAAAAAGGTATAAAGAAGGAAAAGAACCTATGAACTGTTGATCACTACAGAGAAAACATATTATTTACTGGGAATATGCAGTCTTATTCTCTGGTCCGTACCTGCAATAAAGTGCTGTTCTATGTGATTAGAAATTTTTTTGTCTTTATTCTATAATTGGAAACGTCAGCCTACTCTCTCATGTACATGTAGAAACTGAGACCATTCTATTGCATCAATAGAGGCAAATGCAACCAAAATTGGGGATCAAAAGTGATAAATACCTTCTCTTCTTCTTCCAAAACAAGCATGTTTGCTTCTTTTATTTTGCAGTCACTGCAGGAAATATTTTACCCATTTGTGCTTAATGTGAGATTCTAGATTCCTTCCATAATACAGGATTCAAATGTATGGATGCAGGAAGGATTCAGAGGAATCAACAAGAAAGACGACGCATGTGCTAAGTTTTCATACAGAGAGGAGGAGAAAACTCCCCTAGGGCTGCTTAGGGAAGGGATCTGCCCTCAAGTCAGCTGATACTTTTACAAGGCTATAAAAGCAGGTCAGTGGGCAAACTGAGCCAAGAGAGGAGAAGGCTGTCACACAGAAAGGAGCTCCTGGACTGAAAGCTTGGCTTCTGTTGCCAGACTCCAGCTGAGAAAGAGCTGGAACTTAATGCTAAAATTAACCTTCACCAGGAAGCTAGCCAAAAGAAGCCTGGGCTGATAATATCCACTTGTGTATCTGGAAATACTCAGTCTCTGTCTCCTTCTCTTCAGGGACCAATAAATTCTCTGAACAAAACAGCTTGACTCTTGGACTCTTCTAAGCAGGACTCACAGTCTTGTGGAGACATCCATTGAAAAGTTTTTGCTCTCATTATATGCATTTATTGTGATATAATTCAAAATGCAATAGGTATTTTCCAGATAATAAATATTATAATACAAGACAGACTAACACATAATTCCAATTATGACACATGAAGAGGTGGACATTCATTCTTAGCAAGCTAACGCTTCTTACAACAACCTTCTGTATATATTCAGGGCCAGATTTTCAAGCTGGGTTGGTTGGGTATGAATTCCTACATCTCACAACATTTTACATGTTACAGGGTAATGACTGATTGCTGAATTTTTTGAAGTCTAGCCCAATTCCACATTGAGAGCACATGAAAATATGACCTGTATTACTTCTCCAAGTTAACCATGAAAAATCATTACCTTTCTGCTCAATCCTACCTTTCAGGTATTTGAAGACATCTGATTATTTGTTACTCATGGCCAGTCTTGTGTTATTTGGTATAGGTGCACACAAAATAGGATACGTTAGCTTAGGCAAGAATTTTTCAAGAGGATTTTGCATGGAAAACTGTTACACTATGTCATATGCAAGCTGGAGAAGTATATATACTCTAACACACCCAAATGTAAACCTGCATGTAGAAAAAAAGCTGCTTTGGCATACTTATGCTTTTAATACAAGTAATTTAAGATGAACAGTGATATAGCTTTAGTTTGTATCTTGATAATTCCTATTATGTCTGTATCATCTGGGAAGACTCGGGGGCCTCTGCCCAGATTAAAAAATTACAGCATGTCTCATAAAAAATGTTAACAGATGGTGGGAAGAGAGAGGCAGCAGGTAAGTTGTATAGACAAGTGTTGGGCAACAGGGAATACTGAAAAGGGAAGCTACAAAGGAAATACAGTAAGAATAAGCACCTCATGAGCTGCAGAAAGAGAGCAAGAGCCAGTTAGACAGTAGTACAGGAAGCCTTACAGAGCAATGAACACAGAGAAATCAATATGCTGGATAACATGAATGGGAAGCAGCACAAGATGTGTATGTTGTGAGCATTATTTTAAAATACACAGACCTATAAAGGGAAATATATCCAGAAACAGAAAAATAACATAAGCTTTAAAAAGATGACCAATCTGTTCTGAAGGCAGATTTAGGTTTTGATAGCCAAAGTATCACAAGAAAGAAACTAAAAAGAGAGCATATTGCCTCATTTTAAATAAAATTATTTCACTTCACAATATGTTATATATTGTGTATATATATGTATATATAATAATAAAGTCAGTGTAGTTACTACAGAGCAATATAGTCCTGATAAATTAACGAGAAGCATTCATCAATGAAAACAAAGCAGTAAAACAGAAACAATCTCCATCACTAAAAGTCTAAAAAGAGTTTAGAAAAGTAACAGAAGGAACAATTTACCATAGCTTTTCCTAAGCTATGATTTCACATACTTAGGAAAATTATTAAGATAGGAAAACAGACATCCGGAAAAAAAGATTTCTTTTTAGTTACAGAAAAGAGCCACCATCTAGAGTTCTGGATAACACGCAGAAACCTTACAAACTGTACATCATTTCAAAGTGAAAAGATTCAGCAGGTTGTGATCTAGAGAGACTGGAAGTTTGGCTTAATCCCTAAAGAAAATGCAGTGTTTTCATTCAGTGTAAGAATCTCCTTCAAATCCTGCTTACAGACAGTGGAACGAACCATGGTACTCGAAGATCCTTTCCAGGACTGTGGCCTACATTACAACTAGCACTGAAAAACCTAGAGTAATTGAACTTCCTTTCCCATATGAAAGCTATGAAATCACTTAACAGATCTCCTTGTCAAACTCATTTCATGCTATTCATTTTCTAAGTTTTATACTGTCCAAAACAATTTCTCCTCTTTTGTGATATTTATAACTTCAGAAAATTAAAATAAAAACCTAAGCTCTATTAGTTTTAGCCAGACACCTGTACCTGTCAGGTCTCTAACTATTCTTTTCCTCTAACTCTCCCACATTTACATCATTTTTCTGACTATGAGATGTCTGAAATCAAGCATGGTTTTCAGGTAGGATGACACAAAGACCACCTAGAGAGAGTTTATAATTTTTTGTTCTACTACCCAGTATCTCTGTGGACAGAAATATTGGCAATTTTTACTACCACATCCCATTACAAATACTCTTCTAACTTGATATTAATCACTCCCTTCAGCTTCCTGGCATTAACACTCCACATTTCTTTTTTAGGCTAGTCACCATTTCTTTTTCCCCATCTACATTTAAACTTTTTTTTTTCCTAACTGAAATACTGAAGAAAAATATTGAAAAATATTGAAGAAGGCCATATCTGAGATAAAAATCTGCCTTCTCACTCCAAGTAGGTCCCCCTCATCTTAACTGTAGTTGCCCATTTATCCTTTTTCATACTTCTTCAATCAACTTCAATCAATGCTGGGATTTTTTTTTAATACCGGAAAGATTATTTTATTTTTATTCTTGCTCTCTTACATTCATTCTTTCCACATTCAACATACCAGAAGTATGGTCTATGATAAAATATTTCTAGCCTAGAAAGTTACTGCTCCATTGAGATATCATCTACATCTATGTGAACAATCCAGTTAAAGAATTAACACCAAATTTAAACTCTATCACAATCTGTAGTCTCCCAGTTTTTCTTGCCTATTTTTCATATACTTTTAATTTATGGACATATACATTGTAATACCTTCAGAATATCTATTTTATTTTTACTAACATCATGTGCTGGTTTTGGCTGGGATAGAGTTAATTCTCTTCATAGTGGCTGGTATGGGGCTCTGCTTGGGGCTTGTGCTGAAAACGGTGTTGATAACACAGGGATGTTTCTGTGATTGCTGAGCAGCACTTACACAGAGCCAAGGGCTTCTCTGCTCCTCACCCCACCCCACAGCGAGGGGGCTGGGGGGCACAAGGAGTCGGGGGGGGACACAGCCAGGACAGCTGACACCATTGACCAAAAGGATATCCCATGCCGTATGGCAGCACGCTCAGCTTATAAACCTGGGGGAAGGAGGTAGAAGAGGGGGGACGTTCGGAGTTACAGCGTTTGGTCTTCCCAAGTATCTTACACACGATGGAGCCCTGCTTCCCTGGGGATGGCTGAACACCTGCCCGCCGATGGGAACTGGTGAATGAATTCCTTGGTTTGTTTGGCTTTGCTTTGCTTGTGCGAGCTGCTTTTGCTTTACTTATTAAACAGTCTTTATCTCAACCCACCAGTTTTCTCACTTTTACTCTTCCAATTCTTTCCCCCATCCCACTGTGGGGGGAGTGAGCAAGCGGCTGTGTGGGGCTGAGTCACTGGCTGGGGTTAAAGCACGACACACCACTATAAATTTCTATTGATGGCTTAGGGTTACTATTTAAATCACCAGCCTGAGTGAAAGAAAAGGATACTTTTCTTTCCTTCCTGGAAAGTTTAAAGAGATATTTAACATGCTTTTTGTAAGGTTTGAGTTTGAAATTCAATACATCTTTCTTTTAAGCTACTCCTACAGTTTTTATTCCAATGGAAAGCTATAAAAGATACAAGAGTCTAGACAAAAGCAAAATAAATGTACATTTAAACATCACACTGTTCTACAGTACAGTGTAACTTAGACCATATACAATTATGAGTATAGCAAATGTCTAACATTTACTGCAGCGTGCTACAACTAATTTTATTAGAAGACTGGCCATAAATTACATTATAATAGTAATTATATATCTCCTTATATTAATAGTTTTATATCATGCCTTTTCCATAGAACTGTATGACAATATTAAACATACTTGGTATAAAGACTTCATGAGTACAGACAGATAATTCACTTGAGAGTTAACGTAAGCTCTATTTGATTATTCCAGAACATAGAGAACTCTCAGTATTCTTTAATTCAGAGACTTTCAGATAAGTGTACTGCTCTTAACTCTAAATAATAAATTGATTCTATAGAACTTATAAATCACAGGCATCTCACACCTGAAGGAAAAAAAAGTACAAGTACTGCAGTTTGAAACTGCTGTCTTCTTTAATCCTTAATTACATATCTCTTCCTACAGCCTTACAAAATTATTTTCAAGATTTCCAATGTTCTCTTATTTCCCAGTTTTCCTGTAAAATAGTCTAAATAATAATATAATACTTCATCAAAATCAACAGAGGAAAAATATTAAACTTTACAATTCCTTACTCTCAGAGTAAGGAATAAGGGGACAGATAGGTTGAAGAGGGAGAAGGGAAGCTCTAAAAATGGAAAATTAATTTAAACGGAAAAAAAATCTCTAATAGTGAAAAAATTTACATAAAAAGTAAAAATAACAGGCCTGCCCCTAGCTACTATAAATAAGAGTTGGCTATATGAATCCAATACAGCTATGTTGATCTGTACTAGATGAGCATCCTGCCCTTAAAAATTGCATTCAAGAGCTTGTAACAGAGAACCCAATTTGACATGGTACTATTTCATGAGTTAATTCTGAAGTGCCAGTGGTAAAAAGTAGGGAAAAAAAACATAGCAGCAGAGCTTAAACAGGCAGTAATTAATCAGAAATAATAATACCCTTTCTATTGCAAAGTTTCCTTTTAGCTCCCTGGTTACAGAGGTCATCTATATTCATATATAAGGGACTGAGTAATGGCTTTACGTGAAAGAAAAGCTTTGCAGAAGGATAACATATCTCCCTGCCCCCTTTTTTTAAAGATGTCATTTCTTAATCATTCTAAATCAACATATGGTCAATGTACATAGGTTTATATAAATTAAGAGTTGAAGTCTTCAAAATGTTGTTCATCAGAGAACTAAGATTCTTGTTACTATGAGATGTAATTTAATATTTGCACTATAGCTGCACGGAAGACAATGCACATATTGAGTTTCACCATTAGTTACTGCAGGCCAGACAGTCTTCCTACATATAAACTATCAAAGCACCACCAAACTTAAATTGAAATGTTAAACGCAGCAACTTGGATGTCTTTAATCAACATCTGCTGAACAGTTTAGATTTTCTATAGCAGCAAAGGTAACATAGCAGTGCTTTTATATAAATGTCTGAATAGGAAGGAAAAATAACCTGAGCAGTAGTGTGTAGTTCTGTAGTTCTGTGCTTAAGATAGTTTGCTTTTGGTAAGATAAAATGTCTTTTTTTTCTTTAATCTTTCACTGAATTCCCTTTATCATGTATCTCCTCCTAAAAACTAGCAGGTTTCTATGTGTAAGTTAACCTCATTCTAATATCATCAACTACAAAAAAAAGGAAGATTATATTATAGTAGATCTATGATACAGAAATACTTTTTTTTTCCCCAATCCAGTTTTTCAATACATCATTAATGCTGGGGATTTATTAATCAATATAGCCATCCTCATTCATTTGGCTTTCTTCATTTCTTTTGTTATTTATTATAAAAGCCTTGATGAAAAGATCTATAAAGAACACTCATTGTCCCTTTGGAAATTAAAGGAAAATTCATTGTCATATCCTGAAGATGCATAGGGAGGTCATCCGCTATTGCAATGTCAATGAAGCCAACCTCATACTATACTAAAACTGGTAACAAACTTGCACTATTTTTTCTGTGATCTATATTTCTTTGCTTTTTATTCCAAGTATTTAAAAGTTTATCTTAAAGAATTACATATGCTGGTAAGAAGTTTCAGCAACTGTCAGATGCAGTTGTCCCTTCCATAGGATTAAGCCCTTGTAGCTCCATACTCACTTGTGTTACTAGCTGAAACACGTGCCTCTCCATGGTGGGGTTTGACAAGATACTAGATGAAACCTTCAGAAGAGTGGCAAGTTAGGAGTTTTCAGTTCAGAACACTTTGAAGTCCTTTAGAGGTGATGGCTATATCAAAATACATTACACAGATTGACTATCTCTGTAGTTCTGTGAGCATTAGAACTTAATTTTTGTTAGGCTTTCTCCTCAAGAACATGTACTCAACTTTAACTGTAAAATTCTTCTAAAAAACTTGAGCATTCCTTAACAATGAAACTGCAATAGTCTGACAACGCTTCCATTTTCATTGTCTCCCATTCTGAAGATGACAGGTATTACTAACCTAATTCCTTACTAATGTCTGGAATTTATAAATGATTGAATGATGGTCAGCTCAATGCTAAAAAAACTGTTCAGACACAGGGAAGAGCTTATTCCAGAACTAAGCATATATAGACACTATTTTCTACTGCTCTACTCAGGGAATTTGTATTTTAGCATTAGTACAAAAGTTAATCAGGTAGTCTACGAGCGTTAACCAGGTATTCTGTAAACAGTATATTAAAACTTAACCAAAACCAAACAAATCTTCCTGTTCTAGTCCTGTACCTTTTTGTAGTTTTGGGGTTTTTTTACCAGGTTTTGCAGCAGAACACTTAAGGCACAGCCATAACTAGTGACTGCAGCACTGCCCATCCTCTCCCCACCTCAGATCCCCTCCCAAAACCCCCTCAGATTTAGCCCTTACTGAGAAATATGTCCTACAGCACGAACTGTAGCACAGGACTCAATAAGAAGAACATACATTTGTCATCATTAAACACTGCTGTCAGCATTACAATATGCCCAAAGAAGGAGAAATGCTCCTGCCTTGCCAAGGGGATGCAATTCACAAGGATAACGGTATGAACAGGTTCATTTTGCTGTCCTGCACACAGCTAGCTGTCCATGAGGTGGCTCTTCTTCCCCCCAAAGCTAGAGTGATTTATAGGAATTCATGGAAGATGTTGCAATTCATACATTTCAAGGCAAAGGCTGAATTATGTTACATTTCATAAAATGACAGTATGCAAAAATTAGTAACAATTAATGAGTGTAACAGTGAAAATTGCTGAACATGTAAAATGTCGTGCAAAAAATCATGTTTTGTAAATCTAACTCAATTTACAAGACTAGCTCCCATGGACAGTTCACAGGGATGAACTTTTTTGCAACTAAATTAGCAAGCTCCTGTTTTCTATTACCTTCCTACGTAGTCTATATTCTATACTTCGCAGTTCTTCACATTTGTTCAACTGCTTACTATCACATCCACCTCCCAACACACAAAAAATCTGTAACTCTCAAAAGTTATAGATTATTTTTTTAGAAATAAACATTCAAATCGTTATTTATGGCTCCCACGACAGCCACAACAAAAATTCAGACTTAAGCATAAATTAAGATTTTAGGATAGGTCACAGCAGGTATTTCGCTCAAATTTAAGATGTGCTTTTATAAACTGTCAAACCTGTCTATCAACAAACAGCTGCTTTAAGACAAATAGTTCACAAACTGATATGGACCTTCAGCAACTTCCCACCCTCACTCAAGATCAGCAGTAGGTACTACAGAGAGTAATGTATAGAAAGAAGTTCCCATGGTGTACAGTCCCTTTGGCATGGATTAAACACAGAGCAAAAAAGGACTCTGTGCCCATCTGGGGACACAAATAGAGATTTCTGCTGTCAAATCAAGTCGTCTTTTAGGCAATAAATATAGTGGGCCTGATTTTTTCTCCTGCAGATTTACTGCAGATTTATTCTTAAGTGAATGGCAAATAGGCCCAATATTTGTTTCATATATAAAAGATTACACAACGTTACGCCGTTTTTCTTTTTACTTTCCAAGAAGTGCTTTGCTCCATTCTCTTTATTTCACTTTGATCTTAGCACTGTGCCTGGCTAGGCGTTAAAAATTAAAGTCAGGTGTGCTAGGAGGAAGTGAATTAGATTCAGATTCCATTCTACAGTTGGATTTGTTCTACTCATACTCAAACATACCACTGCTCATTCTACCACCAAGAAATACATACTACTTGGCAACAAGGAAATTATGAAAGCAATCTGACCAAACTGGCACCACTAGCTCTGGCTACATCTGGTAACAATAACACGAAAGGAGAAGTATGAAGATAACAATTCTCATGTATTTTTACCGTTAAACTTATCTGCATGCATACTCTTAAGTCTTTGAACTTCATGCTTTCATAAAGCCAATAAGAGCTCCACTCAAAGGTGAGGGGTGATGCCTTTCCAAAAGTGATAAAATATGCAGTTTAGTAAGGTATTAGAGTCTCTAGCCACAGGCTGCCCAGTCAGACAGACAGCAACGGAATACCACCAGGAAAGCATGACTGTCAACATCAAGGAGCTCTAGCAATGCATAAATTAAGGTGTTTGATTGTATGCCAACAAAAGAGTAAAAATATAATATACTACAAAATTGAGAAAAAACAACTGCTAACGCATCAGTCTACTTTCCATATTTACTTGGAAATGTTTCTTTTAATTTCCAGATAAAACAAACTTGGATACACTTTTTTAATGTATATTTATTTATATATGTCAAGTCGCAGATCAACTGTAACTGCTTATCTAGCATGGAGATGAACAAAGGCAGTGGGATCTACCTTCTTATCTGAGGATAAGGTCACTATGGATTATCACATTAACGTATTATTCAATCACTATATTGCTAAATATTTTATGCACCAGATTATGACAAAAACAACTTCTCAGTCAAAATAGGCTCAAAATCATACATAAAATGTACCATTGCTGAACCACTCAAGATTTAAAATTGTCTTCTCATGGATTTTACTGCATATAATCAACCTGTTGATGAACTTATTTGCCTAGGAAACATTTTATAAAACTATGATTCAGAGTTTTCTAGCAATTTTCAGCTAAATATGCTAAAAGAGAATAAAGATCATTAATAAAAATCTGATAACGACACATTTGAAACAGTGTACTATAACCATGATACAGAATCACATGGATCATTTATTTAGAGTCAAAATTTACCATTATGCTTGGGGTATAGGCAATCTTAGTAAACTTTGAACTTAGGCTGAGACTTAGTTTTAATACACCAAATTCCAGTATGAATGGTGCATTACTTCAAATGAAAACAAATAAAAAATATCAAAATACTTTGCTCAATTTTGTAAATAACATTCTCACTTTATCTGAGCAGGAATTAATTACAGCATTAACAAAAATCTCTCCAAAGCAGTAGCATCAACAGTTGCTCCCACTCTGCATGTAGCATTAAGTACATATAACTATCTCCAAATATACTAGCCTGACAGGCTGTACAGTTCCCAGCTTCACAAAGGATTATGTTGAAGGTGACAACTCACGTATCCCAAAGGAGAAAGATTTGAGCTAAACACCTCTACCAATATTGATGCAATCACAGTTATGCCATGTAACAAAATACCATAAACAGAATAAAACAACTGTTGCTTTAGTTAAAGTATTACTTGGCAACCTATTCCCAGCTTCCCACCTTAAGTATTCTGAAGCTAGAACTATGGTTTTAACATACATGTGTTTATACTGCTGCAGAATATGTCCAAAATCCTGATCTAATCCAGCAGGTCGAAATTCTGGAGCTCGGCAGAGAGTACTTCCTATACTCAGTTACAGCATACCCAGAGAAATGGCTTCTAGTTCAGAGAGGCAGCTGCAGCGTGTTCCTGTGAATCCCACTTTTCAAGGTCTTTGTCAGTCAGAAAAGGTGAGAAGCCACCCAGCCTCCTTCCTCCCTACCACAGATCAGTCACCCGGAGCATGGAGATTGAAAGAGTTTTCAAGAAAAAGATTAGCATGTAAATAAGACATACAAGCCTTTTGAGTTTGTGCAAAACTGTTCCACGGGCTACGTTTTGAAGGATCTGATTTTGCATCATTTAAATGAGTTGTCAAGGATTCCATGGTAAACGGCTGGCAGGTATAAAACCAGCTGAATCTGTCATGTTGAGACAGCTATGAAATAGTCAGGCTGCCACTCAGAGATGCAGTTCCCAGAGCAGTGAATCACATGAGTACACACTTTCAGCCAGGAGCTGAAAATCCAAAAAAAGTCGCAACAGCAGGATACCTCTCTAATGTGAAATCATTCTCATTTGTATTTATAACACTGCCCATTAGCATTTTTAATTCCAATCACCAGACTGCTATTACATTTCTTGGAAGACTATTTCACAGAAAAATGTATTTCTTCTCTTCAGCAATTCTGATTCTCCCTCATTCTTTTTTGGATATATAAGTAGTCATCCATTTCCCTAAATAATTCCTTTGTGTTCTTCTGTACCTCCCACATATGACAACTTCTACTTTCTTTTTGCCCAGTCACACTATGCATAATTCAGCTCCTTCACACTTCAAAAGAAATTTCCTCCACCTCCATTGAAAAGAAAATATTACTCTTCACACAGCTTAAAATTCTCAGCATGCGAGTTGGCTGCTTTCTCAGCATGAATAAAACGTAGGATCTTATGTAAAGGTAACTTCGTTAATAAGTATTGACATTGAGCTTCCTTCCTCACCAATAGAACTGGTGTCACAGGAGCAGTGTGAAACCCTTATGTAAGTATCTCATTAAGCTCAGTCCTACTCTGCAAATGGCATTCTGCTTTTAAGAGCACTTCTGTATGCTACGTATAACCCGAGTCTTGAACTATTCAATTCTCTTCATTTGAGCTGCATGTGAAGAACCTTCTCAAAACTAGCTAGCATAACTTGATTTAGAATAACTTGCATTATTTACACTTAAGGATTTATCTTTAAAAATCTAAATACTTGTGATCTATACATACACATTTACTATTCCTAAAAAGTGATTTTTTTAATCTCTCATTTATATATTGTACAACATTATATTTTAGATCTTACAACTGATTGCCTCCTTTCTGTATATATAGCTACATTTTGAAAGTTAATAACGTATTGGTTAATAACGGAGTAATAGTATCATACTACTGTGCTAAGAACTACACAAATATATGACAGCATCTCTTCAAAGCACTTCTTGATTTCAGCTTGCTTCTTCAAATACTTGTACTTTTTCACTTTCACTAACAATCTCTTACCATATAGCTCCCAAATGAATTAAATGATACAGGCAAAATGCTCAGTTTTCCATAGATGGCATACAAAGGCAGGCAAATTAGTATTTTAACTTTTAGGATTGTAAAATACTATTAGAATTTTCAAACATGTAAACAAACAGGTTCCTTTTTGACCTGCTCAGAGATGTATATTACTGGTACATGAACTAGACTGACAAACTGCAGTTTGATCCTGTTTCTTGAAAAACTGCATACATGTTGCTTCTTGTAATATTTTCTGACAAGTGAAGGCCATCCCAAAGAATAGATGCTTCCCCCTCATATTGGGGGAATAATTACAGTAAACTAAGACATGCTTGCAGTTTCAGCTACTTTATACTGAAACCTGGTGACACTTCTGAATTCTTCCAAACACCTGGTACCAAACATCTCCAGCCATTTCATTAATTTGTCAGTTGCCATTGATAAAGAGGAGACATGCTTAGACATGATTATTGTGAGCAGATCTCCAAACAACTTTAACACCAAGACCAGGTGCAGTCAATATCTCTTCACTTACTTGAGGGTCCATGATTTACAATACACACCTAGTATTCAAAAATTACCGTGTTTACAGAACTGGCATTAGATAAAACAGGTTTTAGATTTTGTAATCTCATGAAACTTCATTTGAGGAATTCAGTGATTTTTCTCCTAAAAAGATAAATGCTTACTTTCAAATAGATCAGTAAGCAGAAGCGTGTAATTCAACTATTCTTGTGAAGTGTAGACTTGAACAAAAACAGCAGTAACAAGCAGATCTTCGGGAATGGGGGGAACAACAAAATGCTGGGCTTCTAGCTTCAGTGGTTAGCAAATTCATTGGAAAAGACAGTAGATTCAACCACAGACTGGAAAGCTTTATAATGATCATGGATTTTGAGGTGCAAGGACTTACCTAAACTCATAGCTATGGTTTTAGGCTGGATGATCATTCAGGTTGGCTTCACTAAGTGAACCTATATTAAGTCACATATTTCCAGTAACCTCTTATAACCTGTAAGAACTTGGAAGTGTAGTGTGGTAGAAAGAATGGGAAATTAAAGAAGCTAAAGTAAAGTGAAAATATCACCGCCTCTGATCTTACTGACATTGTTCTCAGTGTCAGTATACAGGCCAAGAGCATCCAAACAGCTGCACTGGTTAGGCTTTAGGTTTTTCTATATTTATTCAGATAGCCTCCATGTGTGCCACATGCAAAGTTTAAGGATTCCGAGGCTGCATTTTATTGTGTGGAACCATTGAGGATCCATTTTTTTGACAATGTATTGCGATCAATAACACCACCACCCTGGATAAACAATTGGCTATATTTAGTTCAATCTCACTTTCAGACTGCCTTATCTGAATAACATAACATGATTTGGCAAAGCTGCAAACATAAGCAGCCAATGAAGTACAATTTTCTAATACTCAGTACACTGAATTCTATATCCTTAAAGTGGACATATATGATTCGAAGAAACATTACTTAATGTAATAATACACAAGTCAATAGTCACCATAGCAGCTTTGAAATATCAAAACTTCACATTACAACAGGACTCCCTAATGTTTTTTTAACACTGGTAGTATGAAGTCAGAATATCAATCTGTTTTAGAGAACAATAATTAGCTCAGAATTGGTTGTCTCACTCCAGAAATACAACAGAACTCTGATTTGGTAATTGTAAAACCCCAGGTCACCCCAGCCTATTTACAGTGTTCTGACAGAATTTGACAAAGTTAACAATAATGTCCGTCATCATGCCACCATGACCCCTTTATGGGATTATGAAAACATACTCCCAATTGATTAAACCATGAAAAAAAAGTCAAAGGCGTCTTCCATCAGCAATATGCTTGCACTTTCTACTTGTTGAGATCAAACAAAATAAATTGGTCTCTTAGGTCTTCCTGGACCATTCTGGATTCAGAAGTTTCAATTTCAGTGGTTTTCTCAGCCAGACTACCTTTATCAAGCAATAATACTGATGCAAATTTCTAAGCACAAGAGTAGGACTCATTTGTTTACACTAGCATACTCCTAATCTGACCTTATGTAAATTTCCTCTCTTTTAGAAGACAGCTAACAGTAATGCATACAATTAATTGTACAACACATTTTCATTTAACACAAACTGGACAATATTGCCTAGTGTGCACAGTCCAGCCACTCCAAGTACAGATTCCAATTATTACATGAGAGCTATGGCTTTATGACATTTCCTACAAATGCTAATTAGCTGGTAGTTTAGGGCCCTCAGTCATGTAGCACTTCATCAATCACAAAGCTTAAACTATTAAAGATGGTAACTGTAACATTTTACATGAAAAGTTATGTTGCAAGTCAAAGTAGAATATTATATTAGCCCCCTTTACATGGTGTTCTTTTATAATAGTCCCCACAAAAGAATTTCCACAAGCTGTTGTCCTAATATGATCCAGGTCTACATCCTCTACGCTGTTCTTGTCTCAACAGCTACTGTTTTCAACACTGACACTCATACTTCAGAGTATATAATTGTTTTTTTAAATATCCACAGATTCCTAGAGCACAACACACACGTGATATAGCCACTGCATGAAAGAGAAAATTTGGGAGCAAAAAGGGACATCACCCAGTTCAGCACTTCTGCCCTTCAGCCTACAACTCGGACACATTCAAAGAACTTGCACATTCTGGTAAGAAATACATAAAGATTTCTGAGGTCTGCCCCTCTGCATGCTAAACTGACAGATATGAGGTGTAAGACTAGCTTTGCCAGGTTAAACAAAGCTATTAAAACAGCATACCCAACTTTACTGGCACTAAAATGGAACAGTGGTGCCAAAGATCCTAAAAGAAAGAAATATTAAGTAATATTGCACCTCTGACATTGACATAAGTTTATTATTACTCCATGCCAATCCACCTTGATCCAAATCCTCTAAATGCATGCTGTTCCAGTGCTGGGCCTCCCTTAAGCCTGCAAATTATACTGAAGAGCGTAGCAGTTTTTCAATTTGATCAAAAATTACATCAAAACTACTGCATGGAAGGACAATGCATCATTAGGTCATTATCTAGCCCATTACTTTTTTCTGCAGCATGTTGCCTAACGAGTTCCTAAGCCATCCTGTGGGACTCACCACAGTTGTTTTGTTGCCAATGTTTTTGTTTCTTCCACACCTTTGGTAGAGAGCCCTCAACAGAATCTGTCCTGCCCCCCATATTGTTAAATTTGTTAAAAGCTATCCAGAAAGGAAAAGAAACAGCTCCAGCTTTGAAAGGGAGCTTTTCTGGGTTTGGTTTGCTCTCCTTTGTATTTTTCAACATGGCAGATAACAGTAATGTACACAAGACAGAATAGAATTAGAAATTGCACCTTCCCAAGTTACATATTCCTTTCTACTTAGCTTCATGTTATCACCAACAGAAATATTTTTAAGCACTATATACAAATTCTTCCTTCTTCAATTACTTGAATACAACCAGTAAAACAAATAATATTTTAGGCTGAGTGGAGAGAGATGTAGCCATCTATCTTGCACTAACAAATGAAGGCACTAAAGTAATTGGATATTCAAAAGTCCTCATATCAAAAGCAAATAAAAATATAAAATTTGGCCCTTCATAGGAAAAAAAAAATCAAGACAAGCATTACAATATTACAGTCAGAAGAATCTAATGTCTAGAGAGAACTTAGGAAGAAGAACTAGAAGCAATTCCCTCACTTTCAGAAGGGTTTTGATGACAGTAAGACATCAGCCAGGGCCATGTCCTGAAGGAAGGTACATGAAGGTAGGACAGTCTACTGTCCTGGAGAGTCCAGTAATTGTTTCACCTCCTAAGTGTCGTATCAAACGATCCATGTTGCTTTCCACCCACTGATTTCTCCACATATATGTGCACGATGAGAACAAATTAATTTCTAAATGCTCAACATGCAAATGTCTGGCTGCCATCACTTGAAGTGAAAACAATAGTGGAAAGATGGCCAAAAAGTCAGGAGAAGATGAGCAAAAACTGAACAAATGCAAGAGGCATGTGCAATCCAGCAAGCAGTAAAGAATAAAAGCATAATTAGAATCAAGTAAAGGATAAAATTACTGCAATCAATATATATTAAATACAAAATTTATTCTTATATATGCTTGCTATTGGAAAGGTATCTTGTCAAAACTGGAAAGAAAAGAGTTATATTGGACAATCTTTTTCTTAAAGCACAGCATCTACTACTAGATCATCTGAAAATCCCTGAAGAGTCAATGTTCAAAAATATTACAGTAAGAATACTACAACACTAGGAATTACTACTATACATAGTCCAACATATTTCTGAAATAACACATGAACAATCTGCCTATGGTCATAAAGGAGCTGTGCTCCCTTTGCCTTTGACAGAACATAAAGACTCTATGAGGTATGAACGCCCTGGGACACATAACTTCACATAGTGAGGATAAAATTATCTAGAATAGAAAGCCACTAATGCCAGGAAATCATCTTGAAAAAAGTAGACAGACACTGAACATCTTGCCTTCTACATGCAAGTATCGTGGTCCAGAGAGGAGATTGCATCTGCTGCCAAGGATGCTGGGATGCTCAAGGAGGCTAACCATAAGAAGTCATGATCTAATAAGCACTGCCAAAATGAAGTTGAACACATGGATTAACTAAACAAGTAGATTATTACTTTTTTTTTCCAGATGAATCTAAAAGCCTGGATTTCCACTGCTGACATGCATTTTCTACTTCAGAACTACACATCTGACAGATGAAAAAAACAGTGAATGCATCCTTTATAGTATCATACTCTAGATTTAGTTAAATAACAGGAGTGAGTACAGTAGGATGATATATCAATCAAATTTTTCTCTAGTCAAATTATCTGTCAGTGAATTTATTTCCAAACATACTGAAAGTGAGGCACAAATAAAATAATGATCCAAAGCTGAAAATGGGACCTAAAAGTAATTTTAAAGATGCTATTTTCTGACTACTATAATCTTTTCCTATAAGCAAAATAAGGGTGTAATGAGGATTTTTGGGCATGCTAACATCTACATATTAAGATAATGTCATTATTAAAAATGCTTCAGAGAAAGAAATCTATGCATAACTTTTGTGTGATGTAAATGAACTATTTTCTCTTTTTTAAAAAAAGTAATCATAAGTCATTCTCCTCTAAATAAACCTAGTATTTAGCCCATAGCAGAAAAACTGAACTTCAGAAGTCCCCTGATGAAGCATATTTACCAGAATAAAAAAAAAAAAAAAAAAAAAAAAAAAAATCAGGTGCTACTTCCAGTTTTAAAGAATCAACGTAGTACTAACTGGTTTTGCACCTAGTAGTTAGCAGAATTTATTTATCACATTGTATACTAGAGCTCACGAGGCTATAATAACACGTGCTTGCTCTGATTTAGTGAAGAGAGTGCAGTTTGAGAGTGATTACGTTCATTAAGAAGCAGGTACAAAAGAGGCAAGACCATTTGCAAGTCCTAATGAAATAGCTGTGATGTACTAAAACCAGAAAAGCACATTACATTGCATATTTCTGAGCACATAGCCATGACAAATAGTGCTGACAGCTCTGTGATGTCATATTCGTCACACAATTTTGATCACTGAATCCCCATTCCTCCTCCTTCACTTTTTAAAGACTGCATTTAACCAATTGCAGACAGAAGCACAGCTAGACCATGTGAACCGTATATGAATCCTGGAGGAAAACCACAGTAACACGAACTACCTACATCATAATAGAGCATAAGGAGTAGACATTCTTTGTGTGGCTGTAAAAGGAGGGGTGAAGTAACAGTAAAATGTATTTAATGCCAGGAGCTTTTTCTCCATTTATCTGTATGCTCACAAGTGTATCTATATGTGATGGAGCACACACGACAAGCACAGAACATACCTGCTAGCATAAATATTTTTCTGAGTGTGAGAAAAAGGATATGGTAAATAAACACTCTACTACTGTCTGCAGAACCCTTGCAGAGCTGCCTTTCCAGGAAATTCCCTCCCCACTCCCCCGAGCGGAAACTGTAATGACTACACCCAACTTACCAGAGAATAAATGCAGTTAGCTAAATTTGTGGAAATTAGAAATAAGACTAATAAGGCTGTTTGGAGAGAGCCTCCCATCTTAATGTCTTTAGCTCACAGGAAAAGCAGATAATTTACTTAACAGAGGTTCCTTCCCCACTCCCCTCCTCCCCCACCCCCCAGCCCCCTAAAAAAGTCTTTAAAGAAAAAAAGCAGTATCCTAATCTTTTAGCAGTCCCACACATTTTATTTACATTATTTGGAAAGAGTAGTAACCAGTGTTAGTAAAGTCAATGGAATCCCTCACATTGAGGAATAAGATTTGTCAGAATTTTTAGGACTTTCATTTAACTCCAATAATTTTGTGGAAACTGTGGCACCTAATATTTTTGTGATACAATATAATTAAGATATAATACTATAGAAATGATCCCATGGAAAACAGTAACACATTTTATATTAGAGAACTACTTGACTGTTACAGACTGACTCCATGCATTTTTTCAATATATTTAAAGTAATACACTATAAGAAATACGTATATTTCCTTTAAATGTGCCTCAAAAGTTTTACAACATATCCTTTCACCAGTGGTCTTACCTTTTTTTGAAGGACATTAATTTTTCTTTCTTTAACTTCCAACATGTCTTTCATATCTCTGATCTCTCCAGCCAGGGTTCCTTTCTCTTCTGTGAGGTCTTGAAGTTGTTTTGTTTTTTTATTCAGAAAGGTTTCTTTTTCTTCCAATCGTAACCGCAAGGCATCAACCTACAGTAAGTAAATCAAACATATTCAGCTTTTAGTAAAGAACATTAACATACTTATTTTTTTCCAATTCCCTTCTTTTTTGTCAGAAACTTTAAATTTCTTTTCTATGCCAATTTTCCAACCTTATCTCGGACTAGGAGATTCTTTTACTTGTTAAAATGTAACAGAACATGAAAGCACTTTTAGCACTATCATGGTTTAACCCCAGCCAGTAACTAAGCCCCACGCAGCTGCTCGCTCACTCCCCCCACAGTGGGATGGGGGAGAGAATCACAAGAGGAAAAGTGAGAAAACTCACGGGTTGAGATAAAGACAGTTTAATACATAAAACAAAAGCCATGCACACAAGCAAAACAAACCAAGGAATTTGTTCACCACCTCGCATTGGCAGGCAGGTGTTCAGCCATCCCCAGGAAAGCAGGGCTCCATCACACCTAACGGTACCTTGGGAAGACAAATGCCATAATGCTGAACGTCCCCCCCTTCCTTTTTCTTCCCCCAGATTATATATTCAGTATGGCACCATATGGTATGGAATATCCCTTTGGCTGGTTGGGGTCAGCTGTCCTGGCTGTGTCCCCTCCCATTTTCCTGTGCCCCTCCAGCACTCTCACTGGCAGAGCCTGAGAAACTGAAAAGTCCTTGACTTACTGTAAACATTACCTAGCAACAACCACAAACATCAGTGTGCTATCAACATTGTTCTCACACCAAATCCCAAAACACAGGACTGCACCAGCTACTGAGAAGCAAAATCAATTCCATCCCAGCCACAACCAGGACAAGCACCAAAGCATGAATAGAACAAGTAGAATAGTCCAAACAGAAAATAGCATTAAAACAGTCCTAACTTGACATATGCCTAAAAGACTCAAAAATCTTGATTTTTTAAATATATAACTCATTGAAAATAGTGTTCTGCCTCCTGTATTTAATTTGCCCATTAAAGCCCAGAAGTGGGCAATCAGATACTACAGTCACTACACAGGTTTGGACAGAGATCAGTTATCTAGATACAGAATCATTTAACAAAGATATGGCAAACAGAGAAATGATAGGGTTATTCACTTTTCTCCAGTGTATATCACATAAGTCTCTTAACAAATGTGCCTTACTGTACTTTTCTGTAGTAAGCACAAATCCCTGTTCACCAAAATAAGGGATATTCCAAGGATTTTCCTAAGCAGAAATGTCTTAATAAAGAACCTCACCAAATTGTTCTGCATTATATACCTACTTTTTGCCTTTGCAAACCTTAGAAAAAGTCTCAAAAAAAAAAATTTTAAAAAAAAATCAAAAGCATTCTAACAGCCCAGAAGTTGTGTGTAGCCTTGATTTTCTCATTTCTTGCTGTATAAATGCTCCAGCATGCAATTTTGTTGTTCTCTTAACACAGTTCAAACAGTTCTCAAATTATGGTCAGGCAAATACTTGCTGGTGGTCTGGGAAAAATTCATAGATCACTCGATACTGGTTAGTATTTGTATACAGTTGTTCCTATAAGCAGCTCTACAACTAACTGCAATTAAAAGCTCTGGGACTCACAAAAGCATTTGGAAGTAAGGAGGAAAAATAGCTGACTTCTCCACTGGACAGGGGAGAGCAGCCACCTTCAAGGACAGCAGCATGAATATTATCATCAAAAATGAGAAAAATATTTTGTGAAGCAAAGAACAAAGTGGCAAGAAAAAGGAAAATCTACATGTGAGTGTACCTGCTCAAGGAAATGGGGGAAGGAAGTGGCTCTTTGGGGAGTATCATCAAGACACAGGCAAGCACATAAAATGTGAATAGACACACACGGCCACAGCAGAAGGCATATACACATGAATCAGGGTGGAAACACCAAAAAAAATGTCAAAATAGGGGAAGAGAAAAAGAGCTATACAGGAAAGCAACCTTCTTCAAGTAGATTTAACAATCCGACTTCACAGCTTCAAATTATAAGTACCTTTTCTAATAATACTGTTCTACATAAGCATTGCCTAGAGTAGTTACCACAAGGTAAGGTATGATTCCAAATGTAAAAGGTGTTATTCTTCACACTGTGAAGAGGAGAGGAAACTCACTGCCAAGATGCTCACTGATACAGTCTTTGAGAACTTCTAATATACTATTCAGACTATTGGCTCTCACGAACTTTCAAAAAGGTATTCAAAGTAAGAGATCTTATCACAGCTTGTTTAAATAAAAATATAATTATGGCATGGAATAAAGCCAATACTTAAGTGGTCTTACAATGGTGTGATGGTGAGTGGAGGTGAAACCGTAAGGTGAAATTGCAAGCAAAAAGTAGAGCTGGAAAATAAAGGTCTGCATGTTTTAATGGTGTAACTTTTTATATAGTAGAGAACAAGACAATTAGGAATCAATACAGTAATAATTCAAGAATATAAAGATACTGACTGTAGAATGTAGGGGGTTCAAAATACAATGCATGTAACCCTTGCTGACCTTGACAAATTAGCAAAATGAAAAATTATATATTTCCCTGAAATGGAAAGAGCAAGTAACATTATTCCTACAAGAATGTTTAAAAGAAGTATATGGAAGGATGTGCTAAACTGAATAGACAAATAAAGAAGAATTGTAAAGGAAAAAAAAAAACAGAAATGGAACTGAATTAGAATGTATTTCTCTAGTTTAAAATGTTTATCAATTTCTTGTCTAACCTAAAATATGCCAGGGAGTGAGACGCGGAACTTAATTCATTAATGCCAAAGAAAGAATTACCCATCACACAAATTCTACTCTTAACATCTTTGTGATAAAAGGTATTTTTGTAATAAAATAGTAGACGTCTCAATTCAATATAGCAAGAGTATGTTTGGGTTTAACCATCAGTACTGCAAGAGGTCCACCTTACATGTATTGGTTCCTTCAGGGAGCACTTCCACTAAATCATACTTGTTTCCATATTCTGGTTCAGAAACGCAATTACAAATGAATCACTGAGCAACACAGCATAGAATACTGGGTGAAATATTTTTGGGTAAAACACACATTTCATCACATACCAAGTTTTTAAAGACCAAAAGAGACACCTGGTTTTTATAATGTTAGTCTCATTATTGAAGGCTAATTTGTAAATAAAATACTACAAGAAAATATAACATACCCATGAAATTTTGTCAGCACTTTCAAACATCATAAGAGATCAACAAAACCAACCCACAGTTCGTGTTAAGCATTACGGATTCAATTCTGCACTCCTTGTGCAGTCTCAAACTCCCAAATACAAGCCTGGGGTATGGAAATCAAGGACTTCATTCTTCGTGAAATATTTCAGTTTTCCAGAAGGCTGCTTAACACATCAAAACTGAGAGTCCAGGAAAGGAGACACTAAAAATACCACTATAGACCTACTTCTATGTTTGCCCTTCCGCTCCACCCAGAGAAAGACGCGATGTAGCACTGAAAGCACACAGAGGTGTCAGCATGGGCATGGAAAACCTTTGCAAGGTTTGCAAGACATTAGAATGACAATTCCATGCAAAGTAGAGAATTAAGATAGAGCGCAATCATTTGTTATCACAAAGACAGGTTTCCTTGAATAGAGGCCATTTTTCTGATACTGTTTTCTTCTGCAGCTCTGAAACCATGAGCTGTTCACATTAAGTGGACCCACACAGGCTTGTTTTGGCTGCAAGGTCTGCCATTGAGAAGACAAGGTTTGGACTGAAAATATACGATGTGGCAATCCAGAATAATTCCCCATCTACTACAGAGCTACAGGAAGTCAGGCAAGTGAGAAATTTTAGATTCACTAATCCAAATTTCAAACATACAAATGTCCGAAAATAAAGTACAAGGGATTAAAGTTTACATTACCTTGGAATTCATAAAGTTTATTCATACAAAAAGCTAGACTGAAGTAACTGAAAGGGTGCAAATGTTAGTTTAGCATTTTTAAGTTCTGCAGTTGGAATAGTCAGAAAGGTCATATCTATTAAGCACTTTATTTCCTAGTTAATCAGAATATTAGTAAAGTACAAAGCAAGCAGAAAATCTAATTTATTTTTATTTATACTCTGAGTTTTGTAATGCTAAATTTACTCATAGCAAAAGTCTTTGCAATGCCATTTTAAAACTTGGTTTGGGACCAATTTAGATGATCTATTGGATCTCAAAATGCATGTTCTTCCTGCTCTTAAAATGGCTCATTGCTTTTCTATGCACTGGAAAAAAGATTTATATTCTACTGGATTTATTTTATTTTTAAGACTTTTTTTTTTTACACTATTACACTATTTTTTTTACATTATCGGATCTTGCAGTTTGTAAGCAGTGTGCAGTATGATATTCAAAGATAACTTTTCAAGTTAGAAAACAAGGAATAGTAGTAGCAGCAAACTTTCAGACCTCATTTAATAAACATAAAAGAACTCATCTGAAACTCATTACCACATCTTCTTTATACTTATTCACTTATTTGCTTCATATCTGAAAGCAATCCCTTAAGTCGAATCACAAAAATCTCTGTTGGGCCTTTAAGCTGCGGCTGAGAAGCTCGTCATAACATTGCAGCGGGAGCTCCAAACGGGTTTCTCTTCAGCCAGGCACTGCAAGTCTCATTTTCCAACTGCCACTAGGCAGAAGTTTAATGCTTGAAGTCAAAGCATAAACAAAGCACTGATACAGGTCCCTAGTGACTGGGATAACACAGAAGCTTACACATGTGCTGATACAGTTCTGTTCTGCTTGGCTGAGCCAGGCAGTTTCTGAGTCAATAGCCTTTTCTTCTCTACCCATCCAGTCCCCACCTTAAGGGCCAAGCAGACAATTCTTAGTCTTCTTCACAAATTTCTTCCTACACACCCTGTCATCACAGCTCACTGTGATTCAACTCAAGAATGGGAATGTTAGGCATTAAAACCTGGGAGCACAAGAAGGAGGGCTGAGAGGATGAGTCAATGGTGCTGAAGCCCAAGTCCATGAGTGAGAAAGAGGAGCAGAGCCCTGTCCACTCCAGTTTCCCAATCCTGCCCTCATACAGTTAATTAAAGAGCACCACATGACTGAACCTTTCTGCATTTCCCTTCACCACTAGCCAGCTCATAACGTGACTAATATGTTATTTCTATTCCCTAAATAAAGACACAAATTTAACCTGGAGGAACCAGAGAAGGTGCATCATAGTTTTATTTCACACCAAAAAGAAACACCCATGGAAGTCCGCAGCAGAGCCGCAGTCTCCATCTTTCCCTTCACTGGTTAGCATTCAGGCCATCCACATGAAAACCTGTAAGTTAGCACAAGGGTTATGACCTCGACTGTGTCACAGAGGACCAGGCACCCAGTACTGTGGAGTTGTCTGGACTGACTCTAAAGATGACTCCACATGCCTTCATGTAACTAGTTGACCCCTGAGATCAATTCTTTCAGCTCCAAGGTAACTTTTTAACGCTTCTCTGACATGAATTGCATTCTTCTGTAAGAAGTTGCACACGGTCTTAAGACCCTAATATATTTAGATGTAAGTGGTATGACTTCTGCCTAGAACCCCAGTTGCCACAAAAGATTGCTCTTAATATAGGACTATCTCGGTTTTCATTTAAGAATTCATTTCTAGCCTTGGTAGCGTCAAATAAAAGCTTCAAAGCATGACTGAAGTGCAGCTTCAATTGCACTGAGAAAAATGTTCTAAAAGATTTGAGACTGCCAAAGGATCTCGATTCCAGCAACCCCACTTCACACAAGGGCAGTCCAAGCATTAAGAAGGGAAGAGCACAGCATGTCCAACCACAGCCTTAGGTGGCAGATCCTCCATTCCAGTCACTGTGTCTCCTACCCTCACTCCTCCCTCTCTGGCAGGTGAGTGGTTCTGGGTGCTCCAGAACCAAAAAGGCCACCTCTGTTGCTATCACAGAGAGGTAGAAGACACGCTTACACCACATGTTCTCGGTCAGGGACTCTGACACTTCCATAGCAGTCCATGATGTAACCTCCAAGCCACAATAAATCCAATATCATACTTGAGAGGCTGAACTGTCTTATTTCCCAGCCCTTTCCCAATGAACCATTGCTCAGCAAATTCTCTACCGTTCTAGCTAGAATTTGAGTTCTGCAGAATTACAAGTAAATTCCTTCTTAAAAGAATTTCACCTTCCTGGCTAAACAGAAGTCTTTCTCAAATATGATGAGAAGCAGCTGGTGGCCTGGGCTACCGGCATGGCAACTCCTATGTTTCAATTTGGATCATGGAGATTCAGACTAATCTTTTGCATAACATATATTTTTTTATTCTTTTATAAGACAATAACTTGATGCTCCCTCTTTTTTTCCCCTTTGTGCAGAAATATTTTAGCCGATGATATATTACAACTAAAGCCAAGCCCATGTGACAGCTCACACTAAAACCTTTAAGATCAGAAAAAGATAGTATTTACAACACAGCATGGTTTTCAATCTGTATCATCCTTTTCTCCTTGCAAATACAGGAAACAGAATTATCTCTAGTCTTCCTCCCCAGAAGCTATTTTATATGGAGCTCAAATTAGATTGTGTCCTGACACCAATGTTAGCAAGAAAGAAAAAAAATATCTGCCAAATACATCTCTTTTTCATTACATCTCCTCGACCAGTGGTCAGATATCTTGAGAGTAATACAGCAGAGCTTTGTACTTCAAAACTCCACCTACACAATGAAGCCCAGGTATACTGATAGAATAGGTATATCATCCCCCAAACAAACACCACAGCAAGAAGCCATTCTGAAATCAGCGCTCTGCGTGAGTTTTCAGAAAGGCAGAACTCTGAGCCAGTGCCAGTCTGGGAGAGTGAATTGGCAACTCATACTGTGTGTGGTCTTAGTTGTACAGATTTATTTTCTATTCACAGGAATGCAATGTGGAGGTTTACAAGAATATGGGTTATGTCAGTTATTTTCTCCTTTCCTAAATTCTTTCTGCCTCCAGTAGTCATGAACCAAGACTTTTACGTTTCTCATAATGCAAAATAAAACTACCTCAGCCTGAACTGCATGTGACCTTTTACTATATGATATCTGTTCAGTGCTAAGCATGTATGACATCAATTCATAAGTCAAATATGAACCTCCAGATAGCATAAAACCAAAAAGCTGTTAAATCAGTTCCTCATCTTGTGGAAGACAAGAAGCAAAATATACCATTTCATTTATAGCCAGGATGAATTTGCCAACATTAGTAATTATCTCTTCCTTGAAAACGGTACTGTGAAATCACATCTCCCAAAAATAATGAAACTGAAGTATTCTAAATAGAGCATGCCAGTACACTATGAGAAATGTCTGCCATTTTGTTACTCCTCCTTTTACATCTATGGCATTTTAAATATAATCTGAAAGGAAATTAAATATGTGTCATTTTACAGCATCAGATATATATTTTTATATTTGAAAGGATAAGGATTTCTGGTACAGAAAAACTCTCTCTTTGGCTTTTCACTCAACACTATGTAATTTTAAGAGTCCTTGACTTATTTTTCCCAAGCTTTGGCAGTACATTTACTAGTAAAACTTGGCAATCTGAAGAACACCATCATTTTCCAGAAAAATAAAGCAAACCCAGATCTGATAGCTAACACATAAAGCATTTCGAAGACCTCTGTCCAAGTAAATTGCTTTTTAATTTTCCTAACTCCTTTTTCCTCAGCAACTACTTATTTCAGCTATTTAACACAATAAACTCAGTCACTTGCTCTGGAAATATACAACACACTGCAAAAACTTCAGAATTGGGTTATACTTTAGAAAGAAAAGAAAGGTTCATGTAAGTGGCAAAAATTGCCAAATTCAAAGTCAAACTTTATTAATCTTCATGTCATCACCCGCCACTCCTGAACAGCTCCAGTAGTGACGTCTATTTCTTGACGTTCCTCACTGTTAACTGTTTAACTTACATGCCACAGTATATATATCTCATTTATGAAAGTGTTTTTAGTGTTACGGAGCTCCATGAGGAAGTAAAGCATGAAGAAGAACTACCGTGTTTCACTGTTAAGATTTATTTATTCTACCATCATAAATAAATACATTTAAAGCACAGGTTTGGCTGTATTTTTTAAAACTAATTCCAAATTTACTAGTCAAGCACTAAGTGTGCTATAGTACTGCACCTGGGGTAACAGAGAAGGCAAACTGCAACCCACTGTCAATCTCCCTCCTAACCCAACCTCTGTCCCAGCACACACTGCAGTCAGTATTTGCCACTGTGTCCAACAGCCAGTCTTCTCCCCTTCTGTACTATCGTTCTCTCCTTTCCTGATGACCACTACAGGCTCCACAGGGATGTGGACACTTTTTCTGTACTACTGTTTGCTCTCCTAGTGTATTACGCAGCCACCTTCTGTGTGGCCACTTCAGTTAATCAAAAAAAAAAAAAACAACCAAACTTCTATTAAAGATCTTAGTGCCTGTATTTATACATCCATATGTATCCGTGGAAATCTAATATACTAAGTTTTTATTACAAAAACCAGCCTAAACCATGAAAAAAATAGCTGTCACTTCGAATTTTCTATACAGAAGTACTGAGTTGTGAGTAGAGAACATATCCTCACACAGGCCTTTTTGCAAATATGAGAACTGAGATACAAGTATAGAAAGGATATCATGTCTTTAAAATGTCCCAACTGGACTCTCCACTTCAGAGATAGTAAAGAAAAAAAAAATACTCTAAAATACAACAATAACATGAAAACTATCCCCTCATCGTATTTGTCCCTCAATTTTCAGTCTGTGATAAACATTTTTTTTAAAGCAATGGCTGTACCTGGTAATCCATAATACAGTACATTGATTTCTTTCCAAAACATCTGATCTATGTAAAATTCAAGGCAGAAAGGGCAGAACATGGCCACATTTTGAAGCTGCAGGCACTTGAATTTTTTACAATTAAAATGTTGTATTTTATACACATTTTATTTATGTACTTTATATTCTTGTTCCAAATTGAAACTTTAGTGAGTTAGCTAGCTTTTTTCCTTTGTAGAGGAAAATTCCACTTTCAAGCATTATTTCAACAACATTCCCACCTCTACTACTCTGGGTATTATGGTTACTCTAGTTTACATTTTAATTCAGCAAATTATATTATTATAGAGCTGATAGTTAACAGGCTTTATATTCTTTAAAGGATAACCTATTTTACTGTCTTTTCTACTACTTCAATATTTAAGAACTAACAAAAGGAGGGGGGAGTTAAAGCAGCTGAGTACATTATAGTCAACAGGAACAGACAGCGAACATTAGATGGTTTATAAACACAGCACAGAAGTGGCTGTTCACATCAGGAAAACAAACTCGTACCATCTCATACCATTCCATCACAGAATCACTGCCACAAGCTCTTTCAATCCTTCTGTACAAGTATGGAAGAACGACCTGATGGTCTGATGCATCAAATGCACTTGCTCTCCTTTACTTACTCCTTGAAAGATGGTACCTGCAGGTTTCATAAAGCTCCCAGCCTCCCTCCCCACGATGGAGCTTAGCCAGCCACCATCTCTGCTAATCAATCCTGATTTTTCTTTCATTCTTTTTTTCCACTAGTCTGGATTATGCTGCTTTTTAAAACAGAAAATCGGTAACACTGACTGGTCAAACTACACTAGAAAAGGGTTTAGCTTGAACCAGAGACTGTAGCCAAGATATAAATGGTTCCCTCAGGCAGTTTGAAACTCATCCTTGTGAACATTATATGCCACAAGGAATTCTGATCATGTGTAGCTTATCAGTGCAGCCAACTGCCTAACAGCTGTTTTATTCAAATTTGTATCTTTGCCTACTCCTATCACTAAAATTAGGTAGTTTAAAGCAACTAGCCCAAAGTTCAGAATTTAATATTCAGTTCAGTTCCAGCAAATTTTGGAAAACACATGGGAATTGTAACTCATGTGCTAATACTTAAAGTTTTTGTTAATAAAACTTCCAACACTAACCTTACCTCATTGAACTTACCTCACTGATTTTTATGCTCACTATAAAACCATAGCTGTCATAATATTTTTGAATTACTGCAAAAGGAAGTCAGTCATTCCAGAGTCAATGTTATTTAGCAACATAATGATAGTTATAAATTCAAAATACTTAAAACCAATTTACAAAACTATCAATCTTGGAAGCTTTTAACTTTTGAAATTTCTGTCTCAAATAACATTCAGATTTATTATACTGTAACAGATTAATAGAAAGTGAACTAAAAGGCCACAACATTCTTTTTTAAAGTCATGCCAATGCATTTAACTGCTTCATGAAAAAAAAGTGTAGAATTCCATAACAGTATAAGAATCATCAATAAATATCTGTTAGCTTTATACACGATAAAAATAGATTTTTTTTATATGAACTGGTTTTCTCAGTTTAATTTTTTTTAATAGTAGGAGTCAGTTATTGCAAATAGCTGACATAGCAGTGAAAGTGTGATTTTAAAAAGCACATTTAGGTTTGTAACCTACTCAGAACATTCAAACAAAGAAGGTGCCTGTAGGTTATCCTCTCTCCAACTGAGCTAGAGAGCCTGTGATATGCTTGCAGGGGTGAGCTATACTCTTGAAACGTCACATGTTTTAAGTGGGACACATCTCTCGGAGGAGAATCCTAAAATTCACCTTGTTCTGAGACTGGAACACCTGTTTATGTCAGCCGCTTGTTTATCAGACATTCCTACATCAGTAGGTCCAGCTGGAATCAGCCTGGCTACAAGCTCATCTTCCAGAATCTATGACCAGCTCATAAATAGAGTGACATGAAACAGCTTGGGCAGTATTTTTCATTTATTTGTAAGAACACAGTGAACAGAGAAGAAGGTTAAAACAATAAGCTAAACACATATTGTTTACTTTAAATGTAACAACACAGCGTTTTCTTGAAGAAATATGCCATTTTGGCTTTTGTATGTCTCCTGCTCACTTTCTTTCAGAGACCAAGCTACAGCCTTTTCTCTGCAAACTGGTGCGTTTTTCTTGAGAGTCGATAAGCTTCTAACTACTTGTAATCTCTCTGATTTAAAAGTCACCTCTAAAACTTTCAAAATATAAAAGCTGGGAGTGAAATACTCTCTCTCCCAACATGCCAGGCTCCATAATCTCCTAGATAACAGTAAACATCAGCTGGTTTGATACTGATCTTGAGTACCAGCAAGTGTAACAGGTCTGCTTAGCTCCGTCACTTGTCCTCAATCCAAACCTTTGGTTCTCTAGGACCTTCCAGAACTCAGAACTTTCTCATTCGCTTTGGATTTCAAGGCATTTAAGACAAGGCAACCCTCTTGCTTACTTCCCTTGCATGTATGAGGCAAGAAGGTATTTGCCTGGTATCAGAACAAAGTGCAGTGGTTTACTGCATTAGATGGACAAAAAGGTGATGTGGAATATTTGGCATTCCAGTAGTAATGTTCTGAAGAGAAAAACTGTCACATAAGTTAGGAAGTCCATTTCTGCTATTTTTGAGAGTTGCCCATAAAGGAAGTTCTTCTCAAGGAAAAAAAAAACTCAGTGAAGGTTCGGTTCGCCAATGCCTGTCATATTCTCAATACTTATACATTTCAACCAGAGCTGGTAGTATGGTACCAGACCCTCCTACAATCACGTTTTTAAAAAGATAGAAGGATAAAAAAAAGGTACTTTGCAGGAAGATTCTGCACTTAAACACACAGGAGGTCTCTGTCCTCCATGCAATTACAGACATCAGCCACCCTCTTCAGAAAGGCCTGGTCAGTACGTTTTTCTTTTGGGGTTTTTTCCTAGCTTCATAGTCAACCTTTTTTACCCATTCAGATTTGCGGCGTACCTTTTCTTGTAGTACTGAGCTGTACCAAAATACCCTACCCACACACTGTTTTAAAAATTAATTTCCCTTTTACAGCATGCAGCTGAGTTTGGGTGATACATAGAAATAATGCAGTTGGTAAAAGTACACAAATTAAGAATTATTATAAACACCAAGCATTTGCCCAGAGGAAAGACAACATGTTGACTATACAATTTACTAACTGTAAAAACAGACTGCACTGAGCACATTGTGTACAAAGTTCTCTGTCTTTATCTTTATAAATTAGGCTGAACTATGCAGGCATATCAGAACCATGTAGACCTCAAATCAGAGGCCCCTGGGACACTAAGACCTCGGGTGAGAACCAGAAGTCAACCTTCTGGTCTGCTCTGGCTTTATATTATCATAAAGTGGTACACATATGCTCAGAATACCTTCCCCCCACCCCTCGAAAAGCCTAATGCTACATATAGACTCAATGCATATACACACGTGGAGAAACAGACTTTTACAAACCCCTTTCACAGATGTTAAAGGTCATAGGGCACCTTTACTGCTTAGGGGTTTCCAAATCTGTTGTTAAGTTGCTGGTCTTAGTAGCATCCTATAAACTTACAAAACAACAGCAAGTAGAAATGCTGTTTGTTCAGAATTCCATACTGTCCTTGCATCTAGAAGCAAAATGCTACGTTATTGGTTATAATGGCTTTGATACCTTTCCAAAATATCAAATAATTTCAATCTTTAGCCAGCAAGCCTTAATTTCAATAAACAACAATGTTGAGGTTTCTAGTGGAAATCTTTTTATGAGATTAAGAGGCAGTATGTAACAGACACGCTTTCTTTTTCATTGGCTGCACCAGTCCACCGTTATATCCACTTTCCATGTTCTCTCCAGTCCTCTGTGATTACAATGACTTGTTTAAGAACTAGCAATGCTCAAAGGTAGATTAAAAAATAATACCTCTAATGTAAGAATGAGATAGCTGATACAACCAAACTGAAGGTACTGGGTCTGAACCACACAGCATAAAGCATCTGTGTAGGGAAACCCTACCTAAAGTCTGTGAAACAAACGCTAGCTGGCTCAATTAATCATAAGTATTAAATCTGAAAATATGTGCTAGCAGACAAGTTGCAAATTAACTTCAAATATGAAATTAAAAGTGACATCCTATTTTATAATCTTTGTTCTAGCAGGCCAAGGACAAAAATTTCCTAATTTCATGGAATTCAGAAATCAGGTCTGCTAAAACAAGAAATAAGAGAAAACTAAGAGACTAGATAATTACATCTTTCCAGAAGTAAAACTAAAAGTTATAGAACAGATTATCTTAGGAGAGATCTTTATTTCCATACTCAGAGTTGAACCATACCTTCTAAAATGTTTGGTGCAAGGAATAATTAGTGACTAATATTAAAAGCTTTTTTTTTTTTTTTAATATGGCCTGAAACTTCCATAAATGGACCCTAAAAGGAATGCTCTGGCATGTAGTAAGGTACATTCTTGGTAAATGTTTATATCTGTATCTACTAAACATTAATAAGATTTTTAAAATTATAGACATCTTCTAGTAAGAACATTCTAAGCTATTCAGGATATAATGAATAGCAATAAATATTTCTTTAAATAGCAAAGTGTGCATACCATTCACGGAGACAGTTTTAATGGAAAGTCTGTTTCAAGCAAAGTCACTATGCACTCTATCTACAGCAGTGTCTTTTGCTTCTTGCAAGTAGTAGGCTGATTTTAGGGGACATCTTAATAAGTACATGTGTGTCTCAGATCAAGAGTAAAAAATTGTATTGATCCCAGTGTTTGTAAGGATCATTTTTTTTAGTATGAAGTTTATTTCTGAACTAAGGGAAAAATCACTAATTAATTCTGATGAAATCCAAAAATAAATGCTTCTGTAGCAAGGCCATAGTGATCTCAGTGCTACAAATTATCTAAATAGGCATTTCAAACTCAGCTGATGATGACAATTTTTTTTAGAGGTGTGGTATTACCTTGGTTTTCCAGTTATGGCACCTTGAAGATTAAAATATTTTTCCAGAGGAATGAAAATGGTTAATACATGCAACTCACATAAAATCTACTTCTTTAACTGAAGGAGGAGCAAGAGTTGAGACACTGCTTTGGGAGTAAGTAAAACTTGGTATGTGAACTTCAGAAGAAAATTTAAGTCCAAGGTCACAAAGCAAAAAATTTCAGGCTCAAAGGTTAGCAATGAAAACTCTTTGATAATAGGTGAAAGAGATAAAATAGCTAACAATGTAAATACATATTCATAGCTACAACTGGCAAGGTTTTAAGAACTCTTGAATTACATAATTAAACACTGTTTGTCAGCATTGCCTCAATGTGATATATGCACAAATCGCTGCTTCTCATGCAAATGGTAGTGTTGACTGGTCTACACCAAAGATAAACTAGAGAAAGAACAGAATATCACAGAATAGCTCACTTAAGGAAAACAGTTCTGTGCCAAGAATAACATTCTTGTATGACTTGACATTATAAGAGGAAAAAGCTAAGACTGTAACAGCAAACTACTGCTCAGAATTAAGGACTCTGATACAAAACTCAAAGATATATGTAGCTGAGACATGTATCACACAATTATTTCATTTTTTGCAAATAAACAACGTGAAAAAAAAGCTATCGAATATAGCTCAGCTGTAACGTGCTTTTGGATGGATCATCAACTGTTTGACACAGGAACTTGTCAGTTGGTCTAGTCTTGTAAGAGTACAGACACATGCAGTTCACTCAACTTTTCCCATCAGTGCCTTACCCAGAAACAAGTTAAACAAATGCCTACTAACAGTAACATTGTATTTGTTATCTAACACATGGAACCTTCCAGAGTGCCAAAAATGTTTATACCCTTTCTGGAAGCTTATATCTATATTATCAATATTCGGAGATGATATCTGAATAGTCACACATATGTCAGTTCATTTACTACTACAGCCAAAGCTCTTACTAGTACCTAGGACAAGTAAATTTACCAGGCTAGTTTGCAAGTGGCTTGAGAACAACATTAAAAGCAGACAAGTATATTTACTAGGCTAGTTTGCAAGTGCCTTGAGAAAAACATTAAAAGCATACTGCGAGTCATGTGATAAATACTTATTTTCCTAGAATCTCAGATCAGAAATAATAAGTGTTGACACTTAAAAAAAATCAGGTCTTTATGACAGCGTAAAAAACACAAGATCTAAAAATTCAAAACAGAAAGAAAAACATACAAAAATACAATTTACATCACTTAACAGATGAGTCAAGATTTTATAGAATCATAGAATCATTTAGATTGGAAAAGACCTTTGAGATCATCAAGTCCAACCGTTAATCCAGCACTGCCAAGTCCATCACTAAACCATGTCCCTAAGCACCATATCTACATGTTTTTTAAACATCTCCAGGGATGGTGATTCTACCACCTCCCTGGGCAGCCTGTTCCAACATTTGAACACCTTTCCAGTGAAGAAATTTTTCCTAATATCCAATCTAAACCTCCCCTGGTATAACTTGAGGCTGTTTCCTCTTGTTCTGTCATTTGTTATCTGGGAGAAGAGACTCACACACACACACACACACCCACACCCCGCCACCTACAGCCTCCTTTCAGGTAGTTGCAGAGCACAATAAGGTCCCCCCTGAGCCCCCTCCTCTCCAGACTAAACAACCCCAGTTCCCTCAGCTGCTCCTCATAAGATTTGTGCTCCAGACCCTTCACCAGCTCCGTTGCCCGTCTCTGGACACGCTCCAGCACCTCAATGTCACTCTTGAAGTGAGGGGCCCAAAACTGAACACAGGATTCGAGGTGCGGCCTCACCAGTGCCGAGTACAGGGGAACAATCACTGCCCTGGTCCTGCTGGCCACACTGTTTCTGGTACAAACCAGGATGCTGTTGGCCACCTGGGCCACCTGGGCAC
>JAVJGI010000050.1:9222780-9291168 GCA_035590275.1 Ibycter americanus
CCTGCCCTCCAGCAGATCAACACTCCCCTGCAACTTGGTGTTGTCTGCAAACTTACTGAGGGTGCACTCGATCCCCTCGTCCAGATCATCAACAAAGATATTGAAACAACACTGGCCCCAGATTGTGACCAGTCTCCAGCTGGTTGTAACTCCATTTACTAGCACTCCTTGGGCTTTAGCTATCCAGTCAGCTTTTAATCCAGCATAAAGTATACCCGTCCAAGCATGAGCAGCCAGTTTCTCCAGTAGAATGCTGTGGGAGACAGTGCCAGAGGCTGTACACTAAAGTCCAGGTAGACAATGTCCACAGCCTCTCCCTCACCCACTAGGCTGGTCATCTTGCCATAGAAGAGGATCTGGTTTGTCAAGCAGGACCTGCCTTTCATAAACCCACGCTGGCTGGGCCTGATCCCCTGGTTGTCCTGCGTGTGCCATGTGATGGCAGTCAGGATGAGCTGCTCCATAACCTTCCACAGCACTGAGGTCAGGCTGACAGGCCTGTAGTTCCCCAGATCCTCCTTCTGGCCCTTTTTGTAGATGCACATCACACTGGCTGACCTCCACTCTTCTGGGACCTCCCCAGTTTGCCAGGACTGTTGATAAATGATGGAGAGTGGCTTGGCAAGTTCCTCCACCAGCTCCCTCAGTACCCTCAGGTGGATCTCATCTGGCCCCATAGACTTGTGCACGTCTAGAAAATGTAGTATGTGAGGGCTCAGTAGTTTTCAGATTTATGGAAACTAATAGATTTTCAGTGATATTCTGAGCCCTTTAAGAAATTGCTCTGTGAAATGTATCATATATATTAATTTAAAATAATTGTAAATCATTATGCAGAGATATCTTACAGATAGTAGGTGGCCCGTCAGCTGAAAATGATGAGGCTTGGTAATATTGCTAAACTGTTTTGTTACCAACAAGCATCTTGACCAAAAAGCAGACTGTACTCCCAGTGAAATTGAAGTGCAGCCATTTTGCATGTCTTAGACATTGAAAATATATTTACTTCTTATGCTGGAAACAGACTCCCAAACTAGTTTCCAGAGATTGTGCTGGCTTGTGATAAGAATTCCAGACAAGGAAAGACTACTTAGACTATGAAAGGCTCCTTGAGATGCAGTATGTCAAGAAAAGACTAAAAAGGGCAGTTTCAGATTCCAAATCAGTAACTTCTTTTTTATGTCATCTTTGCAGTAAAATTCTTCAGGCATTTTAGGTAGAACTGGAGAAGATACTTTACTCTAAAAAAATTCAATCATCACAGAAGTGGTAGATCTTCACCTCATATTTTAAGTGTTTGAAAAGTCTAAGATAATTAATGAGACTCAACAATACTGCAAAGAAATGCATGAGATTATAACTAGGGTCACAAAAGCAACAATTGCATTCTTTGTAGAAATAGAGTGCTTATAATACTGGTTACATGGTAAATTAAAAATAAAAAGTTATGCAGGAATGAAACCAGACATAAGATTCAGTTGCAGGCCCTAACATACTAACAGATATTAGCTTGCCAAATATTTTTACTGAATCTAGTCTGCCAGATCATCTAGCAGCAAGTCGAGACATGTCAAGATCTGATCTTGAGTTTATTTATTATTCAGCTGGAAGCTATGGGTTTACTAGTTTACCACAATTATATTCCATCTGGGAGACACTCAATTTCTCAGGACAGAATAGCATCTGCATGAGAAAGATAAAGCAAAACTATTATGTGCTGCTTTTGTAACAGTCTTGACACTAACCAAGCTATGTAAAGTTAGATGTGAAAACAAACTGTATCACAGAAGTGGTCTTACACTGTCAAAAATGTAAGGAATACTTTCAGCAAAAGAATCAGCAGTGAAATAACCTTCAAAAACCACTTTCAGAGAAAGCCCTGCAACCTACAAGAACCAACAGTGACAGCCAAGACATGGGGACTAAATGGAATCCTCAGCTGAACACCAATTCAGTGAGAATACAAGCCAACTCTGATTCTTCACAGTACAAGGAAGTTTAGAACCCACAGATCTATTAACTTTAATTTCCAGGACGCCATCATATTCTTTCTTTCTCCAAAATGTGCAAGGCAATACTAGATATCACGTATACTTTATTGCATTTAAAAAAGAGAAACTCCATGAACTAAGTACCCATGCTTGATCCTGCAATGCAGTAGAACCTGCATGGAAAAATAATTAAACCACAATCACCAACACTCAAATAGTTGAAAGAAATCTTTCCTTCTTCCCCCTTTCCCAGCTCTCTTCAAGGAATGTCAAATCTATAAAGCTCATAATCAAAAAAAAAAAAAAAAAAGTGGCTAATATAGATATAGTACAACCAGAGTATCACAGAGCAAAAAAGCCTAGGGCCCTCTAAATCCTGCAGAGGTACCCCAGGTTTTTTTTTCTACATACTTGATTCAATATACTATTTACTATAAGAAAAAATATGTTGGTGAAACATAACTACTATTACATATCATAATGAAGACTCAGAAACAATCAATGAGGTGGTGGAGGAACTATTTGGCCACGAGAAAATAATTTTGCACAAGGCAAACAATTTGTTCTTGACATCTCATTCCTCTAGGGAATCCTGCAAAACAGATTCACATTAAATGCCTAGGAATAAAATTCACAACTCTGTTGGATATCAAAATGGCCATTAAAAATGGTTCACAGAACAAAGCAACAAAATAACATCTACAAACTTCTCAACTAGTTCTATGTGATTAAAATGGTGGTCCCTAAGAGAGCCCAAGGCCAGTTACAAATCTGGCAATCACCTCTGTGGAATATCCAACATATAAAGTAAGACTACATGGCTGCACCTTGCACCTAGTGGACCAAAAAAAAACCCAAATAAACAAACAAACAAAAAAAACAAAACCACCAAAAAAAAAAAAAAAGCAACCACCACCACAACAAAACCCCTACATTTTCCACAATAGCCGAATTCTCTCACAGCAACGGTCAAAAGTACACAGAACTCAGTTTATCTGCATTATCCTTGGCTTGGGAGAGCCTTCATCCATAAAATGGATTAAAGCCTTTCCTAAAATAAGACTCAACAAATGAAGACTACTAGAATTATAAAGGATCAAAAAACAGCCACTGAAAAACTTAAAATGCTTTTCATTTTACTGTACTCAGCCAAAATTTAAGTGCGATAAATGCTAATTCATTGACCTTCCACCTATTACTACTATTTTTGTTCTAAATGTTGTTAGCACAAGTTTACCACTAATTTAAGTAATGTTTGTCAAATGTATAATCTGTGTGCTGGATAAGTTTCAACAGAATTGATAGAAGACAAAGGCATCATAGTGTTCAACATAACTATTCAGAAGATCAAAAATATAATTTAAAATACAGCAATATGAAAATATGATGAATACATGCTTTTTAGAGAGTTTAAGAGTTATTTCTCTGCTCAAACTTCCTCCCATAAGCACGTCAACAATCTCCCACCAACAGGTTAGAACTAGATACAAAAGCAATGTTGCAGGAGAACTGCTGTCAAAACTAAAACAAGAACTCTAATTATATTAGATAAATTATCTAAATGTATTAAATTGTGGTCATTAAACATCAGACAATGAAACATCATTGAATTAATTTGGATATATAAGTATACATATAAGCTGTCTGTGGTTTATTTCTCTTTTCTTTTTCATTTTCCTTTTCTTATAGCAAAATTTTGTCACCAGCCGGAAGAGAAAGTGGGGCAGCGATTTAGTCAATACAATAAAGTATATAATTATGTCAGGATCCAAATGACATTTTCTACCACTTTCTGTAAAAGGAGTTAGTGTCTTCAAACAATGACTCAAGTAGGCAATCATCAGCAAGACAGTTCTACCCTGTCCAGCTCAGTTTTGCTGTCCATAATGTAAACAAGTAATTGCAATACCTGTCTCAGACATGCTATGAAGTTCCAATACTTATAACCTTTGAAAAGTGCCTTGCACAAAAAGCAGTGTGTCATGCCACAAAGGCAAAAAAGAATAAGTAGATGGGGTAATGGAGTGTTGTATCAGGACAGCAGGCAGGCAGCTTGAGCTACTTCTGGAGAGATGGTGGTTCCTTTAGGAGCAGGATCTCTTTCAAAAATTCCCAAGGAAAGACCCAGAGTTCTACAATGACAGTTCTCTCATTGAAGCTTGTGAAATATTTTCAAGACTTCTGATAGAGATATTAAGGTACTGCTATTATACTTTACAATAGGAGGTTGGAGGGGAAAATGCAATATGATGTACAGCATCTTAAGAGCAGGTAACCTCCAGATCAATTTCTGCCAGTATTATTATTATAAACATTATGTAAAAATCTGATCATTACCCCTAGAAGGTGAAATGTACCCCCCTGCTCAGGTAGCCTGTGAAAAGCTTCCCATATTTCAAAGCTTGAAGCAAAAGTTTGGCTGAGCCAAAAAAATGTACTAACAGATGTTTCAAATAATTCTTCTATCAGGCCTTTCAAAATGAAATCTTTTCTTGACTTGGTTTGCTCTAAAAAGTGAATTTCAGAAAAGGTTGAACAAAAATTTTATGACCATTTTTGGTAATGTAAAGATAGACAGATTCCATTTTATAAAGGGGGAAGATGAAAGAAACATTTTACAGATTACTTTTTTTCCCCACACAACAAACCCAAATTGATGGAACACCAGACTGTGACACGTAAATAAAACTAAATGATGAAATAACATATAAGTTACAAGATTCTGAGAACAGACTGACAAGTCTACTATTTCAAAAATAAATTTTGTAAAAAAAGCATTTTAGAGTCTGGTCAGATCACCACAAGTAAACAACCTGAAGTTGTTTTTATGCTCATTCATCCCTGAGTTGGAAATTATTATTCCTTAGCAAATATGTATCATAACCAAAAGAAAAAGGAACATCACCAGTTCACAGCAGTGATAAGTAAAATGACTTGGCTTAAAGGACCCCTGGAAATGAAACCACAATACAATGAGAGGCTTGAACCAAGCCTTTTTAGCATTGTAAGAAAGTTTTTCCATTTTCAAGACCATCCCTCTAACCTTCCTCTGCACCTTTCCTACCCTGAATTAATCTTTCTTGAACCTGGGTGACCAAACCATAAACTGCATTTCAGAAGAGATCTCACAGAGTACATTAAAACATTCCCCATATGTAACAGAACTCTCTCTCCTGATCTATTCTAGGATCAGATTTTCCACAGCCACATTTTACTGGTGGCTAACAGCAATCTTCTGACTAACACACTGTTACTACCTTTACCTCAACCTTCACATTACAGAAGTTCTAGTTTTCAGTCCTTCGGGGCTTAACCTTCTATTTCATATTACATCTCATCCACTTTTTTTTCACTCTAGAATTCAAGATCATCCAAATCTTCTCAGCATCGCTAGTGGTTCCAATCTGTGCATCAACATGGAATCTTGTGTGCGCACTTCCAAAGTCTGGCAAGCTATGCAATGAAAATATTAAATAAGCCTCATTACAGTATCAGATCTTGAGAGGCTTCAACAGTAATTTCCCCCAACCTGGTCTCTCCTCTTCCATACTACCTACGCTGTTTCTCTATTAGCCAATATTTCAGCAGTTCTATCATTCTTGGACCGAAGAGTCTCCCACTTTAACCACTCAAACATTTTACAGCATCAAAAGCCTTAGTAAGATTCAGCTAGATTAGACACAATGTATTTTCTTTGCCTACATGATTAGTGCTTTTATCAAAGAAAGATCCTGGCTTAGTCTAATTTAACAGATTTCATAACCAAAATGGATGCACAGCAGGTCTCTAAAATTGCCTAAAGGAAAAGGGTTTTTTCATACCAGAAAAATAATCTTTCATAACAAATTCAAAGGAGGATACTCAGAATAATGTCTGTTTTTACTTCAGATACAGAGTTTGTACTATTTGTTTCAATCCTGCTATTCACTCTGGAAATGGAAGTTGTAAAATTCTATTCTAAATCCTATGCTAGCAATACATTTGCAATCTTTGAGTAACTATTTTGTTTCACACAAAATGTCACCAGAATTCCTGCTTTTTGAATAAAACACGTTCAAAAGACTTTTGTTGAAAGTTTCTGTACTTGAAAGTGTCTTTGAAATACTTCTAGGGTTTTAACCCTTTCAACTAAGGCTACCCTTAAATAAGAAGATACAAATGACTGTGGAAAGGATTTTCCTAATATGCCATAGAAACATGCCAGACATTCATTTTTTTAAAATGTTTACCATTTAATCATTCTTAATATTCTTTTTAGTGTATATAGTACTTAGTGTATATTCTTTCTAGTTTATATATTTTGTGTACAGAGAGAGATGCATATTCATGTATGAACAAGTATTACTGCTAAAAAAACAGAGTATAGATAATTTAACACAGAAGCAGAGGCTACATAAAAGCAGATTTACTAGTCATGAAAATGAAACCTAAGTATGAAAATTCATTCCCCAATCTCTGACAGTTGACATTAACATTGAGCCTTATAAATCTGCCCTTTAAGAAAATTCTGAAAGTAAATAAATAAATAAAAGCAAGTATCATTCCTCATCTGTTTTTCTTTTCCTGGAAAGCATTCTGAAAGTAATCTTTTTTCCAGACATAGATTATTCTGCACATGGGTGAAATTCTGCTCCTTTTTCCAATCTTCTCAAAAGATTGGGAAAATAAAGATACATTTCAAGAAACAGGACAATGCCAGCACACAAAAGGAATCTTAATGTAAAGTTTAGCATTGAATAACTTCACAGAACCCTGCACTATGCAAATTGAATTATATTTATCAGCCCATATGAGTATCACAATATCATCTCAAGGAGAAGGAAAACAAAACAAAACAAACCAACACCCAGAAATCCCACACCTTTCCAACCCAGTAAGTTAAAAAGGACACATTAAAGAACTGCTAATATTTCTCTCTGTAGCTGTCAAGCTATCTTGAGCAATACCTCGAGGCTTTCCCTATGTAATCCCATGTAGCGGAACACATTTCACAGTTCAACTAAACAGCAAAATGCCTAAGTACTTTGGAGCTCAAAATGATGCTTCAAAGAATTTAACTTCCAAGTACTCCTTTAGTAAGGAAGTTCAAAAAACAAAGTGAAGAGCTAATAGTTAGAGAATAAAACCAACCACATACACTTTAATGAATTCATTAAATGTAGATGTACCTTAAGATTGCATTACAAAAGCGTATCTGTGGATACATAGGTGTATTAGCCCTTTTTATTTGCATCTCACTTTACAAAAAAAGAGGGGGGGGTGTTCAGGTCTATCATTGCTGAAAATTAAATCTAGGACAGGAAAGTCAGCCTTTGTTCTTCCCACATAAACTATACGCCGAGTAATACCTCTGCAGTGTGCCCGTAAACTTGTGCAGATGCAATTACCTCTGTAACTGAAACTTTCTAAGCTCTTCTATTATTTATGCAAGAAGAAATATAACCCTGTACTCTCATTCATCTCTGTACTAGATTGCAAGACCTAACAAAGGAATAAAGAAAATTAGAAGTTTATTTGCTGAATGATGTATATAGATGTGATTTTTAATGCTAACAAAGAACGAAAGTGAGGAGCACAAGGTGTCTTTATGTAGTAATAAAATAATCCCTATACTTTCTTGTGATTTCTTTATATATATGTACAAACTTTTACATTTTATATATATGTACCTATAAATATTTAAGCCTTTAATAGACATTCAGCCACTGAAATTGTACCATTAAGTATGCCCTTACCTGGCTATTTTTCCATTTTGAATATCTTAATTCCAAGAATCTGTCTAAAGATTTAAACAGGCAGCATTACCCTAGGAACACGTAGAAGTAGATGAATCTAAGGAATAATAAAAACTTTTTACTTCAATGTAGGTATCATGTATCAAAAACACTTAAAAGTGTACAAAAGTTTGACTTCAGGTAATCTCATTCTTTAGTGTAACCTATTGGCATAACAATAAGGGTTCTTCTTCAGCACAACTGCTCATTATAATTAATGACAGTAAACAATGCAAGTTTTACACACATGAATATTTTTCCTGTGAATTAGGTAACGTCAGGCATCCAAGGGATACAAAGAAGCACTTCATCAGCCTCATGATCACATGCTATATAAATCATTAAACCACTGAAAATCAGAAACCTTTGAAACAAAGACAGGATCCTCAGTTTGCAAGCAGTACACTCCTACAAAAAGGAAATTCAGGTGGCAAATAGACATCAGGTGTCAAAACTCAGTATACAAATACAGCCTTTAAATAACAGTAGCAGCCTTTCCCTGCTCGTTTTCTCCACTGAGTTGCAATTCTCAACACTGGCCTAAAATTTTCTCCTCTTACTTAGAAAAAAAAAATATCTATTTCTATTTATCTTCAGGATTTCTCTTTCAACCATATCACTGGTTAGGAGAGCAAGTGAGACAATTGTACATCACACAGTAAGTTCTGGTCTTTCTCTTTTAGCTTTTAACAACAGATGCCCGATTATGCCAGCATAACAGATATCTTTGAACTGTTTAACTTACTAACACAGTTAAAATAAAAAAACCAAAATCCTAAATATGTAATTCATAAAGCAGCATATTTTCCTTAATTAATTTTCTCAAAGTTTACAATATCTGTACTAATTCTCTGTAACTAGATATGTTCTGGGTCCATTCTCAGAGAATCTGTGTAGAATAAACATTTGAAACATCTTAAAGACTAACTAAAACCATCTTTCTACTACACTGCAAGGCAAATTATTTTTGGATGTTTTGCATTTTTATGCTAAATAGTGCAGCTGCAATTGATAAAAAGCAATCAAGCTAATTTAAGTCAATCATGTCCAGGAGGTTCTCATCACTTGTATAAAAATGCTCTCACACTCACTTTAAAGCTTTACCACAGCAAGTAGCTTCTCCCCCTCCCCCAAATTTTGGTACCTTTAAAGTACCCTGCCATCTTCTGCAACAAACAAAAGGAAATGTAATTCTTATGGAATAAGAATCTTTATAGTTTTGCATTATAAATCAAACTTGTATGTCTCATTTGAATAAAAAAACTTAAGTTGATAGTACCATGAGCACAAATACAATTTATCACAATACAGCAACCCTGTACCTTTAGTGTCTGTCAAATCATCAGGTCAAAGGCAAAGTAAACTTCTAGCACTCAAAACGCACAACTGTTACCCTCCAACGCATAATCTGGATTACATTACTGAGATCCTAACATATGTTTTGAATTTATTATTTTGATTTATCAATCTAGCACATCACAGCTGTCATTCTATGTTCCCTCTCAGCTGCTGCATTTGACATTTTAAATGATGATTGTTTATATCTTAAAATTTTGCATTAACTATTGCCACTACTTTTTAGACCTATAAAACTATTACAGCCATGCAAGAACACTTTTCTAGATGGGAAAAATCCAACATAATGGATCCAAATTCTGTTATGATTCTTACCTATGTGGCCAACTCCTGTGCATCTGACTGCTGACACTTTTCAGCCAGCTCAAAAAAAATGAAATAAATGAAGAGAGGCCCTGAACTTTGAAGTACACCATGCCTTTATTCCTGTTCCCTATGAGATGGTTATGGGGTTCAGTACAGTAGCTCGAGGTGGAAGCAGAGAACCATATAACCATGCCCTGGATCTCTTTCTCCTTCATGAAGAGATGAAGCCAGGTAACAGCAGATGCTATCAGATTGCCTTAAATTGCTATCATGGCTTCTTTTCATGTTCTCTTTGAGCAGCTGCTCATCAAAACCACTTGCTCACTGTTCCCACAGAAGCAAACATAAAAAAAACCCATCTACCAGTAATCCTGCGAGTAACCAAGGTAAGGTTTGAAAAACACACCCTGGTCTTGAAATCATAAAAACTGCATCTGTCTCTGTGGAGGAAAGTAAGATATAATAACAGAAATAATTTTCCTAATAATTTTTGGTCCACAGTTAACACAGTTTTTTCTTGGATAGGAAAGGTTCTCTTCTTATTGATGGACTACAATGTATTTTTTTAAATACACTGAACTGTTAAATAATACATTAAATAATAATATAAGCTTTTCATCAAACTGTTTATCTTAGAACTGTAAGTGGATAATAATTCTTGGACTTACGTATGACTAATAATAACTATTGGAATTAATAACACATTGCAACTCTGAACTCATGTTCTAGAAATGCTTCTTTTGGTTATGCACCAGAACAATAGCTAAACCAGGACAAAACAAAGCCAACGAACTGGAGGAGGAGGCAGCACCTGCCCTGGGGGTGTGGAGCCTGTTTCTGGAACTTGTGAAATCATACTCAGAGCTCTGTACCCAGTTCGGACTTGCCCAGTAAAAGACAGATACTGAAATACTGGCATGAGTTCAACCGAGGCCCCACTTGGACGGTCATGGGACTAGGGCACAAATTGTACCAGGAGAGGCTAAGCCCCACATTTATATACCCTGAAGAAAAATCCACAGGGAGATACTGATGTCTTCAGTTATTTAGTAGGAGGGTGTGAGAAGACAGAAAAAACACATCTTTTTACCACAAGCTTGGTCAACTGTTGGAACAGGTGCCTAAAGACATTATGGAATCTCCATCCCTGAGATATCCAAACCTTGACTGGACACAGCCTTGAGCAACCTGCCCTAATTAAGACCTGCTTTGAGCAGAAGCTTGGGCTAGATAACCTCTACAGCCCCCCCTCAAGGTACATAATTCTGCGATTCATCTGAACTTAAGCCTCAATCTGTCAGTCTCATATACCTCCTGCACTAAAAGCACAGACAACAGACGCACCCAGACTAAGCCTCGCACCACAACTCACCACACTAGGAAGGTCCCACTGGAAGAGGAAGCAGCACCTGCAGACCAGCCCTCCCTGAGGATCTCCCCAAAGTCACAGAGGTGGGCATGCAGCAACTAGGATGAACGGGCTCAGTGTGAAATGCACTACATAAGAGAAAGTTAGGTCCCAAAATTCCACCTATCCTGTGATTGTGTTCGTGAGATAAGCGGTGAAAATTACGTAACAGTGCTTTAACCATCCTTTCCACAATGCAGTTGAACAAAGATGATCTTTCAAGGTTTCTAATTGCCTAAAAACCATTTGAACCACTACAGACATGAAATACTTTAAAAGAGACTTTGCCAGCAACTGCAAAAGAGAAGCACTAACAAAAACACTGAAGAATTACCAAACCCGACATAAGCAGAGGAGGATGTCAGATTTCAAATGAAACTATCCGCAACCCATCAAAATGACAGCTTTTCTTGGGGACAATCCACCCAGAAAAATTTCAAAAGTTTAAATAAAATACAAGGCAGAGTTTACTTATAGGTTCATCCAGAATACTACTTTTATTTTCACAGAACTGTGTGTTATTTTCAGTGACAGTAAAACAAGAAAATTTACTATATTCTCAGTTGATAACCCCAGAAATTCTAGAGAATAAAAAAAAACCTGCCAAGGGCAGCATATGTTGAAAGTGCTGAAAACATGCTTAAAGCATCAGACATTTTGAGAAGTAGGCATGCGATCTGAAAGCTAGTGAAATTCATAGATCAGAGACCTGTACAGGGAAAATAGGGCTAATCTTGCCCTTTATGATGGCGTCCTAATATATTTAAAGTCATATTGAGCCATTACTATTAATGTACTTTGTTAGCTAACTATAAGCACTTTCCTGTTTCTTAATATGTTTTATTTTAACACAATTTCTAATTTTTTCAAGAAATACTTGTTAGAACAATAGAATAATTATAATCTGCTTTAACCACTACGAACTATATTATGCCACTGAACAGAAATAAAGACCAGTCTCTTGCCTTTCCATCTTTATTATACAATAAGGCAAAGTATATTTTAGACAAGAGTTAGCTTGCAAATGGAATTACTGTAGCTAAATGAAAGAGAGGCTGAAAACAAGTAGTACGTTGGCATAAATTAGAAGATATACTTACATAAGATTTTAGGACTAGGTGGTGTATTTAGCAAGAAAAGCCAAAAAAACCCTAGTGCTTGATAAACAGAACATAGTCACAATCACGTGTAGCAACACTAATACTTAGGACCTCAACAGCATCAACAGCAAATGCTTATGTGCAACCCTGGTAGCAGCAACTGCCTCACTGAGGAAAGCTCTCAGGTTGGTCAGACATTATTTCCCCTTCATAAATCCATGCTGGCTACTCCAAATCACCTTCTTGGCTGTCACATATTTGGAAATGGCTTCCAGGATTATTCCTTCCTTATTACGACCTTCCCTTACCAGCCTACAGTTCCCTGGATCCTACTTCTTGCTTTTCTTAAAGAGTGACATTTGCTTTCTTCCACTCCTCAGAAAACTCCCCAGCCACCACGACCTTTCAAAGATAATTGTCACAATGCCATCAGCACTTGCAGGTGCATTCCAGCCAGGCCAAGGGACCTGTGTGTATCCAGTTTTTTAAATATTCCCTGACCTGATGCTCCTCCACTGAGGGTAAGTTTACCTGGCCCTGGACTTTGGCACTGGTTTCAGAGACCTGGGATTGCTGAAGGCTTGTCTTACCAGCAAAGACCAAGGTGAAGAAGGCATTCAGTACCTTCGCTTTCTCCATGTCCTTTAGGATCAGGTCTCCACTCCCATTCATCAGTGAGCCCAGATTTTCCCCAATCTTGTGCTGTTGATGTGTCTGTAGAAGTCTTTTTTTTGTTGCTCTTCCCATCTCTTGCTATATTCAAGTCCAGATGGGCTTTGGTTTTCTTACCCCTATACCTGCATGCTTAGACAGGCTCTCCCTGTTCCTCCCAAGTCACTTGTGCCTGCTCCCACCCCCTGTATTATTCCTTTTTTTTTAGCTTCATAATTACAGGAAGAAGAACGAGAGCTGATTTCAATTATACAGAAGTGATCATTTATAAAAATGCATGGTACCAAAACATTCTTATATATTTTAACAATTCCTGAAAGCATTCTTTGTTCAGGAAAAGCATACCCCATTGAAGCTTAGCCTCTCACCAGGTACGTGACAGTCTGCTGCAAAATGTACGACCGCAGATGACACAAAGTAAACTAGCCCGCTGCCAGACCGCTAGCACGCAGAACCATGCTGGAAGAGAAAAAGATAACAGAGGCCACTGGCACTTCAATGCAGATAGACCTGAACCCTTGCTTGGCTCACAAACCAACACAGCTGCAGGGCTGGGCAACAACCATGAGTCACCAATGTATACGAGTCTAGGTCAAGTCTGGCAAAGATTTCCTGCCTGATTTAAACTTAGTTTATTTGGTCCAATGGCACTTTTCCTAGAAATAGAGGGCAGGTTGACCACACATGTGTGTGTCTGTATTTGTGGCCCGACACTTGGCAGGATAAACTTCATTATGTTTATGGTTATGCTTAGGAAAACTACTCTCAATTGTTTCCAGTCTGTTGCAAACATAAACCTACAAGCTGTATTAAATACATACTATTGTATTTACCAGAACTTTATGAAATCATGCATAAAATGCTAAAATGGGATAAAATAAAGGCAACTTCTCTTCCCCCCTGCCTGCCCCCCCCCCAATTTCTGGCAGCATTTCAAAATAAACAAGGAAGCAAATCAATCCTTATATTGAAAGGTCAGCCAGGACCTTATTTACATGAAAGATAAAACTGGCTTAAAAGAAATAGAAAAAAAATTATTCAGTAGGAGAAAAGCAAATTTCTCTTATATCATCCATGCAGAAATATTAAACAGCTCCACAATGAAATATCTTAGTAATTATCTGTGTATATTAATGAAGAAAATGGATTTTTTTCTAGTCAAAAGAGTCAAATGAAATTTACACTTGCCTCAAAAATGAAATAAATTTATTGGAAGGGGAAAGGATTACTTTATGCAACTCAAATAATGTGGATCTGACTAGGTATTGCAGAGAATTAAGGTTACAATCTTTTATTTTCATACTTTCTAATCTCAGGAACCTTACTGCTACTGACATAAAGCAGGTAATTTTCGCTATAAATATTCAAAGACAGAAAAGAATGTGGAACTATACCAAGACACAAAAAACACGTTGTTTGAAATTCAGCAGAGTCCATTAAAACCTGTGCACTATGTCACATTTTAGAGTTCCGAAACATGTAAAGGATCAGTAAAGTGTAATCTGGAGCTCACATATTTCTGAGCACATTTTCCTCTACAGTTTCCTTCCTTGCCCTGTATGGACTCTTACTTATTTTTACATGATTTTTCTATATATCTAAAGATGAAAGATGAACCTCCAATACAAATCTTTCCAGTAGTAATCCATCTTCCATGCAAGCCACTGACCAAAGAATCACTTCTGTTAGACTGAATATGGCCAGCAGGCATCATGAATGCTTTTTGAAGAAATGCAAAGCACAAGACTCTTAGTAACTTCTATTGCTACTGGTAGTAACTTCTACCAGAACATTTTTTCTTATTACTTTATTATTTGTCCCAAGTTTTTAGGCAACATTAATGCCCTCAATAAGGAATATTTCAGCTGCAATGTTCCTCCAAATTTACTATGGAAAAACACTGTAAATGTTCTACAATAGGAAGTAACTTTGTCCAATCTTGCTACAAAAATGTTTCAAATTCAACCACAAACAGTACACATACTTGGAAAACAGCAAAATATTATTTATGAAAAAAATATGAATATATAGAAATGGGCAGATATCATAGATATTGATTTTCATTTAAATTAGGTATTATAGGAAGACAGTCATAGTATTTATGACTATTCCAGAATCCAGTTTAGTGTTGCTTTAACGGTGTTCAGAACAATGAGTAAATGATACTGTGTAAAAGTAATTAAACTGATGGAAATGCATCAGAAATATTTGTTTGCATTTTTAAAACAATTATCTCCACTTTTCTAAATCTTTATTTCTTCTAGCACAGTACTTCTTACACAGTTTCTTCTGTAAAACTAAAAATGCTATCAACTGAAAATACAGTTACTGTTAAGCAAGAATCTTTCAAAAACAGACACACAGATCTGTGGCAAAGAGTATACATTGAAAATTCATCAGGATGTATGTGGAGTCTTTGCTGGTGGAATGGACAGAGGTAGGAAAAAGTATGAACATGTAAGAGCAAGAAACCTACAATATATGGTGTCTACAATGACATCAGCAAGCCTTGGCATTCTCATCACTTTTTACATCCCATGCTTCCTTCTCAAAAATATGGAAATTTGTATACTCCTGTGATTCTCAATGTTAACCTTTTGTGTGAGAAAAAGTGCACATCCAACAGAGAAGTACAGAAGAAACAATTCACAGCCTTTCTTCTTTATATTTCACAGAACAGATAATAACCAAAGGCAATTATACAAATTCAAGTTACTTAATGCCACATAATGCTATTATTTCTTTAACAAATATTACTGCATTACAAATTTTCTTGCACAGAAATAATGTAAGTAATGCTAGCAGGCAGAAGGTATACGATCCAGTACAGGAAATACACATGCAAAGGATTTGTTTGAAGAGCTAAGATTTAAGTTATAATGCCATACATTAAAAATAAACACAGGAAAAGAATCAAAGAATCAAACAAATGGAGAACTGCACCACAGTCAACTAACTGAACAGTTTACTAACATCGTTAAACACTTACATGACTAAAGATCTAAAAAGAACATTTTTCAAAGGACACAGATGATTTCAGAACTTTGTTACAAGCACTTTTTACCTAGTCAAGTCCAGCAAATGTTAATTAGCATCCTGCCTTTGAGAACATTTTGTATTTTAATTAAATTAAATTCACAGCCTTCTCATTAACTACATATCTTTAAAAATTTTTGCTCTAAGGACATTAATATCCTTATTTAACTAGGTGCTATCATGCACAGTAGTTGTTTAGCCCAGCTTCTTTTAAAGTGTCAGACCACTATTTTCATGGCTTACTGTGCACAACTGCAATTCCTTCCTGCAACAACTGGAAACTAAGATGATTGTTCCCACATGTCTCTGCCAGCCAACAGTCCACAAGGATTTTTATTTACTAAAGCCTTAAGGCTACACAACTTAACTGCCATGACTTACCATGGTAGGGCTGTGAAGTACCAAATCTGCTTCAGAAAGACAGCTTTTGGCACACAAGTATTATCCTTCGCTTGTCTAAATGAAACAGTACATTTATGGCTGGATTTCTATTTTTTCCGATTTATAAAATGAAAAAGCAGCTTTCACTTTAACAGAAAACAAAAATGGAAGACACAAAACTGGAATTCCATTAAGTTTACCATACCAGCTCACTGAAAATATATCAAATAATGACAGAATCAAATTATTCAGGAGAAAATGCAACTGCTGCTACTTTTGCATGAGATAATTTGTAAATACTTTTTACTTGTAACAATGATAAATCTTTCAAAAATTCTCACAGCCTGCATTACTTGATAATCTTAAGTACAGAAAGTACTAATGAAACGTAAAGTATTATGTAATTATATTATGTTATCACTTGGGATATAAAGTGTATAACTTCTGTTTGCATTAGCTGAGGTTTCCCTAAATATCAGCAGGTCACCTGTGAAACCACTGATCTTTTACAAGTTTAGATTCTTACTTTCATTTTCCACTGTGATACCAAGACCTAGAGATTTCTTTCCTTCTAAAAATTAAACAAAGCAGAAAAAAAGAAAGAAAACAAAACAAAAGAGGGGGAAAAAACCACAAAGAGCCCACACCACCACACATCTATAAAGAAAATATTATTCAGAATCCTACCAAGAGAAGAATCAAAACACCATCTGAGGTCTACTGTCAGTAATGAACACTCCAAAGATTTCTGGATGCCACAGCTGCAGAAGCTTTTTTATTTCAAATGGACCATATCTCCTATTTTATTAAATTCTGCTTCTGCTGATATTTTTCCTCTGCAGAGGTAGAAGGCAGGCTGAGAATGTATCTTTGCACCTACCACAGGCTGGAGTATTGGGGCAATTGTGAGCTAAGAATTGTTAAGAGCAATTGTGAGCTAGGAACTCCGTTCTCTGTGTTAGAAAGAGGAGATCACTGAACAAGGATGCTCCCAAACAAATCACTAAAAAAAAAAGACACAGTTTGCAGTCTGTGCCCTTTGTTGTGCTCTGTTCAGCACAAAGGCTGAACTATCACACATAATATCCTTGCAGAGCATTCTTAACACCCACATTAAAAATATTAAAAAAAAAAAAAAAAATGCATCTTGTCCCTACCTTTGTATAGCAGACTTTTACCTAGCTGTATGTACCCTACACAAGGATCAGCCTCATTGAGGATTTGCTGTCTTCTTTCATTTTTACCCCACGACCGCAGACACAAAACACCAGTCACCGTTGCCCCTTCCCTCTTTCACTTTTATCCACTTGCCTGTGGCCTTAAGGCCATTCATGGCTTATTCACTAAACCATCGCGCCAGTCTCCCTTCAGTCAGACAATTCATGGCTTCCTCTAAGTGGCTCTAGCCCTTTCTCCCCAACCGCCTTTTAAGCATAAAAGCCAAAAACATGTAAAACTACTTCACCAATTTCTCCTTTCTTCATCATTACAGCAATATGCGTAAAACATCATTAACAGTTTCAGACTGTGGGGTTATGTCTGCTAGTTGTTATACTAACTACAACATCTACAGATTCTTTGTGTTCCTCTCTGTTTTGCATGTACCCGGTGAAATTTCAATACTGTTTTGAGGTGGGGTTTAGTTTGTATTTCTTTGTGTACAGTGCCAATACACTAGGATCATAACTAGGCCTCTTTAGACTTAATCACAATATAAGTAATAGTTAAATTATACAAAGAATAATTTCTGAAGCCATCCTATCAGAAGTTCCTCTCAAAACATCTCTAATTAGAGCAAAGGTTTTAAATCAGTAGATAACAGTACTAATATTTTTCTAGTAATTTCCATCCACTAGAATCAAGCCTAATTGAAGCTTAGTTTATCTTATCACAGTACATTTTGCTCAGTTACAGAAACCCATTAAAGCTGTCTAATTGAATATTATTTTAAATGGCAACAAGGTAATTTTCTGTAAATCTGAGAACTGGGGGGTGGCGGAGGATGACAGTTATGTGTCACTTTAAATAAAACAGATAAAAATGAGAAGCGTTTTGACAGTAAGATAAAGCTGACATCCATTAAACTATTTGTCCCAAACAACTTGCATAAAATCTTTACACATCGAGTACACAGCCCTTATCTTTGTACTTTCATCTTTCCCATTTTCTTTTTATCTGTGTTTTCATCTCTAGGCGCTACTTTCTACAGGCCCTGTAAATGGAACTCTCCACTCACTCACCTTTCCCTCAGCCAGTTCCATTTCCATTTTTTATGAAATAAAAATAATGGTGTCCCCAAAAGAAAGATAGCACATTTAAAGCTATTATCAAGAAGGGATTCAAATGGGTGGAGTGTGGGAGGTGTGTGTAAATAAATCAGTATTAGTCTTTCTCTGGATAATGAATGCTAGTATATAATTCACAAAGCAGAAAATACATATCTTTGGGACAGTGTTACCTATCATGTATTGGAAAGAGCTTCATTTATAGTACCATAGAGCCACTGAGGTTGGAATGGGTCTCAGGTTGTCACTAGTCCAACGTCCTGCCCGAAGCATGGAAAACACTGAGATCAGACCATGCCATCTGATGTGCCTTTGAATAGTCAAGTCTTGAAATCCTCCAATAGATAGATTGGCCAAAAAACCCTCTTTGCTTCACGTTTACTTTGTTCAAATCCAGGATTATTGCTAATCTAAGCGTTGTTTCAGTTTAATTCTTTGATTTTACTGCCTTGCCACTATGCTCTTCTCTTCTTAACTCTCACAGGGGTCCACAAAATGTGAAAACCATATAAAAAGTGAAATGGCTGGCAAATTCCACCTGAGATAAAGTTCCATTTGAAATATGGAACACACTATCAAGAAAGCTGCAAACAGCTGTAGAGTGACAGAGAGAGTAAATGCCTCCAGAACACCGCTTTTTACAGTGGGTGATCTTTTCCTTGCACGCACAGCACATCTAGCAGAACAATACACTGGCAGTACAGCAAAGAGACCACACTGAAATATCTGGCCCAGCCTGACTCGAAACAAGAAAAATTACAAAACAATAGAAAAATACAATTTCAAAGTAAAACTCTAACTTAGAAAAATAAAAATGTGAGAGTGAAATAACTGTAGTTATACCATTATTATTGTAAAATTAAAAGCAGATTTACATTTCAAGCAATATCAAGTATCAACATGGTAACAGAAAGAACAATAAAGCGTTTCTAGTTTTCTTCCAAGTATTTTGTGCTGTCTGCTTTTATTTGCTCTTTATGCAAACCAAGAACTGCCAAGAAGTCAATCATTTCACAGCCCTTCTCTATAAACAGATTTGTTTAAAAGAAAAAACAGACTGCAATAAATACCTGCTATAATCACCTTTCCTCTTCATTTTTACTAGGTTTTCTATATTAATACATGTATGCTGAACACATCAGTATTCTGTTACAGTACAGACCACCTATTTTTTTTTAATCCATTTTCTCTATTGACAGGGCCATGCTCACAATTTACAAAATTTCTTTGTAGATATTTACTTATTTCACAGTTCATTAACCTTCAAACAGCACATCTGCCAGTTTTCGGGTGTGTTATCTAAAGCAATGTTACACTAACTAATAAAGTGCTAAGTATGTTTGTGTCAGAATTGCTTATGAAATTAATGTGTTTCTCCACTGAGCTACACAGCTGAAATGAATTTATTTGCATCAATTTATGTTAGTTTTTTTCCTGATGGTAAGAGCAATAGTTAAGTGCCAGTCACTGAGAATATCTACAAATATACTCTCAAACTGTACCATCTATCACTTTTTTAAAAGTATACAAATGGTAGTGTCTCATCTATTAAAATTATCAAAAAGGATCATTCATGCTATTTAACCTCTTTCCCTCTGCAGTAACAGTACAAGATGTTATTTAAAAATTAACATCTGTAGCTTTTTTCACAACAGCACAGAAGATCTCAGCAAGTCTAATATTCTTCCTTTTAACAATTCTCTATGGAGCACAGTGACATTTTCAGTGTTCTGTAATTGGAGTATGTAACTGGAGCCAATGACATTGGCTCATTTTTATCTGACCTCAGGGTTTTCACTTCATTAATAGAAAGATAATCAAAACAATGGCTATATACATTATGGTAGGAAAAGTTTGCATAGTTTGGCACTATTATATATACCCTTAAAAATGGAACAAAATGAAATGCACGTAGCAGAGGTGGTGAACCTTCTAAAGGGCTGGTTCCAAACATTTTTCCTACTGACAATAAACCATTTTCAGACCTCCCAACTCTGGCCACCATGATAGTTATTGCTTTACAGTATTATATCTTCTTGTTTCAGCTGTCAATAAAAACTTCAAATTATAGCTTTTTAAGTCAAATAAACCTATATATATATAAAAAACCCCACACTGACATCACGCAGACATCAGAAACACCATGCAAAAAGCACACTGCATTTAGAACTAGACTTAAATGTTTTACTGTTGGTTTTAAATTTTCTTACATCATGTGACCAAGTGCCATTGTACCTGAAATCTGATCCAACTCCCATTGTTTGAAAGAAATACAGCTTTACTCTGGGAATGAAACTCCCCCAGAGTTCTCCAAACTAAAGTTTAAGTGGAATTGTAAAAGGTCCTTTTGAAAGACAGGATATTTCTGAGTACTGAAGACAGACATTTTTGAGTTATATGAAGTTGATATTTGCAAAGTGATTACCAAACTATACTCATCAAAAAAAATCCAGATGTCCTCTTATTTCTGATGATCTGCTATAACACATGTAAAACAACTATCTGAATAAACAGATACCCTAGTCAATGCCTCTCAATAGTAGTAAACATTCTGCAGAGATTAAGAATCATTATAACTTTGCTTACACTTCATTTCTGACTGTTGAAACCAACTATGTAAGAATGAGCTCAAACTTAAACTACACTTTTAAAGTAGTAATATATTCTGAGTAATTTTGCTAAGTCATCATGAAAATTCCAGACCTGAAATGATACAAAAAATAATCTATTCTTCTGAATAACAAACACTGATAGAATTCTCCAACAAAGTTAAACTAATGAACTTCCAGGGATGCTTGAACTACAAGAATACATAATTAATACCAACAGATTACTTCTAAGCCTCATGCCCTATTAGACCTGGCTTGCGAGAACCATAGAGGGAGGTGGAGGAGTATCAAGGCGTATCAGGGGACTCAAGTAACCAATACTGTATGTGCCCTAGGGGTCAATACTGCATCCAATCCTGCTCAACATCTTCATTAATTATCTGAATGATGGGGCAGTGTGTAGCCTCAGAAAGTTTGCTGACGGTACAAAACTGGGAAGAGCATCGGATACACCAGAGGGTGATGCTGCTGTTCAGAGGGACCCTGACAGACCGGAGAAATGGACTGAGGGGAACCTCATGCAGTTCAGGGAAAGGAAATGTAAAGTCCCACCCCCGGGGAGGAACAGCTGCATGCAACTGTATATGCTGGGGTCCACCCAGCTGGAAAGCAGCTTTGCAGAAAAGGACCCTGAGGTCCTGGTGGACACCATGTTGAACACCAGCAATGTGCCCCTGCAGCAAAAGAAACCCCAAAACAGTGTCCTGGGCTGCATTAGGAGGGGTGTTGCCAGCCGGTTGAGGGAGGTGATCCTTCCCCTCAATTTATCTCTGGTCAGGCCACACCTGCAGTATTGTGTCCAGTTCTGGGCTCCTCAGTACAAGAGACACATGGTCATACTGGAAAGAGTCTGGTGGAGGGCCATGAAGCAATGAAGGAATTAAGGACTTTATTACAGAATTGGAGCATCTCTCATACGACAATAGCCTGAGAGAGCTGGGTCTGTTTAGCCTAGAAAAGAGAAGGGGGCATCATATACCACCATGCCTAAATATCTGAAGGGAGGCTGTAAAGAAGACAGAGCCAGGCTTTTCAGTGGCACCCAATGACAGGACAAGAGGCAACGTGCACAAACTGAAATACAGGAGGTTCCCTCTGAACATATGGAAACATTACTGTGAGGATGACTGAGCACTTGCGCATGTTGCCCAGAGAGGTTGTGGAGTCTCCATCCCTGGAGATACTCAAAAGTCATCTGGACAGGTTCTGGACAGCCAGCTATAAGTGGCCCTGCTTGAGCAGGGCGGGTGGGCAAGATGACCTCTAGAGCTCTCTTCCAACTTTAACCATTAGTGATGCTATGAATCACATCCTGTTGCATCATATGCAGCTGCTGTCTCCAAAACCTGAAGATAACCTGCAGAGTACCATTATTACATAGTAATAAAAGACTTGTTATGAAGTAACTGAGATCTTGTTCAGGATTTCTTTTATTACAGGATTTACTAAGCCAATTTAATTACAACAAGGTGATTACAAAGTAATCCTATTTAGGCAGGAAGCTGACACTGCAACTACGAACACATTAGCTCAGGATTAGAACTGGGCTTTGACGGTTACTTTCACCACCAGAAGGAAGCCCTTCAAAGCAGGTTACAAGCATGTTTTAGGACAGCATAAAATTCTAGTGATAATTAACAAAAACTATCTATTCTACAAATAGACAATATGGACATGCAGAAAGAAAGGAGTGTGGCTTAATACAGGCCAAAATGTTATTAACTTTACTCATCTGGGAACAACCAACAATAGCTTGTACTGTACAAAATTCCTTCCATAATGATTTCCACCTGCTGGAGGGCTGCCATTCGCCCTGCATCTTCCTGCAGCTGCTTTCCCATCTGCTGCTGGAAGCCATTGCCCTCCCTTTAGATAAGACCTGAGGCCTGGAGATAGAAGATTCAGTTGCTCTAAGCAAACAAAACCTTTTCCCAATTCCCGGTTGCTAAGAACAAAACCTGCTATGTCTAGAATCATTGCTGGATGGCTACCACAGCACAGTCTAGGCCTTAGTTTAATCAGCTTCAAACCCAGGTCTCAGCAAGAGCCCAGCTGGCAAAGCAGTATTTTTATTCCTCATCCATCTACAGTGGCAGGTCACGTACTTGATCACCACATAAATGACACTTGCTCATTTTCAGGTCTTTGGTAGGAGGACCCTGGTTTTAGTGCACAGAAAGCCCCTCTATCCTATCATGGGTCTCTTGTTGCAGGGATTGTATATTCTGCAGGAAATGTATGAGCTTCATCGTAGGAGCTTTTGATTTGTTGTTGTTTTGTTATGCAATTTTACACAGCTTAATCTATACACCAGAAACAAAACATTGACAGCCTCTGCTGACACTTGGAATTAACCCACATTTAGTCTTTTACACGTAACCAAATATAACATTTTCAGCAAAGATTCATATGATATATAAACATTCACTCTACTCACCCAGAGTTCTCCAAACTAAAGATTAAGTGGAAATGTCAAAGGTCCTTTTGAAAGACAGGATATTTCTCAGTATTGAAGACAGACATTGTTGAGCTATATGAAATCGATATTTGCAAAGCAATTATCAAAAAGGCTCATCAAAAAAACTAAGAGTAGGTGTAAAGGGAGTTCAGTAAATTTTACTTTAAGGCATCATTTTGAATTTTCCTGTCTTGCTGCATCACATTTAGTTTGTACAGGATGTAACAGGAGAAGGCAGCCTGAAGGCATTAATTTGTTAATCAAAATGTACAATGAAGCATACAATAAAACCAAAAAATTACTTAATTCTTATTGGCCCCTTGGTCAGTTAAAATAAATGAAGGGCAATAAGCAGACAAAAGAAAGAAGAAAAAAAAAGGAGGCATTTCTACCGTGAATAAGAAAAACTGCAAGCAGCACAAACAGCCTGTTTCCCACTAGCTCCTAACTGACTACCACTAGGAACAAGATCAGCTCTAAAACCCCCCAAACTCACAGCATCCAGTGAGTTGTCAAAAGCCTTAGTAATTGGATTTTTAGTGAGGAGTCTTCTTGTTGCTTATGTTAAGGATGTGTTCTTTCTGGTTTTGTCTAAATATTGATAAGAAACAAGAATTTTGGCCTACAGGAGCAGACAAAGCAATCTACAAATTCAGACGCTGTCCAGCTTTTGTGTTGCTTGGAGCTCTAGCACATTTCTCCAGAACGCCCACAGTTTAACAGACTCTCTCTCCAATAAACTGCACATCCAGTCTGGAAGTTGTAACATAATAGTTTGTGGAGAAGAGACATCCTGGCAATCATTTTTAACCAGAAATACTCCCTAGAATACAGTAGGGCGGTAAGGAATGTGCCAAAACCCAAAGAGTCTTAAAAATATGTAACTATAGAACATCATTAGAACATGCACATCAGCCTTGAAGAACCTTATTTTCTAATCTGTGAAATTGCTTGGACACAGAGAGCTGTCACTTGTTTTCATGGTTGTTAGGGAAAGCAAGTGACATTCTCACATAGTTACACAGCAATTTATGACAAACTCTGTGTTTGGTTATATGAGCATATTTCTTATAGCTAGCTGAAAGCTGCTATAAGACTCTTTTCCCAGCAAATAAGACTGGATAGGTCAGTAGATTTAAGGAGCTCTTGATTCAAAGTCTATTCAAAAGAGTTGAGAAGTATGGTCAGACTAACCACATCCCTTTTGCAAGCCTCAATATTATTTAACTTCAGAAACCACTCTTCATTTCTAACCCCTGAATATCTAATCTTCTAGAGGGAAAACTGCACAGCCTGTGACATGCCTACAACAAGCCTAAGACTTTAAAAATAACAAACAAAAGCGCTGTTCTTTCCCAGTAAGACTTGGCTTGAGAAACTAATGGGTACACAGTGTGTTTTATTTCTACCTATATGAAAGACCTTTTGCAGCAGATTTGAGATGAGCTACATCTCCACCATCAAGTACAGGAAAGTAATAACACATTCAGTGCATCTTAAATGGATAAAAAATGAGATAGAATTAATATTGGCCAAAGTACGCCTGTTATTAAAGTATGTCTAGACCAGGTAAATTGCTGACAATAAAGTTTAACACAGGTATTTAAAGTCTCTGCCTCACAAGTAAATGATGCATGTAAGAGCACACCCTGTAACGATATCTTTTCAAAATTATTTGGTAAACCATTTCAAATACTGGCTGCATTAATACATATGTATAACTGGAATCAGAATTTGTTTTCTTTATTTTTCTCCTAATGCATCTCGAGATGTACCATATCCCAAAATAAAGCTTGGTATTAACCCAGTACTCAGAGGCCTTCATTTTCTTATGGTCTCCCAGGAAAGAAAAAAAAAAAAAAAAAAAAAAAAAAAGAAATTGCATTAATGTGACACTTTAGCCAAAAGCCTCCTGTACATGAACAGACAATTACAGAAAATCTTAACTAAAATTATTTCTCATAAAAGGTGGACATAATTCACCAACCTTCCCCAATTCCCTTCACAAAGATACCTCAAAAAGAGAAAAGAAACTCAAAAACCTGTTGTCTGATAAAATCATTACCTACACCCTACTCAAAGCAGAAAATGCAAATCACCTAGATTTCTATGGGGAATATATAAGAGTTCATGTAAAGGTTCAAGCTCAACTGCCTTACATAGAAACTGAGAAGAACTGAACACCTGTCAGAAACCAACTGGTTCTCCACCAGGACTGCACAATCCCAGCAGCCCTTCATCAAGAGCACTATAGATTCAGTTCTTTTTACCACTGCCCATCTGCCAGCCATAAGACTGCCTTGAATACCTACTGGTCTGATAAAGAATTAGGAATCAAATTAGTAGAGAGCCACAGGAATTCACCACCATCCTCAGCAGTATGACAGGTAATACAAACCTTGCACAACAGACTTGCACAGCCAAAGATTTTAAATATGTAATCTTTACTACAAAAAAGCTAGATTGAGATCTGCCAAAATTGCCAGAGTTTTTACCCTTGTTCTATTATAATTATTTTGTATTATGTACATATGCTGGCTGGCCCATTAAACACAAGCTGGAAATTCCAAGATTTCATCTGTATCTTCTTAATGTACAGAAGATAAGACCTATGGCACAGAGGGATAATCAGAATCTTAGAAATATTTATTTCCTGCTTCCATGAGAAAGATGAGTTTAAGCTGTTTTTTCTCCTAGAGTTTTGTTTGCCAGAAATTTGAAACATTCTGTAAGATTCCTGTATACCTTAATATACTTCTCTGACCAGATACTCTTTGTACTGTATGACTGAATTTCATAGGTATTTTTCTTTCTTGAAAGGGGTACACACAAAAATAAAATAGAAAATTTATAACAGGAATCAATCTAATCAGTATTGTGTGCTCCAAGTCTATGAAGCTTTTTAAAACCCCAGGAAATGAACTAATGGACAACATTTTTAACACTGGATTTACACATTCCATCAAATGTTACAACTATCTCAACCGTGTACTCCATTACCCATACTTTCAGGATCTGAAATTGTAGATAGATACATAACTAATGCACTGGCCTGTTTTAAAGACTGAAATTATTCATATTTTAAACTAAATATTGATTGCACTTGAAACAGTAACTACAGAATAATAACATGCACCCTTCAACAGATCCTTTCAAAAGACATCAGTAGCTTCACTCTTCAGAACAAAAATACACAGTAGAAAAGAAGCATCAAGCCAGAGCAACCAAAACAAAAACTCAGTTAAACTGATGAAGAAACAAGAAATGAAATCACAATAATCAAGTCATTAAGGCCCAACTCTCTCCATTGAAGCCAATGAGAATTAGGCACAAACATTTTCTTAAAATGCAATCATAAGTACCTCTAAAATATTCTAGAATGAGAGCTGGTGTACTACCAAAAAATATATATACCAAATATATTGACATTTAAAGGGGTTTTAATTATTTCATGATTCTTTAACAAACTGCCTTCTACACAGACTTGCAACAAACACATCATCACCTTGACACATGCTATTAACTAAATATTTCTATTGCATTTTATGATTAGAAGATACAATACCTCTGTCTGAAGTATGGCAGCTCTCTGTTCTTTGGCAGTAAGTGACTCTTTAAGCACTTCAATGTGTTGCTTGCAATCTGAATTCTGATTGCTAAGGGTTTCAAGCTTAGTTTGTAAGGCAAGAAGTTCTGATTCTTTCTTTGAGAGTTCTTGTTTCAGTTGGTCAATCTGTAATGGGGAAAATAAAAGTCAGATCATTAATTTCATTTCCAATTCATAGTTGAGCTTGAAGTCTGAAAGGTGTGAACGACCATGATATCACAATCCAGACACCTGTAAACTATGGAAGAGAATTAAGATTCAGACTTTTTACACCCACAGCTTCAATTGAGTTTCTTATAATTTAATGTACCCTGTCTTAAGAATTATTGCCCTGTTCTTGCAGAAGTTAAAAGGAAACTCTTAAAGATTATACATGATGATTTGACCTATAAATTCACCATGGACCTCACTTAAGTTCAAAGGAATTTATCCTGTGTGAGGCAAGTCTGGCAGGACAGCAAAAACGCATGGGAAAAAGTGTGTTCACAAAAGTATAAATTCAATCCAATAGCCTATTCCTTCCAACAGCACTATTCTTATCCTTGGCCAGAGTGAATCAAGGTTTTTTAGGAGCCTGATAAGGAAAAGTAGGTATCTTAGTAAGGAGAGGAAAACAGAGAAGTGGAATTTTGACCTTACTCTTCTTGCAAATGTGTTGCTGGCCCACCATCCCCACCTCCTTCTTTTCCCCCCCTGGCAGTTCATATGGAATTCTCAGGTACTAGGAAAGCCAAGCCAAAGAGATTAACTTAAGAAAAGTCTAGGGAAAACGTTATAAAAAAATTCCACAGAGTGAAAGGTCTGTGAGACTGTAAAAGCATATCCTAGGGGAAACAGCAGAAACCCAGTCACTAAGTCACAGAGCTTCTGAATTTAAGAGAATTTAAGGTTCATCAGTAAATGTCATGGAATTGTGATTACTCTTCCCTTTCTGCTATGACAAATGGGAGGGGTCACCACAGAATGCAACAGTGTGGTGGATTTAGAATATATGAATCTGAACAAAGCACTGGACAATACACAGAACGATGCTAAAGGATGGTGAATTAGGTGACATATAACTATTCTTCTTAAAGTACTGTGAAATAACACTGGTCACCAGATGAGTTCAGATACATCATCTCATGAGGATTATTTAAAATAAAATGCCTCAGTGCATCTGCATAACTCAGAGAAACCACATCTTTGTTTATATTTGGGAAGTTTTCTTGATGACTGTAAGGTCTATATATTTTCTTTAAAATTCAAGTTTCAATTCTGCAACCAGAGAAGTGCTAGAAGAGCTCTTTCTAGTCTTTCCCATCAGTTGCATCCCAACACACATTTGGGATGCAAGAAATCTAGAAGGGCTGGGTGGAAGGTGATTCCAAAATCCCCAGGAAAAAAAAGAATATGTATCCACAGGATGATCCCACTCAACCACATCCTAAAGATCCGCATACTAAAATATTTCACAAATTCAATATCGTATGGCACAGTCACTGGAAACGTTTTCTGCTGATGAAAATATTTCTGTTTTGTTTTACATTGCAAGTGTATCCTTAAAAATTATATTAAAAATACATGTTTCTTCCAACTACAGTCCATATGCATGTCTTAATATATTTATTTCTTATCTCTTTTTATAAATCCCAATATGTTTGTCTACTTGGTTAAGGTACTTGGCTAGCCACCCCTGAGCTACTGTACAAAATCAGGAATCTTATACTGACACTAAAAGCAATCACCTTCACAGTCTGGAGAAAAAAAAAAAAAAAAAAAAAAAAAGTAAAGGAGCATACAAAAAACAGATGTCAAAAAAATATAAAGTGCAGTTAAACTGCTAGAGAAAACTTCCTCTTGAAAGCATAACACCTTACTCCATCCGTTGTCAGAACATGGAAGCAAGCATGGCAACCAAGAAAATCTGTCCACAAGACATAAAGACAAAATGTAGATCTGCAGCCAATCTGAATTACATCACATACTTTATATAAGACCCATGTGAACATCACAGACGCTTAATCTCTCCTAGAAACTCTTCCCGATTTCTGCATGACACAACCCACACCCTGACAAATAATAATAATAATAATAAAAAAGCTTCCTTTTCATTGCAGGTATGTTGTGGTTTAGAAACAGAATCTGTTTAGCATAAACTTCTGGCTACAAGACCTACAAATTGCCAAGAATTTAAAAAACATGTTAGAGCTCTCAAAACAAAAAAAAGCATTGAATAATTATGCTTTTGGCTGGTGTTTTATTAAAATAAAGTATAATGGTGAAAATGTACTAAAACTTCAATCTAAAAAAATTAAGTATCAAAAATACCAAAGGCATAAGAAGAAGCCACATAACTTTTTAAAAGAAATTTTTAGACCTGGGTTTTAAAGTTCTGCATTATCTATTAGTGTGTAAAAAAAATTAAACAGGGCATGAAATAAATTTCCATCTCCAGCAGATGTGCAAACATTTTCACTTCTCTATATCTTAGGTGGTATGGAAGACCAACAGCCACGATTCAATGAGATCTCCTGATCTCAATACAAAAAAAGACAAAGGCAAAAATCTTTTTGTACTTTATAAAGACTACAGTGAAGATAACCTACAAGTCTGGGTATAAGTGCTATAGCATCTAAGGAACTCCAAGTTTGTCCTCCGATCCTGACCTTCCCCCAGTCTCACATATTTCATATGTGTAATTTGCCTGTCACTGCTTTTTCAACATTGCCCAATACGATCTTGTTTCACTTCCTTTCCTGAAACCCTAGTTACTTTGTCTTTCTTCTCAATTTATGATTCTCTGTCACCTCCTATAATTTCAGTTCCTTAGATACCAACATTTCCAGAAAACCATTATCCTTTTTCTTACATTATTATTTTTACACACCAAAATCCTACATGACTTGCATAGAGTAACTGGGAAACAAACTAAAAACAAAACAAACAAGAAATTTTCCCCTGAATATTGCATATTAAATATAATGGATTAAATCTTTAAGTAAATAATTCCATTAAATGAAACTATGCTGATTTATGCATCATAAGGATTTGGTCTTATGTGACAAATGACAACTACTTTTTAAAGTGAAGGATTTAAGTAAAGGAAAAATAGTAGTAATGCAAATGAAGTGGCTGCATACAGTAGACTCCACAAATCTATCTGTAGACTCTACAGGTTATATTGGTCAAGGTCTGTTTTTAAAGGTTTTATCACATTTCCAGGGCTTTCCACAAAAAATGCTGTAGTTCTTTTCCTGTATTTCTTTTACAGGATCACGCGGAACTTGCGTGTTTCCTTCATACAGCGCGAGAAGTTCTTACACACAGACATTAATTACTGAGTGCCTTGTTAGAGCCTAATCAGTTCTTAAAACTCAATCTTAATGATAATTTTCTGAAGTGCTAAATTATCACTAGATATTCATAGTCATTCCTGTTGATAGCATGAGAGTTCTAATACTCAAAGACCTGTTAAATTCATGAGTGCAAACACACACCTGAAAAAATGCGTCAGTATTCCCTGAAATATCTGGCTGCTAGTGAAAGGATGAACCCTAGTAAGAGAGGGTTCTTGCAAAGCAGAAATTATTTTTAAAAATGTATACCATCCTGTATGTTTTCTCCACATTCTCAAGAAATATATTTGAAGTGTCATACCCCTTAGCCACGAAAACTTTAAGACCTGTTTGGACAATTTCTGTATCGTATGAGTGATGCCTATTTCTGTCCCTTCACAAACAGAGCAAGGAGAGTCCTTACCAAGTGGGCAAGGAAAACAAAAAAAATCTAAGCAAGTTTTCTTTCTCATTTCTACAAATTCTATCTAACTGCAAATCAAAATGAAAGCCTATATATTTTGAAGGAGTGAATATTAATAAGAATTAGTTAAGAAAAGGAAGACTTCCCAACATTCTCTGCCACTCACGTACAGTAAGTAATATTCAGTACTGGCCTTCATTTAACACCTTTCCATTTATTTAAATCAAGAACAGATTTAAAACACGTTATACTTCAAGAACAAATGTGAAGTATTCACAATCGTAAGTGCTATAAAGTTCTTAACTGTGAGAAGAGTTTTGTTCTGCTCTTTGCCATCAATCAAGACTTCTGTTTATCAGAATTTATCAACAATCTCTGGTTCAACAGATCAGTTATAATAAGATCTGTTTGCTGACAGCTACATAAATACATTTCCACCTTGAAAGGCTCTCAGATGAATGATAAAAATAGTGTCTTCTGCTGCCAATCTCAATTTTAAGTGGAAGAAAAGGACTGGTGAAAGAAAACAGACAAAATTTCATCAGAATGTGGCATTTATCAAAGATCAGAAGATTGTGACAAAACAAGGCATGTGTAATAGTCTTCTCATTCATCTGCTTTCTGTGCCACAGAAATATACTGAAGTTTTTCTTCTCAAAAACATCAGAAGATTGTTAACAAAATACTACACTTTGCACATTATTTTTATATCAACAGATTTGCTGAGATGCATTAGAAATTTGCTGTAAATTACTAAAACTGAATTGCTTTGAAATTAACATTTAAATAGGCAAAATAGTTTTCCTGATGATAATGTTACTTGGGAACTTTAGCTACTTTTCAATATCTTAAGAGGTACTTTTTTCAACAGAATAAATACATTTTTTGGCATTTTTTTAATTAAATGAATCTGGATTAGTTCCACATGGGCACTAACACTTCCATTTCTTCTGTAGCACAAACCCTCAGGAGAAGGTATAAATATGCTCCAATGTCTCAAGACATCAGCATTTCCTGCAATGTAGTTTATAAGATACTACAGTTTCCAAACTGTGAGACAGTAACAGCTCTTCTGAGATGAAAAACCTTCAGTGTCCAATACTACAGAGTGGTGAATTTTCTTAATCCTATACTCACCGTAGAATTCAGACAAAGTAAAAGCCTCTTGTCAAGAAGATAATGAAGGTTTAATTTACACAAGAAAACAGAAAACCGGAGAACTTGTTCTCCAGAAGGTGCTGACACCATTTCATTCTCTGGCCACACACAAGCTGCTTACTTTCTCTGAGTCTTAGCTTGCCCAACCCTGAAAAAGCGGTAATGGTATTTATTTACCTGATATTGCGAATTTTGTATTTAAACTGCAACATTGCTAAGTATGTTTAGCAGCAACAGACAATGGTAAGCAGAGAACTACACTTTAAGCCAATTAACTCCCACTTCTTTTGCTTAGGTGGCCTCTAGAGAAGTAATAGTAACAGCTCCTCCTCAAGCATATTTTCCGAGCAGAAAGTCTACATTTCAGAAAAAGTGAATCAGTCCATCTCAGTTCCCTAGAATTTCACATACACAAAACCCCCTAAATATTCAACAGAACCAGAACCCAAACAAATAACTAGGATGGAATGACTTCTAAAGTAAAGTAAGATTTCATAATAATCATGACTGTAAAGTCGTTTGCTTAGGTTTTGTTCTGGCACTATGCTCAAATTTTTAACATCACTGCAAGAGGTTAGATGGCTGGCTTTCCTCTACAATGTTTTCATTTTGGGCCACCGTGACTTGTCTTGCCCCAGCTTAGTTTAGCTTATAAATAATATTTTTAAAATGTTACTTCCAAAACCTAAATTTATTTATATGAGAATGGGAGCATCAGCTTCAGTCTCCATAATTTCTAACTTTTTTTTCTTTTTTCTTTTTATTAGTATTTTATCACTTCATAAACAAAACACATTCAAGGTAGAAAAGCTGGGAATAAACCAGCACAAATTGTAACATTATATTTAAGGCAATTATAAAAGTATCAGAAAAAAAATATTAGCACTCACAAGAAAGACTATTTCAAGTTCTCATCTTTACCTAGACAGCAGCTGAGTACATCAAAATGAAAGGAGGTAAAAAGACCAGCTGGGACAACAATTTAGACATCAAGCTTTACTTCTGATGTATTTTAAAATAATGAACAAGCAATATTGTTTTGTGAGCTTGACACCATGAAATGTGTTACATCACTATACGTTTACTCTCTGCTTGCAGTCAACCCATAATTACCTACGCAAAATAATTTGAAAGGAAAGCTACTCTGCAGAAACAAAGTCATCAAATTGCAAGTCTTTAAAATAAGAGATTACAGTTTGGCATCATCTATGGAACACCAGTCCTTTTTGTCAAACTACAATCAAAACCAGACAAAAAAGCACAATCAAAGTTGCGCCAGAATGGTGCAAGTCATAATTATGAACTAATTCAAAATGCCAACATTAAGACACCTTAAACAAGAAAGGCAAAAAGTAACACTGTATAGACTCAAGATTGTAGTAACCTCTGCAGGAGCGGTGAAATAACCTCCTCCTCATGTCTTCCTAAAGTCAAAACAAACACATTTTTATTTTTTCCAAAATGCTTCACTCCTCCATAGCTACTGAGTATCCCATAGTAGAGATTCACAAAAAGAAAACACACAGAGAGCTGCTTATGTTGAAAAGGGTCAAGTTAAAATTTTTGTTTCCATTATTTAAACAGCATTAAACTATTTGATTAACAGACCTTACCTTATTTTTCATGAACTTTGAGTGACTCTTGTAAACTTCTATTTGTTTGATTTCTTCTTCTCGGTCCTCTGTATTCAGAACTCCATTTGTCTTTAACATCTGTATTTCATCTTCAAGATCTCTTATATTGCGCTCCAGTGAAGCTATTTTTGTATCCTAAGAGAGTATTGAAAATGATACAAAACGTATATTAAAGAGTAACAGAAGTATATCTGTACTGGCATGAACATCAAATAATAAGTTAGCCAAAATAGATGCTACAAATACAGATTGCACATACTGTCATAAACCAAGAGTAATTCAATTGATTTTAGCTTAAAGAAATGCAGAATTTAGACCTCTCACCGCCAGAAAAAAAAACGTGCAATGCTACGTTCTGTTGTGTAGTCTGTAGAGCATACGTTCTGATTAAAATTCTGTCTCCATTCCTATACAGTTAGGGATGAAGGGAGAATTGAAGATGCCCTATTTGCCACACATACATGATAACATACCTTGTTTTCTTTGCTAACCATCTAGGCCTGGCTATTCTTCCAAGCTCTTACAAAGTTTAGACTAGGGAGGCCAGTCCATCACTGCAGGACAACAGGCCACTTCATTATGTGACTCAGCCTGAGGCCGTTTCCCTATTCCCATACAGTTCTGCCTGCTATCAAGAGGAAGGTTGTCTCCTCATATACTTTTCCTCCACTAATTCAGCCACGTCACTAAGAGGGGATTTAGCACTTTTTATTATGAGTCCCAAAATAATCAAAACCACAACCACTAAAAAACAGCTACATCTCAGCCATGTGTGCCAGCACAGCACTGAAAACATCCAGTGATTTTTTTTTGTTGTTGCCAGTCATTTGGAAATTGACTAAATCTCTTCAGTGAGAGTCAGAAAGATTTGAAAAGTGATTACACAAACTTCTCACATAATTTTCTGTCTTAAAAAGCATTGCAAAATAACTCATTAGGAAATCTACTTTAGGCCTTGCTGTTTGCAGGCATTTAAGAAATTGAAAACCATTAAAAATCAGATATTGAGGTGAAGTTCTTGTTCCACTGAGGCCAATGAAAAAACCCAAAAATACCAAACTGATGCAGTAAGATCAGGATATTAATCTAGAAAGCTTATTTGGGAAAAAATACAACTTGAATTGATCCTTTAACCAGGACAAGCTAAGCTTGAATTGCTCTGCTCAATTACAATTTTGCTTCTGTTTCTTTTTTCAAAACCAATTTTATTTTCCTGAGTTCTAAGAGTACACACCAGTGCTTTCCCTAGGCTGCCTAAAAGCAAGCAAAACCAGAATCCCTGTAATACCTTCTTTCATAACACAGGTAGGCAAACTTAGCAATTTAAGACAGAGGATGCTTCATACAAAGTTCAAAAAAGCATCAGAACTTTTGGTACTAAAGCAAAAATAAAACTCAAGATTCTTTTTAGATTTAGCAACTGGCGTTACAAATCCATATAGAATCAAAGATATGTAAAGACTAAACAATGTCATTCAGAAGGCACACTATCATTCCTCTAACATTTTAGCTTTTATTTTTGTAGTCAATAAGTCTCAGACAGAGAAATTTTCTTTTCTTATTCTTTTTATTTCTTACGTTAAATTAATAGAGATTTTTGAATGGGAAAGATTTTAACTGTTTAGTTTGCAGTACAAAAAGCTGCTCATAAACAAGTGAAAATATTCACAGTCTGAAATCCTGGAGGTTTTCCAAGACCTGTAATTCATAACATGAAATTAAAGTTTGTATTTTCCTTGTAATTTTCACTCCCAGAGAAATTCTACTTAAAATGATAACACGATTTAACTCACAGTAACTGTGGTTCTTCAAGATTTTCCTCTCAGAAGCTGATGTTCTTTCACTAAACGTGATGGAGTGCATAGACCTTTGACTAAAGTACCTGAACAGAATATCCTGAATATCCTTTATGCCTTCAACTAAGGAAATACAGAACACTTATTCTCAAGCAATCCTATTCCTGTGTGCGACAACATACTTTAAAGAATAGTATTTACTGTAGTTAACAGTATTCTTTTGTAAGGTAAACAAAAACTCATTTGCCCACATCTTTTCCATTATTAGTGAGTCAAAAACAATAATTCACACTATAGAAGCTGTGTGAAAGGATTCTACCTGTGCAGTGTGAAACAGTCCCATGAAAATTAGCATTAGAACTTCACAGCTTCTCTGCAAAATAGTGTCACCTCAACACACCCAATGAACCACAAAGAGGTTTCCCATATATCTCCATTAATGAAAATACTTAGGATACAGAGACAGTTTGCCCAGAAAGGTAAGCTGTAACATAATAGATCATTTGATAAATCATAGCACAGATTGACTCAGTTAGAAGGCCTGCATAGAAATAACCTATCCACACTGTCTTCATAAAGTCAGAGCAATTAAGCTTAAATTCAAATTAATCTGAACAACACAGGAAACAAGTATTCCCTTAGTCTTCAATGACAAGGCCTCTCAGCCCTCTGCGCTTAATGAAAGGGTTCAAGCAAGAGGACTGTCAACAGTGAGGACTCAGTCAGGCCTTACTTGTGAGAACTCAACCCATACAAATCCAGGCTGCATCTAAGGGTGGTGAGACAACTGGCTGATGTCCTTGACAAGTCCACTCTCCAGCATATTCGAGAAGTCATGAAACTAGCAGAGATCCCTGACAACTAGAGGAAGGCAATGTTGCACTCATCATCAAGGAGAGACCCGAAGAACAAACCATGGAACTACAGGCTTGACAGTCTCATTTCGTTCCCTGGGAAAATTATGGTGAAGTCTTGGACAACATTTTTGATCACATGAAGTAGAAAGTAATTGGAAACAGTCATTGGGAATTTACCAGTAAATCATTCCTGACCAATCCAATTGCCTTCTGTGATAAAATTATTAGATTTGTGGATGAAAAACAGTGCATGTCATTTACCTCAACTTTAGCAAGGCTTTGGACACTTGTCTCCCATATTTTTGTATCCAAGACATTATGGTCTGGATGGGTAGACAACTAGCAAGGTAAAAAAAAAACAGTTCTATGATCAGGCTTAGAGGGTAGTTAATAGGTTGTGCTCTACCTGGAAGCCAGTTACAAAAGTACCATGGGGTCCATACTGGGACCTGTCCTGTTTAGTATCTTTATCAGTGACCTGGAAGAGGTGACAAGAGTGCTTGCTCACAAAGCCTGTAGAGTACACCAAGCTGGGAGACCAGTCAGTATGCTCAAGGGCAGGGCTGCTATCCAAAGGGACCTAGACAGACTGGATGACTGGCAGACAAGAACCTTAGGAAATCTGACAAAAGACGAAAGCAAAGTCTTGTGCCTGGGAAGGAAGAACCCCTTGCAGCTGTACCATGCAGGGACTAACTCCCTGGGGAGAAGCTCTTTCAAAAAAGACTTGAGGATCTTGGTGGACAGCAAGCTTAACAGGAGCCAGCACTGTGACCCGGCAGCAAAGGTGGCAAACAGCATCCTGGGCTGTATTAACATGAGCACTGCCAGTAAGTAGATCAAGGAAAGAGATTATTGCCTTCTCACCATTCATTAGACTTTGTCTACAGTACTGCAACCATCTTAAGCCCCACAGTCCAAGACAGACTTGAAGAACTTGAATGAGTTCAAGAAGGAGGCTACCAAGAGGGCAGGGGGGCTGAAGTACTTGCCCTCTAAGAAGAGGCAGAGGAAAGTGGGCTTGCTCAGCCTAGAGAAGAGAAGGCTTCAAGGGGAACCTAAAAGTAGCCTTGCAATACCTACAAGTGTCATATTTGTCATACAAATATTTGAAATGGTTGCCCAGTGAGGTGATGTCATCAGTCTCTGGAGGTTTTTTCAAGATCTGACAGGATAAAGCCCTGATTGTATCTCTTCATTTGTGCTTTGCGATCATGAGACACAACATGCTGCAGACAAAAATTCATGAATTCCAGTGGGGTAGAAAGAATATTCTTTCTCTGTCATTACTCCCACAGTAATTTTAGTACAGTGATCTTAAGCCTGAATGTTTGATGTCACTGAAATAAGTTCGATATTTCACTAGCAAACTGCATTGGGATTTTTAGCACCCTTAATAAGTAATCACAAATGGCTTTGCAATATAATCAATTGTAGAAGAAGATGGATGTGTTTCCCAAAAGTAGGACTCACTTCACTGCTTCTTTCTTGTTTTTTCTCTTTGCAAATCGCCAGCAGCATTGTTTATAACCAAAGTAACGTAAAAAATTAAATTTACAAGTCCTTTTATTTATGTGTAAACAAATTTTCAATCAAATTCTGTTCACTGAAAACATCAGAAAATCAGGATATTGTGATTGTAGCAAGCAGTAGAAAGAACATGGAAGTAATCTCATTCAAAACACTTGGTTGAAAATTATCAGAAAAAAGCACATTTCTTCTGTGAAAGACCATGCCCTCATTAAACAGTTTTGTAAAATCGCACAATCAAAACCACAGTAAATTTGAGGAAAAGCTTTACTCTGAGGGTGACAGAGGACTGGAACAGGCTGCCCAGAGAGGCTGTGGAGTCTCCTTTCCTGAGACATTCAAAACCCGCCTGCACACAATTCTGTGCAACCTGGTCTCAGTGAACCCCCTTTAGCAGGGACTTGAACTAGGTGATCTCCAGAGGTCCTCCCAACCCCGACCATTCTGTGATTCTGTGAAATTAATAATAACACTATACAGATATAAGTACATATATACCAATTCAACCATACAAAGCAAATGGCTTTAAAATGAACAGCAGGATAAGCACTTGCTTACAGTCACACAAAGTGACCAAGAAATTTGTGTGTGAATCAGAATCCTGATGAAAACACAGTCAGCTCCCTTCCAGATAATTAAAAAGTCCAGAATAGAAATTTTTACTTAAAAAAAACCCAAAAATCTGTCACAAGATGATAGCAGGAGGGAAAAAAAAAAAAAAAAGAAAAAAAAAAGAAACAGAAAACAAAGACTTGTCAATTTTTCCTACTGCCAACATTGTGAAAATGGGAAAAATGCATCTAGCCTGCTGTTGAATACAGATTTATTCACTTGCATCACACTGATACGCCAGTTTTCACTGGCAGATATATTTCTGGGTTGTACTATTACACAAATACATTGTGGTTCCTGTCTGAAGAGTTTTTTGGTGTGTTTTAATCCAGACAAGAGCTCAGTGATGTAAAAGGGTGTAAAACTTTTCAACAACAAATCTTGAGACAATGGAAGAGAGCTATCTCCCATGACAGCAAACATAATTTCATGCCACATAGGCAAAGTAATGCACTTGAAAGGAGAATACTAAACCTCTTTGTGCATCTTACAAGTTTCCAAATTAACTGCATCCTCCCCCTCCAAAAGAGAAAGAAGTGCCAGAATGTAAAGGAAACAAAAAACCTCTTGAAATATGAAACCTGCTGTTTCTTATATTTTTTACCTCACTACCTGTTTCTTTTCTGGTAAAAATCTGATATTGAAAATGTTGATAATTACGTCAATCAGCAGTCCAATATTTTGCTTTCTTGAAGGGTATGTTCAAAGAGAAAGAGTATTCCACCAAAAATCAATTAAAAAACACAAAGGAGCCGACTAGGGATGCAACTTTAAAAAAAAAAAAACAAACCAAACCAAAACAACAACAACCAAAACAAAAAATAAAAACCCACCAATAAAAACACCACACACCACCACTCCCCCAATTCTGGAAGACTTCCAACCAGCTTTTATGTTATATGCCTATATCTAATATAATTACGGAGTATTTTTGAATAACAACTTTTCAAGTTACAGATAAAATGTAACTTACATTACTTAGTATATTAGTCTAACGTTATTAACGTGACAGATTTCCCATATCAGAATCCTAAAAATTTTATTAATATTTGTCCATGGAATCAGCATTACTCATATCATAGAGCAAGGACTGTATGAATCATCATACAAACCAAATAATCTTTCCACTAAATGACCAGCCCATCACATGACAGAAAATAAACATTTTTAAGATGTTAACTGTTCTGTTCACAAAACATTTTTCCATAAACTTTTTTTAAAAGAGGAAAGTGAAATAAAAGGTTGAGATGGGATGAAAAAAGAAAGGGGAAGAATTTAATTAAATCTTATCATTTGGAGAAATTGCACAAAAAGAAAAATACTGAAAAGAATTTTAAAAGCTATCAAGGCTTATGCACAACAATAAATTACTGTAGCTCTCACAGATACTACAATCAAATCAGCTTGCTCCACCAGACTTCATTTCAGAAATTTTCTACTCCTATTATTGAAGATAAAAGCAAAACCTAAGCTTCACTGCACTTTAGAATGATTTTGCACTGAAATATATTAATACTTGCATGACCTGTTATGACATCTCATCTGGGAGCAGTCCTCATCAAATCTCTCTAAAGTCTTTAAGAGTCTGGGGGTTTGTACTGCATTTGTATTTTACATGTTTGTAAATATAACATGGCAGAAAATTTATAGCACAGCCTGTTGCACTCCTTAGGTTTATCCATCACAGAATAATACTGAAGCTTTAAGAGAAATATCTAACATAACTTCAGGAACCATTTTCTGTACTTTATCACAAGTTTGGACTCTCCAAGTAAAAGTTTATTTTTAATCAATCTCTGCATACTGTGACTACAGCTGTGTAACAACTAGTTTTTCTATCTCTAGAAAAATTGTCACTGTCAGTTTTGAATTAACCTTTTATTGGAACAGAAGGCAGAAATTTCACAAAATTTTCAAGACTAAAATCTCTTTCAGAATAATGTATCAAAAACATGCGATGACAAGACAGAAGAGAAGCCAGACATCACCTTCATTCACAGACTGTTCAAGGAGCCAAAGGTACTGCTCCCATATATATGAACAACACAGGACCAGCAATTCTGAAAATACACAAGACAGGCTGCTGGCTTGCCCAGGAAACCTGAAAGTTTTCCTGTTTGGACAACTGCTAGAGAGTGAGGGAACCTTGTAGGTCAAAGATAGTACAGACAGCTCCCAGTGAGTACTGACACAAGGAAGCTGGGTTGACTTACAGGATGGATAGAACGTTAGATAGCTTTGCTTCAACTAAAAGTTTTGACAGAATAGGCACATTCCCATAAAATCTTCTGATTCAGCTGAATCAGCATTTTCCCACAGAAAACTTCAATTGGAAAACTTTCAACCAGCTCTTGTTGTGGCACAGGGTCTGGCAATCTTACAGAAACTGAAATAGGAACAGATGCAGTATTTCCTTCAAACCTCTAAGACTTACACACATTAGCAACACTCTAAAAAAACTACATGGGTCTGTGTTGAATCACAAAGAAGATTCTTTTGCAGTAATATTACGGAAGAAGCTTAGTATTAAATGGTACTAATAAAAGTCTTTGAGTTCTACAACAATGCAATATTTGTGCAGATTTTTCCAGTCAGGCCCTCTAAGTCTGTTAAGAGACATAAGATTATATAGCAGGATTTGTGATATAGATCGAGGTACTCGCCCCAGTCTATCCCCTCCTTCCTGCAGTAACTGATACTTCTTCCTCATCTCCTTTATTAGAATAGTGTTGCAGATATTCTGTGAGAGAGGTTAGGGCTATTTCTATGCTGGACCTAGCAGAAAGCCGTCTCTTTTGGAACACGAAATAATTAGTATGTATCCTGACACTGAAGGAAATAATATTCCACAATGGAAAGGAGATTGTTTCCACAATGTTTCATGAATCTTATATATCCAGTCCCTACAACAAGAGTGCTACAGTACATGTCCTGAACAATTAGCAGGGGGGAAAAGGCAAAATATTTGTAAGTAATACAGCATTCCAGTCTGTCTTACTCTGAAATGGAAAGTAATGAAAAGTTACTCTTCATCATTTCAAATACCTGATAAATTTAAAGTACGTCTGTGAAAAATCTTGCTTGTAGGGCATTCAACAAGCAATCAGAAGTAAATATTTGAAACTTCACATTTAATAAAACTTGCATTTAAATGCACATATGCACATATGCTATCAACAGATCATACATGACTACTCTTACTATACACTTTTTTTTAACTTTTGTCAATTTAATACAGAGAATATTCAGGTTTACTTTTGAAGACAAGGGAAAGTGAGAGCTCATGCAATCTTAATAATGCAAGTATGTTGCACCGCAAACACACATACACGCTCATTCAGAACCAAACCCATACCTGAAATATCAAAGCTGGATCAATACATAAAGACGGCTCTTTCTGCAAGTAAGGTAAACCACAAATATTTTCATTTACTTTACAGCTTACTATTTTTAAATACTTTGTAATTCTTGTTACTAGACTACATATATTTCAGATGGTCAATACCCTACACCTAGGATAAGCTTTATGCCATATCTGTAGGCAACTCATTTCTGATTTTCTCACTGGTTTAAGCTTGGAATTGTCTGAACAAGACCACAGAATCACAGAATGGTCTGGGTTGGAAGGGACCTTTAAAGATTGCCTAGTCCAACCCCTCTGCCATGGCCAGGGACATCTTTCACTAGATCACGTTGCTCAAAGCCCCATCCAACCTGGCCTTGAACACTTGCAGGGATGGGGCATCCACAACTTCTCTAGGCAACTTGTTTCAGTGCCTCACCACCCTCATCATAAAAAATTTCTTCCTTATGTCTAATCTAAATCTATCCTCTTTCAGTTTAAAACCATTTCCCCTTGTCCTACCACAACAGTCCCTACTAAAAAGCCTCTCCCCATTCTTCTTGTCAGCTCCCTTTAAGTATTGAAAGGCCACAAGAACATCTCCCTGGAGCCTTCTCTCCCCTAGGCTGAACAACTCCAAATCTCTCAGCTTTTCCTCACAGGGAAGCTGTTCCAGCCCTCTGACCATTTTTGTGACACTCCTCTGGATCTGCTCCAACAGGTCCATGTCTGTCTTGTACTGGGCACCTCAAAATAGAATGCAGTAGTCCAGGTGGGGCCTCACAAGAGATGAGCAAATTTTGAGCCGATTCATGTGCTCACGAGTACTTCTTTTTGAAAGAATGAAATGAAAAGCGTGTTTCCTTTTACTCTTTTTCATTATATTAATCAGTGTTAATCAACTTTGGATATCACTGATATTCAAAGGTATCGGTGATCTAGCCTTTGTCAGCACACAATATGCAAAGAAATATGCACAGTTGCAACTGCAATTAAAGGAAAGGATTTCAATGCAGCAGCTTTATTTTACACTTAAATAGATAAGATTTAGGCATGAGGAAAAAAAATACTGTTCCATTACACGTATCCATAGTCACAAAGTCCAAAGCAACCACTGCAACAAAACTAGACTGGCTTCCTACATAACACAGGACAAAGTTACATGAACGCTGCTAAATACACACACCATATTTTGGTGTGCATTTGCAACCTTAAGCTTCCACACACTGTATTTTACAATATATTTATTTTCATTACTGGGGAGAACTTTTTTTTTAAAATTAAGATATCTCAAGTAGGTATCTACAGACTGCAATCTCTTTGCTCTGTAATTTCCTATTTATCAAACTACACAAAATTAAGCCCCTCAAGTCATTCATTGTTCAGTAATATTTTTAAACATTCTGGCAGCTTTTCTCCAAGCACCATGAGCTCCATGATGTAACTTGCTGTTTTGGACAGATGTGCACTTCAAAACTTTTACCCCTTTACTAAATGCAGGATATAGACAGCATATCTAGTATGTCCTACTTTCTAGAGAATGGATCTCAGAAAACCATGGTGGAGGGCTGGGAGAACAAAAGAGGGGAAAAAATCTCTTGAAAACAAGGTCTACAATGTGATTAAGCAAGTTTCTGAAAAACAGGAGCTTGAGGGAATAACAGGAACATGCGGCGAAAGGAATCATCCTGCCCTCCGTTGGTCTTGTGACTCTGCTTTCCGTAAGAAAGGACTTCTGGAGAAGAAAGTCTGTTGCAGACAAGGGAACAGAGTAAAGGATGTAAGGGGAAAGAATAAGCAAATACATGGGACACCTGGAAGCAAATGCATCTAAACAGCAAAACCTGAAAGTTAGGAAAGGCCTCTGTGATTCATCTGGAAAGATAATAGATATTTGAAAAGATAATAGGTATCTGAAAATGAAAAAATAAAGCAATAGAAACAGGAGTCAAGATATAGGATGTGAATTTTCTGTATTTTGTGTTTGCCCTCATATTTTTGTAAGTATCCAAAAGATAAACACTGGTCAAGGAGACAACAGTTATGCAGAAAATACAATTGCTATTAGAAAAGGCAACTACTTGCAAAGTTTTCAGAGAGGAATGAAGACCATGACAGGACAGGTAAGGTAGTGCAGAAGGAAAGCGGTTTAGGACAAAAAAAATAATCATACATGACATGACAAGTAGAAGAACGGGTATACTTCATTGGATGAAAGGGAGGACACACAGGGTAAAGGGACAGAAAGCATTAGCAGTGGTAAGGGACAGAAGAAAACCACAGGAAAGAATAGAGGGATTTATGAAGGAGGGAAAGCTGCCTCCTGGTAGAGGCTGGTGGAGCCATGAAGGGAACTCAAACAAAAGCTTGTGTGGCAAGGGGGTGGAAGGGGTTGGGTGCGGTGAAGAGAAATATATACTGCTTGGAGCCTCTGCATGGGGGAGTGTATGGCCTCAGATTGCCGTATTACAGAATAATCCTCTCCCTCCTTCTGCCCTCAACACTGTAGGGAAATAATTGCTTCAATGCTTGATCATTCAAAACAAATGTTCCACATTTTTTTCAAAACAAATGCTGTCTGGATTAAGACGATTTAAATTTACTTGAAAACATTCCAAAGCTGGAAATTGTAACAAAAACTGCTGTTTAATCATGTGGATTTCAACATCTTACATTTGTCCCTTTTCCTTTTCAATATTAGGCCTATTTTAGACAGGGCGACCCCAAAGGAGCATGTGTTCATAGGAAAAGAAAGAACCGTGAGCCTCAGAGCCACAAGGCAGCTCCGCATCAGAATGCTCCAGCAACATGATTACAGTCTCACCCATGACAAATGAAAGCCCTCACTACAAACATTAGATTTTTAAAAAGTGGAACATCGCACCACACCCAGCTCTCCTGGGAGACAAGCAGAAAAGACTTTGTTGTCTTCAGGGACAGATGCTGTGAGAGTGGCTGCAACTACAGTCATCACATGTGTCATTCATGTATCATATCCCCCCCTAGTTCTTTTCAAAGAGTTTTGGTACAGGAAGAAGAATTGCAAATGATTCTGCAACGTAACATTTACATTGTTAATGACCCACATGGAAGACCATAAATTATTCTAACACACTATCTCTGTATCCCAAAACTTTAAATTTATAATCTTGAATATCAATAGAGGGAAACAAGTTTCTCAGACAGTATCCTACTTTCCTATATATTTAGGGTAACAAGTTACTGCAAAAACACACATTTTATATTTCACACATAGACTTCTGAACTAGAATAAACAGGGAAGGTCTAAGACAAATACACATCAGAATACTGAAATTGATGTACCTTCTTTGTTACTTATATAATCCAAACTAATTATTACCTATTAAAAGGCAGATACTATATTTATGAAGTCCTGCTGTCGTTGTAACTGTGTATTTACCACAATGTTCAGACATGCTGAACTCATTTGCTCATAACAGAAGTCAATGGCAAAATAAGGACTTTAATTTGCTCTTCCTTTAAGACTGAAATGAAAGACTATAATTAATGTATTTCAGGCAGCATTGCCAACTCACAAATTATCTCAAGTCTCTTGGAATTTTTCTTAAAGGTGTACGTTCCAGACTCATAGAATTATGCAAAAATATCCATTTTCATTTTTTAAATTATTATTTTTATCTTTTGCTACTGTGGGGGAAAAAGCCACAACACTTTTGTAGTTATATATTTATATATAACTATATAATATTATATATTATAGTATTATATATTAAAAAGAGGAAACTATATTCAGGACTAAGATAGGAGTTTCATCACGTTTTGTCATAGCACTCTGCTGATGCAATGAATATTGTTCCTTAGGTTAAATGCAAAATGATGGCCAAATACCACCAACAGAAGTATTCTTTTTAAAGATCAAGAAGAAAAACATTTTCTATTGGCCCTGGACAGTTTGTGTTTGCTTCTGTTTGTCAGTTTATGCCATCCACATTAGCTCACCTGGAACTTCCCTCCTCACTCCCTACCCTGAAGTCTTCTTAACAAGCAGTATACAGTTCTCATTATTCGGCCATGCTGCACTTAATTATTTTTTTTTTAATCAAGTCTTATTAAGAAAACAGACTGGGAGAAAGAAATACTAATTATTCCTAGCTCCACAGCAAAATAAATTGAGAAGTAAAAGGAAACATTTAACGATTTAATAGTAAAGGTTATAAATCAAGGTGTTGTGGGTTAACCCTGGTAGGCAGCTAAGTCTCACACAGCCGCTCATCCACTGCCCCTCAGTGGGATCGGGGAGAGAATCAGAAGGGCAAAAGTGAGAAGATGCACAGGTTGAGATAAAGCCAGTTTAATACGTAAAGCAAAGCTGTGCATGCAAGCAAAGCAAATTATGGAATTCATTAAGTACTCCCCATCAGCAAGCAGATGCTTTGCTATTTCCAGGAAAGCAGGGCTTCATCATGCGCAACAGTTACTTGGGAAGACAAATGCCCTAACTCTGAATGTCCTCCTCTGAGTTTTATTGCTGAGCATGTCATTTTATGGTACGGAATATCCCTTTGGTCAATTCAGGTCAGCTGTCCTGACTGTGTTTCCTCCCAGCCTCTTGTCCACACCTAACCTACCTGCTGCCAGGGGGGAGCACAGTGAGAAATCAAGAAAGCTTTGACTGTGTGCAAGCACTGTTCAGCAACAGCTAAAATCATCAGTGTGTTATCAACACTGTTTTGGTCCCAAATTCAAAACATAGCTCCATACAGGCTGCTATGAGGAAAAATTAACTCAACCCCAGCCATACCAAATACACGAATTCATGCTACAAAAATAACGTATGGGAAAACATGCAAAGACCATACCTTCATTTCAATAACTGTTTGAAGAGCCTTTGTCTTTGCTGGCTCAGGCTGAAGTTGGGTTCTTCTGTGCAATTCCTGTGGAGGGACACGATAGAAATAAGCCTGACGACTCATCTTTCCATTATTGTAATCACTCATATGAATTTATTACGGCAAAATAAAAGTCTGATGATTAGAAGCATGTAACTCCAAATGCTACAGGTGCTTGCCTCTCTGTAATCCCTCTAACATCACTGCAGTCCCTATCTTATATTACAGTCAACTCTGATGGCACATGCGCTATTTCTGAAACCCTTATCAATAATTAATGTCAGTGGTTGACAAAGCCAGCAAGTAATTTCTTAGTCCAAATACAATGCTGCTGTTTCTGCCTAAACATCAAAACCTAATTCAGTTATGTTACTAATTCAAACACTGTTAAGTCATTTAAAATCTTCTACTGTAGTTTCTTCTTAGTTCTTCCTCTAATAGCTGAAATAAGCAATTTAATGACATTGTATTTAAATTTGACATTTTAAGGATAGTAATTATATAGTGGGTTGATGTAGCATCCTCTACAGTAGCAATTACATTTCAGTTTTCAAATTTTCATACTAGTTTTTATGCATCTTAATCCACAGGTGAAAGAAAAATAAAAATAGATTGCATTAGTTAAAACACGCAGTAAACAGAATTAATGTCTACTGGTCTTCATATATTAAAAAAAAAAAGTATGAAGACAGCAGCACTCTGTCTCAGAAAACACAGGAGCTTTATCTTAGTATGAGATATCAATAAAAAACTCACATATCTACATAGAACAATGCAAAGCTGTAATGAAGCATCATCGTACAAGAATTTGGTGATGCTTATACCCCGAACATGAAGGACTCTAAAGGACTAGAAACAGGACTATATCTGTCCTGTTACAGTTTGGTTTTCTAATAAACTGCTCAGATTGTTTGTGTGTTTTCTCTCCCTGTTCTTTGTACCTCAGTGCTCCACATATACACTTGAACTAACTTTATAACCATGAAAAATACATTTATGCCTGGTAGGCTGAGAAGCTAGGTTCATTCACCACAAAGACATTAGCTGACTCCAGAACCTGAGCTACTGTGTCTTCCAAATTATGCCTCTCCCAGCTCATCCTCATAAATTCAGGCAGTGGGTATAATCAAAAAAACATCACACTGTGAGTCCTAATTATCTTTATTCTCATCTCTCAAATCCCTTTTTCTTGAGTGAAGCAAACAATGTACAACCTGACAACCAATTGACAGACTAACAATCAGAAATACAATCAGCTACAGATTGTGCACTTTTATTATCCTGCCCCACTTCAGCCTATCCTAGCACACTTCTGGGTCTCACCTACCTTATAACTCACAAGCTTAAAAGTCATAATTTTTTGTATCACGAACTAGCTATCAGTTTCTTGTTCTGTTTAGCAACAAGCATATTGCTTATCAATGACTTTGAGAAACAACCACTCTTTAAAGATTAAGTAGTAGGAGTGAATTGGGGCATGTTGTTAAATTAAAATTTACTGATAATAAACATCTTTATAAAATACATTAAACAAAATTGTGTGGCCTAGTATATTAAAGTAACTGAAAGACACCAGTTAGTTCTGTGAGCTCCATTTAACTGAACATAGATTACTTAACTTGAAATGTAGTATATGACAGGACACAATATCAAGATGCCCACCCCAAAATTGTCAGATTTGGCATGCATTTTTCACTAAAATAAAAGAAGCTGTCCATAGGTAACAGAATTTTATGTATACAGGAATAGATCAATACTTATGAGCTGTATGATTACAGTTATGTAACCACATTACAGTCAAACGCCTGGTAACTGAAGATCATTTAGATCATACCATTTTGATCGCATTTTTCAGACTTCACTGTTTGTTCATGATCTTAGCCCGCAAACATCTAGGGGTATGGGCAATTTTTCATTCCCTGTTTGTATTGTATCTAACAACAGCACCTCAGTCAATGACTGAGGCTCTTAAGAACCCTAGGAACATAAAGAAGAAGTTGGATATGGTTTATCTTGCCTCTTCTATCCTGCCCACTGCTGTTTCTATAGAACAGATGCACAAAAACATAACTGTTAGACAAACTGTTAAATTACATTCTGACCTGAAATAGCCTATTGATATCTTCATAAATCACAGCACTGCCTGCAAGAGTCAGCTTAGGTGCAAATCTTTAAACGCATACCAAAAGTTAAGTAGGTTGGCATGCTTTTTTAATATATTAAATAGATTACAGATATATGTATGTATATTTAAGCTACCTCTAACACATGACAACAGAGAGCTTCTAATTTTGCACTGGGCATTTATGAAAAAGTGTAGCTGAATAGTCCTTTTTCTTTTTTACATACAATTAACTCTGCACATTATAAAAAGAAAGAAATCCTTGCAAATCACCTATATAGGGAATCTCTCAATCACCACTAGCTGCTTGTCTCAGATGAAAAAAGTATCTTCACTACACCAATGTTTTAAGAAATAAGAGTATGTCATAGGTTTGTCATATAATTCTCCTACAAAAGTCATGGAAAAATAGTTGGCCAGTCATACCGCTATCTGATCAGCAAAAATTACAGCTAATTCTAAGACCAGACTTTGCTCCCCAAGGCCACATAAACTGAGTTGGAATATAAACAGGATTCCACACATTACCCAGGGAGACAAACCAGAGTTTCCACCCCCTTAGCCAAAGATGAATAGACTGCCAAAGATGAGTATTCCTAGATGTCTATCATAGCATGAAGCTTTGCCTCATAATACTTTTCCTGTTTGCTTTATGAATCAATCTGATGCTGGCTGACTTAAAAGCTTTTCTTCTCTATCCCTGATGGTAAAATGAAGCAGACTAGGATTCTGGAGAAGATCAGAAAATGACTCCCACTTTATTATTTTGTGTGGGTTTTCTTCCAATCAGATTCAAATGTTTGGAGACTCCCACAAGGCTCAGTTCTTGAATTTATGTTGTTCTATGTATGCATATTTTTTGGGGGGTACCTGGCTCTGGGTTATACTTTTGGGGTACTGATTCAAGGATACTACAACTTTATGTGCATGACACCTTATACTGATTGTTTTACTATCTGAGGTCATCTGAAGGGATTCAAATTTGCCTGAACAGCTAACCAAGAGATATTCTGAACATTTCATGAAGTCCTTATTGCCTAAGGAAACCAGATTTTTATCCATTACATCATTTTTGGAACGATGCTGCTTTGTCTTCTTAATTTCTTTTAATAAAAACCCCAGAGAGCCTAATAATAAACTTCAAAAAAAAAACCCCACAAACATCAGCAATAGTTTCTTATAACCTGAACTGTATTGAATGGAACTGATGTACTCATTTATGAAATTACACTTTCATTATAGCCCCTATATGATATCTGTATCACTGCAGTTGGTAGTACTTCTGAGTAACCACTTTGTACATACAAATCAATTATAACTTTGCATAACCAGATGCCCACACCAGGGATTTCATGATGACGCTTAGTTGTCAAGGTGATTAACACACCCACACAAAATTGCCAGGTAACGAGATCTTTTTCTTCACATTAAATTTACTCTAATATTCTTTGGTTTTAGACCAAAATGAGTCTTAAACCAAAGCTGGCCATTGCTTTCTCCTTCCACATGTTTCTAGGATATTAGATTAGCATCTTGTGCTGGCCTCAGAAGTAATTTCAGCACACAATTTCACCACTAATTTAAACATCAAAAATCCCAAGAGAAGACAGTTCATACCACATACTTCCTAAAATAGTGGAAGATGAGTGCTGTTCTTTTGTTCAGAAATCAAGAAAAAGCTGTTGCATGATCTTATCATTATTGACTGGTAATCAAAATCCACACTCCATAGCATGGCACGAACCTAATACTAATTAAAACCCAAGCGAAACTGCCTTTTTATCCCAGCTTTATTATAAGACACTTCATCACTTGGCTGCAGGAAAGCCAGGGTGCCACAAATCAATCCTTCTTTTATTCTGTTTCTGATGTACTTTATTAAGGTTCCCAAGACATCAGTGACTGTATGTTTTTCTGATTAGACAACATTGAGCTGCAATTCTTAAATAAGGGGCTACACCAATGCTGTTAATGCAGTTCAAGGGTTTTACCTTCTGTTTACATAGCACTGCCTAAAATAGCATAGCACAAAGTGTTAGAAAGAAAAGGAATTTTTCAGAAAAATAGGCAATTTTGAGATGGTATCATGAAACTGTCAGTGAGTGCCTGCATTTCAGCCAGTAAGCTTCTACTGATTAAAGAACAGAAGGAAAATGCAATCATAAACCAGAAGATTTTTTTTTTAAATTAACACCAAATTCAAGATTTATAAAAAATAAAGACATAACAGGAACAAAGGCATCTGAATCAAATAGCCAGTGGAAGGAGAAAGATGGGTAATTAAAGATGGCAGCAACTATTTCTAAGTCAACGTAAAAACAGGTATGAGAAACAATCATGTCAGTAAATCTAGCTTCATGTATTCCTAGGTAAAATGTACAAATCTGTAAATCATAGCAGGCAATAGTATAGGAGCTGCTAGTTATCTCAAACACCTCAAAGCAGACTGCTTCCATTCTCCTGGAAAAGAAAGCCTTGGTATTGCTTCTACATGGACAGCTTGTCTGAACTTTAAAATTCAAATCAACAGTATATTAGTATTTCAATCAATTATTTAATTTAAGTAAAAGCACAGCCACTTACCTAAAGTGTCTAAACAGTAGTGTTTCTTCAGGCAAAATTACCATTAGAAAGAATGATCAAATTCTATTTAACCAGAATACTACAAAAATTTAACATACAGAAATTAATTTATTCTTAACATATAAGCTTATCTTCTCTTTCCTGTTTTCTAACCCTTTGCTCTACCCCCAGCTAAAATGGTCTCATAATAGTTTAGATGAAAGTATATTTAAGAAGTTCTGATCAAACTCTTTTATGTTTCTGGAAACCATAAACTGACAACACTGAGAATTTCCATGTCTGGCTCCAGTATGTAGGGGAAAAAAAAGCCCTATTATTAGGAAGAATTCAAAAAATCAAATTGCCATTGGTCGTCTTTTAAAAAACTACTACCACTGGTATTTGAACTCTGTGAGAACCTGTTAAAGAAATTTTGTCAAATCCCAACAAATTTTATAGTTTGACAAAATGAAAATGTGGATAGAAGCATATGAAATGAAAAATTATGGGAAACTATAAAGAGCTGATAGCTATATGAGTTCTGTACTAGAGAAAGTTTCTTTGTAAAGTAGGTGTACTTAAATTTATTAAGTCATCACAGTTAAGCAAAATATTCAGATGCATGCCTAATTCTCTCTCCATTTCACATTTTTAAATAAACAGCCGAATATGAGTTTTGATGAATATAGAAGAAATTGCAAAATTAGACACCACCACCAAACTATAAAAGATCAATTGTCCATCACTGCAGACAAGTCTAGCAATAATCTCATTAGCTTCAGTATTACCCTTGAACAACGATTCTGACACCGCTCCTGGCCTACATTACAAAACTTGGGTGTGTGAAGTAGGAGGGAGGAAGAAGGTTTTACATCAGATTAAAACCAACATATTGAGTCACTAGCCAAAATATTTCTTTACAATGATCATACTTCCATTTATTCCTGAATTCACGCATAAATGAAGGGCTTATGATATGTTTTACCAATATGCCTAAAGACAGACTACAAGGAAAAATAATCTGAGCATTAAGAAAACTCAGCTTTTCTTTGACTTGTATGTCAAAAACACCTTAAGCAACCACGTATGTTGTCATGCTGGAAGAGTGTCCTCTGGCAAAAGACCACATATAAAAAGTTTTCAAGTGAAAACGCGATTTGTGTATGGAGCTTGAAATGCATGTGGGATAATTTAGTTTCCAATTGAAAGCACATAGAATGTTTCCTGAAAGGAGCTACTGAAACTCTAGTTTCACCAGAATTCTTGAAAATTTATTTCTTTTCTTTGCAAAAGGAATAAAATGCCTAGAGGATCATTTCTTTTTTTTTTTTTTTGCCCAGTATCATTAATCTTTTTTCCTCTTCCCAAAATTACTTCTCCAAAGTTAAGAAAAGGGAAAAGTTACTGCTTCACAAAAACCTTCAGAAAAATAAATTTGATGATAAATAGTTCTCTCTTTTCCTCATCCTAATACACTGAACTTTAAACATACTGTTCACTTTTTTTGGTAAAAATAATTTTTATAAATTTAGCATCAATAAAACATCAATCCTTGATCAGAGTATCACTGCAAACAGCCTGAGCCAACCAAGGGAAGTGTTGGTATTCCCTATGTGATGCACCCCCCCATGTTGCTGTAATGCTTTAAATTGGTTAGCATGGGACTTTTTTAATTTTGAAAAGCATAGTTTCATAGCTGTATCTACTCAAATCCATACTTGTTATTAATGGATACACTGCTTTGTTATCTTTCTAGCCTACCTTTTAGTGTATCCCTTACTGTCTCTTTTCTCTTCACATTGGCTCAGTGAAATCACTAGCTAAAATAATTTATGGTTTTGATTTTCAGTTCCCTAATTCTCCAGGAAGTGCTTTTCTAAATATGGGTGGGTTTTACTTACATGCATTTAAAATTACTGCTGGTTTAGGCTATTTAGTATTTAAACATCAGGCCTTAATCAGCAAAGCCAACAAACATCAGAGCTAATAAGACTTCAAATGTGTAAGTTCCTTGGCTCTTTGGTATAGCAACTTTTTTTAAAATGCAGACAGTTTTCTGCTGATATTTGTGGTGTCCCTCAGGAGCCTGTATTGGGACCAATACTATTTAATATCTTGATCAGTGACAGACAGTGGGTGCACCCTCAGCAAGTCTGCAGATAACACCAAGCCAAGACATGCAATTGATAATGCTTGAGGGAAGGGATGCCATCCAGAGGGACCTTGACAGGCTGGAGAAGTGGGCCAGTGTGAACCTCATGAAATTCAACAAGGCCAAGTGCAAGGTCCTGGGCAAGTAGGCTGGGGCAACCTCCATTATCAATATAGGTTGGGTAACGGATGAATGGATTGAGAGGAGCCCCATACAGAAGGACTTGGAGATATTGGTAGATGAAAAATTAGATATCATTATTTTATAACATAATATAAAGATTACAGTTATAACATTATCATGTAACAGCACGTCAAAGCTCTCAATTAACAAAATTATCTCCCCTAGATATTCAGACAAATTTCATCCCTACATTCCTAAGTAGTTAATACATGTGCAGGTAAAAGTGTTAGATTGCTGAATCAGCGCAAAAAAGGGTTGCCTAAGCACTATATTTTATATCCATAGAAGTTGAGGTTTTTCAACAATATACCATATAAATACTAATAATACTTTGATTAGTTTTTTTACTACATACAATTTGAGTGTGCAATATAATATTTCCAAAATGAGTAAGTGTACATATTTATATGCATGGCACTAGGAAAATGGATCATGGATTAATAGAAATTCTATATAGCTGTTAGGTCATGCAAATTATGACAGCGAGGGAGAGCGCTAACCTAATTCTCAATGAGAGATGGACAATTTTTCATTTGGGTTCATATTTTCATATTTTTATAATTCATAATTTGGGTGCTGGGTTTTTTTGGGAGGCCATGGGTGTTTTATTTTGGTTTCTTAAGAAAAAGCTTGTAAGCACCATTGAAACATATATTTCTATTTTGTTAAACTATCTTTAAAAACCTTTAGAAGTCTAAAGCAATCAACATTTTTCAAAGTGTTACATGAAATGTTTGGGAAAAAATATTTAAAATAGCTTCTATTTTCCATTGCCTTTGATCTTTTTCAAAACAAACAATTAGAATGCAACTCTTAAATTTAAAGAAAGAATCATGCTTTTTAACCTAAAAACAAATTTTATGCTTGCCAAAAAAATTCACCACAACACACACCACACACTCCAAAAAAAAGAAAAAAGTAAAAGGATGGAGAAATTATTTTGCATTGACTTTTAAAAAAAAAAAAAAAAAATCATATTTTTGGATCTGCCAGAAACAACCAAACCCACCAATTCAATGCAGATATACCTGTCAGTTGAGATACACCAACCAAGTCAGTCTTTCTCAGCAGGGAAGAGGTAGGGAGTAATGTCTAAACATTTGAGAATGCAGAACACTCATTTCACTCTGAAACCTATATTCTATAGAAGAGTCTGAATGCATCATTACAGCAATACATTTAAATCAGAATATTGTAAAACAGAGTTGATTGTATATGAGAATATTGGAGTGAAACAAACACCACCAGCGTCATCTACAAAAACTAGTTGTGATGTGTTCAAACTACAGAAAAGAACCATTCAAAACACACAGTAAAAACCTCCACAAATAGTTATCTTCCAGCTGAATATTTTATCATTCTATGTAAGTCCATCAAGAGTCTGTTAAATTGACGTTAACTCATCAACTCATAGCAAAACAAAACAAACAAAAAACAACAAAAAAAAAAAGAAAATGCACTTAGCACCTGCTCCAATTCTTTTCCATTGCCTGGGAAACAAAGTGTTGCTTGGTAACTTGAACCCATCTGTTCAAGTTTCCTCTTTCAGTCTTCCCTTTTTATCAACACAAACAACTACCCCTTAACTGAAAATATGATCAGAGGGGGGAAAAAAAACGTTTTCTCACTGCATAAAAGATGCTACAGATCCTTATCTGCATTAAAATTATGATAGTTAAAAATATGATATTGCCTCTTCAAAACAATGCTGCTTCCCCTCCCAGATTTTTTAAAGCAAAAAAAATTGGTTTATTCCTTTTCTTCACTCAGGGCAATATAAGCAGCAAGACACCATTTCCTTACACAATTTAGAAACTGTATCTTTTCTGTAACTATATGCTCAACATCAATATCTACAGCCTAGGGGGTAAGTCACAGATTACAAAATACTTTCCTGTACTTAAATGCTGAATGCACAGATATCATAAATATCTAAATGCTTCAGTTTTCTCTAGAGATGTAAATCAAAACATTCTCCACTGAAATTACTGGTACTATCCATTAAGATTAAAATCAGACCCTAAAGGAGAATTTTCCGAACTTTGGGAATCAATGCGATATAAAGAGCGTAAGACTGGAAAACGGACAAATGGAGAAAAACTACATGGTGACGTAGGATACCAAATTCTGTATTGAACATGTTACCACATGTATTAAAAAAAAAAAAAAATCCCACCATGTTACAAACAGAAGTGCTAGCAATAGCAAACCAGAATTATCTAATGCTTTCCATTTTTCACACTTTTAGGCACTAAGCTTACCTCAGTATAAATATGGGGTTTGTTCTGTTTTGGTAACTTTTGGAGCCAGATTTGCAGAAGGGCTGAAGACAACAGGTATAGTTTCAACAAATAGAAGTGCTTTAATATACTGAGAAAAAAATTATGTGCTATATATTACCCGATTTCTATATCGGCATTTTTGAACTCAAAAACTTAGAATTACTGCTATTTTAAACATTTTATGTCATATCTGTTTCAAAATAATGGCAGAGTCAGCTCAAGGCTTCTCAGAGTGACACTTGTTCCAGGAGATCTTTAGGGAGAAGAAAGGAATTGAAAGACAGTAACAGCCAAGGGCAGAGGTTTAATGCTCTCTTCTGCTCTTACCCAGGCCACCCTTCTTCAGATCTCATTTTCTCTTTTATGTGGAGCACAGGACAATGTAATGCTCACGTCCAGCCCAGAGGTACTGCAGGGGCCTCAATGCACATCCTAGAAGCTGCAGCTTCCTCTTACTTAACCATTTTTCTCCTTTCTCTTGAGAAGTCCCATTCACCTTGCTGTTCCTCTCATGCTTTTGGGGAGCTAAATGGAGCTGAACAAGCAAAGGAAAAACTCTTTTTAGAGTTTCAAGGAGGGGCTGAGGCAGAAATCATTGTCACAGGAAGGGAGCCACTCAACATTCTGAACCCTTCACTACACAGCTGGGGAGGCTGGAAGGCTTTCTGGTTTAGAGTAGATGAATCAGTTTCTCAGCGTAGGCAAGGGCAGGCAGATTACCATCAAGGCAACTGGCTGCTCTGCCCATTATTTGAACAAGCTAGAGTGAATAGACTGACTTCAGTTAGGTTTACTTCATTCACAATTCGCAATGGGGTCCCAACACTTATGCATCTATATGCATCCATTAACTTTTTGTGCTTTATACCTTAGAATCATTTTCATTTTTAACAATCTTTATCTGCTTTCACGTAGTGTAGTTCAGGAACACACAGAAGACACTGAACCCCCTAGCCCAGTTTGAGCCACCTACTGTTGCTTGTGTATTGCAATTAGAGCTTAACTTACTCAGTCTAAAGCAAATATGGTCTGTATAGGCAAGATCCCATCAACCCTTTTGGGTTCTGGTTCAGGCACTTCCTAAGAAGTCCTGGATATCTTCTGCAGTACATAAACTGAAACTTTAAATGGAGTTATGTGCTTTAATTAAACCCGTGTGTCCATTAAAACTATAACTCTTCCTACAACCACCTCAAAGAAAAAAAATCATTTGGGAGCACAATTTTAAAAGCTAATATGTTTTATTACTCTTGCTACTGCAAAGTTTTATGCCTAAATATCTGACTTCCTAATACGCAAAGTATTTGGCTACAAAGTAAAGAACTGCAACAACGTAGCTTACTAATGTGCAATTAGCTTTAACAGATTCAGAACAGAAATAAATTGATTGGTCTGAAAGCAGACTTATCAAGTACAGCATAGCCTTAGAGTAAAACCTAAATGATTCTGCTGTGAAAGATCACATCATAAAGATGTCAAAATGACTGCAAGAACGGCACCACCATCTAAGCACAAAGAATTTTAAGTCAAAAGATTATTAGAGAACACAGCGGTAACACTTTGTTGAATAACTTTTTCAAAATGGTGTCTGTGGAAATCAGAAGAGTATGATAAACTCAGCTGTTGACCCTTCTTATAATGTAAATGCAAACTAGTGAAAAAAAGTTTACACATGCACACACTAGCAAAGTCCTGACCATAATTCCTGCAGCAATTGCAATTCAGCCCTGTACATCAACTTCTGCTATTTTGTGGCCCTGTACAGAAAAGGGTGACATGCATGAAGATATTTTCATATCACAAACAGTAAGCTATAAACATGTAGCTGCAAACAAGATAACAGTCATTTTCTGTCAGGTCATCCAAAGGTCAGGTTTAATTTCCTTCCAAGGTATGTTCCAGCAACTGTTTCTACTAAATGCTTCATAACCTAATTGAAAAAAAAATAAAATTAAACCCCACAATTTATAAAAACAGTTGAAAAAACATGACAACATGAAGATGGCTTGTCAAATACAACAAACTTTCAGAAAGCTAAAAGATCTACTACACATATCTTATTAAATGATCTGTTCCTTATAGATTTGTTTCTGCTCATCAGTTCACTCAATATGCATATTCATGAGATCTCTGTCCCACAGATGAACTGAAGAATATATAAAAAGCAGATGGGTCAGGGCCATTAAAAGTCTCAACTTAGACTTTCTGACTTTGGATTTCTAGTCCAGTTTAGTAAGATCTATCTATAAATCGAAACAAAAATGCTTTCTGAATATCAAGTCACCATGTAACATTTACTGATCCAGCTACAACATGATTTAGTAATCTGAAATTATTTTCTGCACAGTCTACTACACACCAAGAGCACATACCTTCCACCTTGCAAGATTTACATGTATTGATCAGCAGCATTATTGAATAGACATCTATGTGGACCTTTATACACCCAAGTAAGTTTCATGCAATCTTAAGTATAGACATCAGTATAAGCATACCAGTTCTTATTCCACAAAATGACTATTTTTAATCATCAAATTGGTAAACTTCCCACTATATTTAGGCAACCACAACAATTTATTCAGCCCACACAGCCTCTTGCTTTTTACCCACTGGACAATTATGCCAGCCTGCACACCACTACCATTTTCCTGAAAAACTTGCAGCCCATCTCTACTCATATGACCAAATGTACATCTATTCCATGAGTAAAAATACAGACATCTCCCATACATAAGCAGGCACATCCTTTCACTAAGCCATGTCAACAGCATTTTGATCATGCATTAAATACACTTCTCATTTTAAGGCGTGAAGGTAGGTCAGTATATACATTCAGTATTTCACATGAACCTACATCATCTGCCCGGTCTAATGCTTGCACTGCCCCACAAGTCCCACTCAAGAACTGTTTCTTTATCAGACTGTGAATGAGAACTTAGAGATAGTCCATTAGGGACACCTAATCAGGACTCACAGCTTTTAGAATTCACAGTGCTGCCTCCTTCTGAATCAGGAAAGCACACACAGTGCTTCTCTTCAGCCTAATAGCCTCTGAGCAGCATAGTGGATACAATGCACTACTTCCCAGTGGAGTCTGGGAATTCTAGCACCATGGGAGGCTAAGCTGCATCACACTAATCACTCTGCAACATCTATTTTGTTCCATTCTTGCTCTCACTCATGGCTACAGAGGACAGCAGGAACCTCCGCTAAAGGTCTCTATGACATTGAAAACAGTGCCTTAGATGGTCTCCCCTTATCACAAAGTGGTAAGGAAGAACAGAGATTTGTAGACTAGAAACAGAAACCTCAACATACTAAAAGAATCATATTAAAGTTGTCTCAGTCAATAAGCTGTTTCTCCATCATGTTTGTCTTAAACTAAACTCGTGCTATGAAGTACAACTACTAGTTAAAAATTCCCCGTCAGAACACTTTTTACCCCCACAAGTGAGCCAAACACATAAAATACCTGCAATGTAAGTGCGAAAAGACATACCATACATGCTACTAATGGCCTATAAAATTGTTGATCTTATTTCTACATTCTAACTACATGTCAAAGAGTGTTTCTATACAACTGTGAAACTACCTTCAGTTTGACAAGCAAATTTGCAAGAGCACAAGTTGGCAGAAGAACTTACAGTATTACTATGGAGCTTTGCATTTGTGTAGTTTGACTTCAAAAGAGTGATTATTTTTTGAAAACACAAACTCTTGCTGAGAATCCCTAGCCATAAGCAAGAAAAGCAAATCTGAAAAATTCCTGATCTCTATTTAATTATTACATAATAAATGCAATTAACACTTCAGAGCTATATTGTTGATAAAATTAGCATAATAGAAATATGTAGATAAGAATATACCAAATTAATTCCTTTTATAATATTCTATGAACTAAAACTCAGAATAGAAAACAGAGCAAACCTTAGTCTGTATGTCAGCACACAGACTATAATATGTATGATAATGAAGGAGAACCACTCTTTGTCTGCCTTTTATTTACAAATTGGTTTCAAAATATAATACCTCTCACTGACATGTTAATAATGTATTTGTAAAGCTCTTTGAAATAGCTGAGCAAAAGGTGCTAAACAAGTGAAAATTACAACACAATGGAGCAAAATTTCACTCATTTCCTTTACATTACTTGTTGCCAAGTCTCCACTATATAGACCACTATATTTTAGGGGATGAAACAATTTTATTTCGTTGTTTAGTCTTAAGCCCAGTTATAAGAACATAAACATTAACAGTATTAATTAATTTTCATGTTAACAGAAAATTTATATGCTCTGAGGCTGCAATCTTGTATCCCCCCTTGCTTGAATATATTCATGCTTTATCCATCCTTCAATCCATCTATTTTTCTACTGATACTTCTCTGTTACAAGTTAAGCATCTGTTAATGCTAATACTCCTCTTAAGGATTCCATAGCTCATACTGACTATTCTTTTATTTTTCATACTACCTTCACACTACAGAGCAAACATAGCAACCTGATTTACTCACTTCTCTCAGGTTCATTTCCTACAACTCTTCTTTATCTTAATATTGCCTGAGATGTTGCATGTCGCATTTATTTCACATTTATTACTTAAGTTTTTATAGGCTTAGACAAGGTCAGTCCTAACAACCCTTTCAAACATCGTAGTTTACTTTCTATGCCTTTCCAAATCTCCCTGTGGGGAATTTGGTATTGGCCTTCTGTGAATCACTAGGGAGCCTGAACCTTACATTTTGGTCACTGGTTGAAGTGCATACTACTGATTGAACCGCCAAATCTTCAGTTTAGGTATAACTGCCATTCATATATGTTCCATATTTTTAAATAGCTACTAATTATGCATTTAGAAGCTCTCAGTGAATACAGAATATACAACACTATCACTAAATAACAAAAAAAAAAATCTAGTAACTTACCTAGCAACTCTATGAATGGATAGATTTACCTTAATTTAAATAAAGTGATAGACTTAACTACCCAAGCTCTGCTGATCTCATGTAAGCAAAGCTTGCACATAAGGACATTTTGGTACAAGAAAATTCAAAACAGAGTTATAAATAATTTAAGGGTTAAAAACTATAAGATGTAGGCTAACTGTACAAAGAACAGAGAAACTGTGTAGAGTAAGAACCAAAACCCAGACAGTATAAAAAGCTACCTGCTGGAAACTTGCCAACTACATAACTCTGTTGACGTATTACAGAAACAATTTATTTCATAGTTTACTTACTCCATTGCTTCTTAGTTAAATACTATCTAGTTATTTACAGCTCTCTGTGGACTCTCCCAGTAGAGTCTAGCAGATTTTCTAGGCCCCTATGTCTTGCCACATAACCTCCATTTCCAAAATCACTTCTTCACATATCCTGCCAATTGATGGCCTTATCCCACAAACGTCAAAAATTCTTGGCATCAATTCCTGCCTAACAGAAATCTCTTCAGTAACAGGTCCATAGTCAGTATCTCAGCATGCTAAAAGCTCCCTTTACATACATTATTCATTTTCTATTTGGATATTGCTGTGTACCATTATTCAGAAGACTGAATTTCAAAGCTGAACTTCAGCAGCCAGTAGGTCTCCACAAACCAATGGTTTGACTCTTTCCTTATTTACATCAGGGTAAGTCAAGTGTAATACCAATCAATGACATCATTCTGCAGCAAAGTCATTGCAGATGAAATCATATGCAAGTCTGTTAAGTGTAACAGAATGGGAAAAGATACTATGAGGTATCTTAGATTATCTTCATTATATTTAGAGGCAATAAAAAGGAAATGGATATAATATTTTCATTTAGTAGCACACATACCAACAATAAAATATCTTTAAGTTAGATCTCATACATGCACTTGTCTCTTTCATTGTCCCTCCACATGATATTCCTGTAAGCACGGTTTTGGAAGTGTATCATTTTACAAAAAACTTTTTGGAAGTGTATCATTTTACAAAAAACTTAAAACCAAAGTTTCTTTGCATTTGTAATAAAAGCATACTTTAAAATAACTATGTTTGATATATTTTTATTGGAAGCTCTTTATGTTATTGCAAGTTTGGATGATAGCATTTTCTTCAGAACAGTTTACAATGTGAGGAAGTACTTGTAAAGAAAAAAAAAAATGAGTGCAACATAATCCTTTTTTTCGCAGGCTTCTTCTGATCCTCCTATCACCCACGTTTTCTAGGAGGAAAATGGTGGTACACTGGATGATCTCATCACAAGGGTGATCTAAGAGAAAGAATGGTACAATGGTGTTTTAATTTTTTTTACAAAGCAATTAGGTAAATCGACTGTGATTCTGTACTTTGGTTCATTAAAATATACCATGCAGCATTCTATGACACAGCTACTATATAGTCCTCATATCAAATGGGAAGAATTATGAGCCAAGGAACTGCATCATTACCTGCCTCAATTTAGTCTTTCATGCTGGGATCATCAAATTCTTTTTCTGACCCTTCTCTTATGTAATGCATTTCCTACCAGATGATAAGTATCTGCAAGACAGGAAAAGGAAAAGAGAACCCTAAATTGATTTGTAGCTCATATAGTTATCCAGCCCCTTAAAACAGAAGATAAACAGAGAAATTAAAATATAATGGTAATTTTAATTGAAAAATTAGAAAAAAATATTCCAAGATACATGCACAAATTGTTAGTTCTGTGATCACAAACATAAATAAGACTGTAACTGACAAATAATTAATTCACTATAGAAAACTTACCACAGAAAGGCTTGTAGGACTTCTGTGGTGCAGTCATGACCAGTACCCTGCGTTCACCGGAAGAAGTGGGCCACCCTGAAGGCCCCCCTTTAGTTCTTCTGCTACACCCTGATGTTTTCCCCATCTGCAGGTGTATGCATACAGAACAATCCCTATATATACAGAATAAGTACCAATTTATGGTGTTCTTTGTAATTAATAAATGACTATTTCACAAAATGAGAAATTATCAAGTTAATGAGGGGGGGTTTGCTGAGAAAATAGAACCGAACAGGGTTCAAAATTGCACTTAACATGCTGATTTTCTTTCCCATCTATAGGAAGGAGCCCTCAATCTCAATATCTTTCTCTCTTATTTATTGAGTAGTATCAATGCTACAAAACTTCTTTTCCAGCAGAATAGCTTTCAAAATCAGGTTTTGGAAATTCTCTTAATTACCACATCTTATCTGATAGATAACTATTAGTTTGTAATTATTTATTCACAATAAACAATGTTTTAAAAGTTAGAATTAAAGATAAGGTTTAACACATTGGCATTTTGCTTATGTATTGCCTCTGAATTTCTTGGGAGTTTAAGTGCCTTTTTAAAAAAGGAAAAACAAACACAAACAAAAAACTTCAATTGATCTCATTGATTTTTACCTTAAATTACTCAACACTCTCCAGCCTTACTCTTGATGTTTGTTTTCCTGATACTTCCTTACATGTTTCCAATAGCTGCACACAAAATGTTCTAGGCACACTGTTTAAGCGAGCATCAGCATGGTTATGCTCAGTTACCAACATCTAAATATAAATGTTTATATCCGTATTTGGTTGTTAGTTATTATTTACCTTTACCTATCTACTTTTTAAAAGTTTACTTTATCTACAGATACTAGCTGAAGAAAAAGCAGGCTCTGTACTTCTAATATTAGATTAGCTCTATAAGGTCATTAAATATAGATCAGGTGACAGTAGACCAAAACTTTCAAGCTTGAGTGAGAAGAGACACTGTCCCAGTGTAAGACTAAACAACAGAGGAAGAACAACTCATACACGGCAGCAATAAATGGAAAGAGTAGACAAATTATTTTCCAGATAACATGACTTATACAAATAACCTCATGGGCTTCTCTTATTATTCAAAGTCCTGTGACCCTTCAGATCCAGAGAAATTCAAAGCTGAACCAAACAATCTGAATATTCTCATGTCTGGAAGATAGGATATTTATAAAGTAAGGCTTTCTGAGGTTTAGTTGTAATTTGTATTTATAGGTATTTAGAACTGAAACATTTACATGACAACTTCCTCACAACAGTGGAAGGTACTGTAGATGTCTCTCACTTCCTCTTTGCATGTGTTCAGAGGTGCCCCTAATACTGTCAGCACTAAGATACAAAGTGTCTTGCTCAAAATTAAGACCTATCTGAACTAAATGAAAGTTGTCTTCCTCTTGCAACTCAGTTTAATAACGATGTTCAGAGGATATTCTGCCCACTCCTTCCATTCTTGAGCAACTAAAAGACATATACTGATTGCCTCTGCCAAGATGGAAAATCATGTTTCCCTTCTGAAAGCACCCTAGAATGACGGATAACATATTGCACCTCTTCTGTTGAAAGCTCTTCTTTGAGCAGAAGTAAGTCCAAATTCACTGGAGTACACAGAAGACGTACAAGTCTCTACAGCTAGCAAGGTGACTCAGTTTCAGCTCTTGCTCCAAGACTGTTTATATATCATCATCACTGCCAATAACCCTCTTCTGCATTTTAGAAGAAAATGCAAATGCTGTTCACTTTTGGAAGCTTGCATGTACCTGTCTTCCAGAGAGGCATCGAAATTATTAGTGGACAGTGACTCAGACTTGGATAAAGGGCAGTCACTTTAATTTTAAACATCACTGAAAAAAAATGTCTTCCTACATAAATATTACTCTCTCATTTTCTTAGGATCTGAATTTATTGTATCATTATGAAAACACTAGCACACACACACAAAAAATCCTATTAGATTATTCCTGATCCAACCTTCAAGTATTCCTCTGGGAAATATGATGTTCCCATAAAAGCAGAACTTCTGTGAAGCTGTTGGAAAGCTAGTGAGTTTTCACTCCAGTAATTCTGGAAGATCCTGAGCTGCTATGTAACAAGCATTTACCATTTTAGTAGAGCTTTGAGGACTAAAAATATAGTGGTATACTGAGCTATCACAAAGACAACTCTCCCTTCTGTTTTTGCAGATGGTAGGACGTTTGCATACTACCTAAGCATAAACGCTGTACTTCCACATGAATACATATAAAGCTCACTGGGCTTCAAAGGTCCAGGCCCTGAACGCATCTTCTGCTGTCTTTATTTCCTAAGTGATTTCTCAAATTTTACCCAGTGTCTTGCAAGATAACCATAAAGAAATAAAAGATCATATCCTATTAAGTTCCAAATATCCTGAAATACCAGCAGAGACTATTGAAAGCAGCCAAGCAAAATCTGGACAAGTACATCTCTCCTATTTCAGACCACTGCACTGGTAATATTACAAGAAAACAAAGTGTCTTGAATATTTCAAGTTATGAAATTTATATTTTTTTTAAGACTAAGTAAAATCACAGTAGAAACAGCATCATTCAAAGGGTTTTCCTTCATCAGAAAGTACTGCTGCATTTTTAATGCAAGTAATTTCCAACAGAAAACATACAACAGAAAGCAGTCTGGGCAATGCTCAGATTACAAGTGAATGTATTTTATACTTTAGCTTTTGCATTACCATAACACTACATTATCTCATCTAATTAGATTTTTCCAAAACCTCTGGAAAACGAACTTTCCACATGCTCTGGATGTTTGTTTATTAACTAAACATGGTGTACATGAACTAAACAATGTATTGTAGTAATAGGAATTATGGAAGAGCAATACTACAGCCTAATGGACTACAGAAATAGTTCTGTAAAACCATCACATTATCTCTAGCACAATAAGTGTCTTAAACATATTAAAGACCATAACTTTTATAGTTTCATCTTTATATTTCTCTCAAAATAAAAACCAGCTCCTATGTTAATGAACAGCCTCTTAAAAGTTTGTGATGTTTGTAATTTAATCAAAGTGTAAATTGCTGTTAATTTTGAATTTTATGCTGAGAAGTTACACATTTATTCTCCACTGTTTATGTGGTTATTTCAGAAGAATAACCTTCCCAGATTCCTAACTAATAGTGTTTTGATTTCACAGACCTGACTTAACAGTGTTCTCATTTATGAGCTGTTCACACCATACAAAGTGTGAGATGCCCCAGTCACTGGATGACTGATTTTTTCCCCCAACAGATTATTTGTGATTTCCAATGACTTCCTCTGCAATTCTAAACCCTTAGCATTTACAGAACTCTTAGGATCAGAAGGACGACAACCCAGAAAATCAGAAACAAACAAGCAGACATTTGCAAAAGCTCTGCCTGGAACAACTGGACCAGCAATAATGAGAAACGCAGTGGCAGAGCCAACAAGAAACATCGTATCTATAGTCATATATAACCTCTTTAATCTATAATAACACTATTTCTCTTCTTACCCCACTTCATTCAATACACATTCTTCCAGTTTCTAGAGCAAATGACACAGAAGTACTGCCAAAAAAACCCACTGCTTGACTACCTGACCACAGTATGGAACAACTGAGTGCTGTCTATTTTTTTTTACGTTAAGAGTTTTGTCTTGTGGAAACATAGCATATATTCTGTAAAGACAAAGACATTAGAGGTTCTACAGAAAAAAATATTTTTATGCTTCGCAATTTCTGAGTACCTGGCTGCTCTCTTATAATATTACTTTAATAATATGCGAAAAAATCCTTTAAAATACTTTTTTTTAATCTGCCTGCTTTGAGTGAAAAAAGAATAGAAAGAGGAAATGGAGAAACAAACGAACGAAAAAAAGGATACTCTTCCATTTAAAGAGTTTTCTAGAATGAAACAGAAGCTTGAAGAACCTAATAGAACATTCATGAAATGGTATGAAGCTGAATCAGAAGAAGTTCAGATTGGACATTAGGAAAACGTTCTTCACTGAGAGGATGGTCGGTCACTGGAACAGGCTCCCCAGGGAAGTGGTCACAGCACCACAAGCCTGACAGAGTTCCAGTCCAGAAGCACCTGGATGACATTCTTAGTAACATGACATAGTGTTAGGCAGTCCTGTGAGGAGCAAGGAGTTGGACTCAATGATCCTTATGGGTCCCTTCCAACTTGAGATATTCTACAATTCTCTGAAAATATCTCTGATTAAATTACAAATATAACTGAAAATTCTTTCAAAGTTTTTTAGTACAAGTTTCACAAATACAGAGCACCTTCACTTCCAAGTTCTTGTCAAGTTGCATTTTCCTTCAACATCTAGCGCACTGTAAACATCTGAGCAAAAGCAGCTTTTCTCTCTTGGAAGAAAAGAGCAGAGACAAAAATCAAAAATATCCAGCATGAAATCCCCAAAATATCCTCAGTACCAACTATTTAGCTCTCCAAAGCTGCTACTCTTGTGCTTCTTTATTATGCTAACGCCAATGCAGTCAGAATCAGCAAAGAGCCTGCATTTTTCAGATGCCACTCTCCAAGCTGCAGTACAAGATTTTTTCAGCTACCTTCAGATATTTTGGCCTTTCCTCCATTACTATCCTTTTTCTTATTATTAAGCAATAGTACATGAACAGATGGTCCACTAAAGCAAAATCATAGTCTCCACTGTTACAGCCAATATGTTACAAAAACAGTTTAAAGCCATCTTCAGTGTTATTTTATCACAACACTTAAAACATGCTGTACAGGCTTTCTTCCATTAAAGTCATAGAATTACTTGTTCATTTCAAAAAAAAAAAAGAAAAAACCAACAAAAAAGCTCCCATAACATTAGACTTGACTTCTCAGTTAGACAAGATTAAGAGATTCATATATAAGCACACTAGTTTTTTGCTTGCCTGTTACAGTATAATGCCATCTAAAACAGCTTTTGAAGGGTGTTTTCAAGACAAAACAATATATTGCTTCCAGTTATCACCTATAGTGTTGCCAATTATGAAAAATTAATGACACCTCATAATTTTCACTCCTTCTCCAAGGTCAATCATTAACTCAGTTTATTATCAAGAGATTCCAAGCCAGTCCCTGAAAATCCCGAAGAGCTTTGTTCTTTACAGGTCTATTTACTCCTTTTTAATGTTGTTTTCCAGGTCAGGTGAGACTGTGCCTCCGAGTGCAAGATCTAAAATCTTATGTTCTTCAGGAACTTGATAGCAAAGAGAAATACAAAATGTCTCATACCTGACATTTTACACTGTTAATAATAATTTTCAATGCTGTCATCCCAATGAAACATCCCATTACAGATTACTTTGTTCAGTTACCAGAGTGCATAAATCCATTCTTTTAATACCACTGATTTAATACAGCTGAGAAGGTAATGAAAACTTCTAAAGATACTTCCTTTTCCTAGCAAGGTATGACAGATTATTCACTCAAGAAAGCATTGGAAAAAATACTTTCTTAAATATATCTCCACAGCTGTAAGGCATTCTATAAGAGAATATGCACAGTTTAAACATCCTATATATGTATGTATTGTCTATCCTTCACAGTGTCAGCTATTGAATTTATTTTTATTTTACGCCAAGAATCAGTATGTGTAGTGATTTAAGTCTCAAAGAGTGGAGGGAACAATTTAGACACCTAGAGCTCTGAGGACATGCAAAATATAGACAGCCTATCTTTAATATTATTTCTGAATACAAAAAAGGTACCCTACAGAGAAAAATATCTCTACATTCCTACATTCAAAAAACAAACAAAAAAAACCAC
>JAVJGI010000050.1:9291268-9328321 GCA_035590275.1 Ibycter americanus
CTGCCATTCATATAAATTTTACTGTGTCACTAAAGAAAAATTACTTTTGCATTTGTAAACAAACATGGAAAAGCACATGACAAGTGTTTGTATTATCATTTTCTCAGAATTATTAGAAAGAACTTCTGCAGGTAGAGTAAATCAGAGTTAAAATTTACATTTCAGAAAAAATGAAATTGTCTAAAATATCTTTAAAAGAACATTTGGCTGTCTTCAGATTCCATCTTTTTAATATGGTGTTTCTCATAGTATTCCTATTGTGCAAAAGAACTAATACAAATCACCCCCAAAAACATTTTTACAGATCCGTTAATACCACAAATATCACGTTATATAAAGTGCTACATATGATATATTATTTACATAGAATTTTTAAAAGTATATAGTTAGTAACAATTCCTACTCAGTTGCAAAGCTACTGTGAGGGACTGCATACTTAACACTAAGTATGGAAAATCCAGAAAACAGTTTTGTATCAGAAAATCCCCTGAACAAAAAGAATATCAATATTTTAGCCATAATCATATTTCAATATTTGATGTTCCATGTAAACTAAACCTGATTTTTCTTATTTTCAGTTAACTGTTTAAGTAAAAGTATGTTCATTCTGTACACTATTGAACAGGAATTCTATCAGTAATAATTTTTTGCTGCTATTCTAAAAATACCTAATTGCAAATCATCCCAGAAGTACTATACCAACTTGAAAATCAAATTACTTTCATAAAATTGAGGTAGTTACACATACTAATATAATAGCACTTCACAGATAAAATCTACTCATATTCTACTGCAGAGAACAAGTGTGAGGGAATCCTAATGCTGCTTTAAACTGCTTTACTTTAAGATCCACACATATATACTTCTGACAAAGACCAAAAGTTAAAACAGATACTTATGTAAAACTTCTTATTGGTGGTTCTGCAACTAAATGTAAATGAACATAAAATGAAAATATCCAGACCTCTACGTCTATGTTCCATATAACAGGTGAGTTAAAAATCTGCAGTTAATGCATACAATGGCTGCAACAAGTGTATTACCAGACTTCCCACTGCACTTCAGAATGACATTTCTGAAGCTTTACCTCTTTGACCGTTTCTTTCTGGTTTTGATTCTTCCTCTATGGATGAAGTCTATGAAATGACCCAAAAACATCAAGGGTTGCACAAAAAGCAGTCGTCTTAAATTAGAAAAGGTTTATTTACTGGAGACTTGTGATATAACTTATCTCTGTCAATATTCAAAATTATTAGTGAAAATGTTTCTCACTTATAACCTCACACCCGTCACAGTCTTTATCCTATTAGCTATTGTTGAGTTTCAGCTTAAGGGTAACAGAAAGCTTAGCAATTGTGAAATGCCCAGAAAAGCAAACATTATGCAAAGTATCATACACAATAAATACACAAATTCAGTATGTAGCAGATTTCGCATTTAATTTGATGATGTTTATTAAAACCACGGTGACAGACCATGAAAGTACAGAAATAACAGTAGGAAAGAGAAGCTTTATACTTTCACAAGCTGAACACTGATACAGAAACAAATTTTCTTTGCTGAAGATGGGAATTATCAACCCCAAAAATAACTGGGTGCATTTCTGACGCTTAAGGTAGAACTTTTCAAGTCTAGAGGCAAGAAAGAAAAGAACAATGAATTATCTAATAGCCCTATAGCCATAAAATTCACTTGGAAAAGACAGAGTCAAACCCCTGTTCCGTACATTACACTGATTTTGTTGGTGCTGTTTGTATTTGAATAAATAGTCATGTAGCCGTCATTCCCAAGCAATTGCTTTTTGGATTGGAGGCTGGGAAATAACTGAAGTCTGAGCTATGTAGTCAGACAGGTGTGACAGCCAGACAGACACAAAAGGTTACTCAAGTGCTTTATACACCTGCAACAGAGTTCTAACAGCTGCTACTTTTTCTGCATACATGCATCCTAGCACCACTCACAGTATAAAAGATGCAAGAACAAGGCATGACCTATTGCCGTTCTTTCTATGTTCTGACTATAAATGAGAGTGGAAACGATAAGCGTGGGGGGCGGGAAGCAGAATACATAAAGGGTCAAAGCATCTCAAAGATATCCAGAGGACAGACCAGCTGGTAAACTGTCCTTTCTTCAGTTGTTTTTCCTTGTGAGTGTTTCCCTGTAAATGAAACCCAAGCAGCACGTAATGCTTCTGGAAATAAAAGTTCTGAATGTGTTCAGAGCCAGATAATTCATAGCAAAGCCTTATTCAGGCAGACAGTCAAATTTTTTAGTCTCTCAACGGGACTAACAGTTTAGGGAAGGAGGGCTTCAATCTTCAAATAACAAGGCTCTTCCGATATCTCAGAAGTGCAATATAATTTCTTTATTATTTGAATGTGTCTCAGAAGGAATACAAGTTAGCATATAACCTGATTAAATGTGGATTCTGAAACTATCCTGGGAAAAAGTTTTGAGTATGGCTTCATCAAGAGCACCTCATGATACAGTAGAGTACCAAAGTGGGACAAAAAAGTCTCAAAGAAAATATTCTATTGTTTCACCCTGATACTGGCTGATACTGTTATTGCTAAAGTAATTCCACTTTCTAAGTGAAATGCAAAAGGGATGGGAAACAAAGAACTCCTATATATTAGAGCTGGAATATTAAACTCAGAACTGCAAAAGGAGGAGAGGGTGTTCCTATGAAAAAAAAAGAATTCTTGCAGCTCTCTCATAAATCCACCTGTGAGTCACTGCACTGTAAGATACAGCAGTCTATTAAAGGACTAGAAACTCTAATGACTGCCAAGTCTACAATAAATAATTTTTACCTGGAGAGAGTACACTCAAATTTAGCTGTCACAATGGCAAATACAATTATTCAAATCATGTATAAAGCATTTTCCAATCTGATATAACAAACTTTATTTGTGAATTCCTTCATGCTCTTACAATCATCTAAATTTGACTTTTCTATAGTAAATATCTATCCAAAAAGCATGCTACTAAACATGAGGAGAGAAAACAGGTGCAAAATGGATCTTCCCTGCAGAGACAAGAAACCTGGTTTAAGAGATTACTGAACTGGCCTCAGCCAGCTGAAACAGCTGTGGAAATCGAAAGGACATGTCAATGCAGGAGATGCTAGCTGAACTGCCGCTTTGGCCACAATAATTGCAATGATAGGAATGCAGGTATCAGGTAAACTGACCACTGACTCAGAAAACCACCCCTTAGATATCTCTAACCAGCCATAGACCCAAGAACTCTTTGATATTCTTGTTTGCAATGAATCTACAGATGGATAACTCCCACAACTTCATATGTTTAGTTATTTCGCTTCTCTTCCCTGGAGAGTTTCTGCTAAGACTGTCAGCATGTTTTAAGTAACTGGTAAGCATTTCACAAATATCACAACATACTGATGTACATACCAGTTCCAAACACTGCTTGCTAGCATCTGTAATTACACAGTCTACACCTTCCCTTATTTATGGAGTTTATCACTGTCATACTGCCCAGTGATTCCAGCAGGAAGAGACTGTAGGAAATACTCACATTTTACATTAGTTAAAGCTTCACAATGTTAAACTGAATCAAAGATTCCTGCAGAGCTCAACCACAATAAAGTCTTTCACTAGGAATACTCAAGCTTACTAACAATTTATTCATAATTTGTTTCTAACAGAATAAAAGGAGTGAAAGTTTTTATAAAAGTTTCTAACACTGTATTTTTTCCATCAGACAAAAAACACCCAGGTTGTCTGGATATTTAAACTAGTATTTTTAGACTTTGCTGGAATGCAAAGCATTCAGAAAAAATGGCTAATAAATTAAAGATCATATTCGCATGTGGCACCAGACTTCTAACTACAGGTGACCAAGACAAGAAACCCCTCCTGCTGAAGGCCTCAGTGGAAACAAATGATCAAAGTAGCCCTGATTTGGAATCTTTCCAGAAGTTCTGTCTTACCATCCTGAAGTTCACGGTTCTTTTGACAAATTCTATCATCCAAGTTGGTGTTAAAATAAACAGGTTTTTTTTTTTTTTTTTTTTTTTTTGCGATAAGAAAAACACAAGAGGGGGTACGTTTATCGGTTCCCACTCTCTTGGTAAGATTTCCTTTTTTCTGGCCAATCATCCTGTGCCTTAATGATGCAGATGGGATATAAGCACTGCCAAGAAGTCTGTAAATACTCACAACACTGTTGAGAGGCTGAAGGGTAACATTATATTGATAATGGTTTGAGATTTGTTATCAGCAGAAAATCTTTGTCTGCCAGATGTACTCCTATGTGAAAATATGCCCTTTTCAAGTTGAAAGCTGAAAATTACTCTCTCCAGGCAAGTCAGGAATAATTGAGAACAAACTGATTGTTCTGACTGAAACATGCAGGTGTTCAGTCCATCAGTGCTCCGAAACAGACCAACTTTTTTGTTAGGAATAACAATGCATCCGCAATAAAAATCCTTCCTCCTGTGCTACAATGGCACACTTCTAAACAACATTTAGGTTCTACTTCCTTTGTGAGAAAGCTCTCCTGAGAGATCTCTACAAAAGAAAAAAAAGTTAGTTGTGGCATATATGTGTAACTGCACTACAAAATCAGAAAAAATCTCCAACACAAGTTTGTTCACTATTATGTTATTTGTTCAAGCTACAAAAACCTCCACAGGCATCTTCTACATGGGGCCAAAAAGAGTGAAGAATGAAAGTTACATCTTAGGGAATTATCGGCATGGCAATTCCCTAGAATACTGTAATTCTTCATCAAATTGGATGTTTAATAGGTGACAGCAAAGAAAACTGAACAGGCAGTATATTGGGTGTTCTCTTCTGACACTTCCACAAATGCCTATAAACAGTAAAAAGTTTAATCACTCATATTTAGGACACACAGGCATCAGGAATGATGTATCCTATGAGTCTTAAGACACAGAAGAATAACATGTTTTCTGAGTGAAAATGCTGGGTTTTTGGATGGCAGCTTCTTCACCATAATTTTGAAACAAGGAATACTGGAGCCATGAGAGTGCTCTGTGTCTCACAGGTGCCTTAAGCTGCAAGATGCTGTGGCTCTATTCAGTGCTGCTTACATTCAAGATCTTGCTAAAAACTTCCTAACATTTGAAATAACCGTAAGTGGCTCCCTAATATGCTATCATAGTTTGCCTGTACACTTGATCAACTCATAATAATTAAATTGCATTTTACTATAAAAAATGATTAAATTATAGTTGTCAGACATGTAACAGTAAACTTTTCTTTCAAAAAGATGCAATTACACCCCCTAGTAATCTTTTCAATATTGCTGTAAACTGTTGCTTTATTACATTGCTCACCACAAATGTGAAAGGAAAAAAAAAAAGTTTGAGGCATTCCCTATTCCTATTACTCCAGTGTGCTATGTATACTGATACAAGAAACAACAATGTATATACATCAAACAACAGTTTGCCACAGAACTTAAAACTAGTTTGTTTGGGGTCCTTTATGTTATTTGCTTTCCTGGTTTTTTAGATGAGGTATAGTTTTAACCACATTACAGAATAGAGGCTTCCTGTACTAAATACAAAGTAAAGCACTGAAAATGTCAAAAGTAGACAAATCTGTTTAGAAACAGCAAAGTTTCCTTGATGTGTAGCAGTTAGGCCAAAAAATTTTGAAGGAGCAAGGGTACAAGCAAAATTCTGACCTACCTGTCTTTTTTCTGCCTTCCCCCCAGTCTGTTTTTTCTTACCTCCCCAACAGTCACTAGTTGCTCAACGCGTTCTGTCTCTCTTGTTAAAAGAATTTCAGAAACAGATCCTGTAATGTATTGTATATAATCTATGCTATTAGTTACATGTTATTTAAGAGAGTCTTAGGTATTTTGAGGAGATTATAGATTTTAAAACTAAAAAAATTAGGAAGGCCTATTGTGTAATCTGTAAAAGTACCTTCATTTGAACTTTTTTGTTTACATTTAATAGGAAAAAATGCATCTTTTTTGCTGTTTTGAGTAAGTCCCAACTATTTCTTCTCAAAAAACACAATTTAAGTATTGCCTACTACACAAAGATAATAAAGAAACAATTACTATTTCATGCAGATGAGAGATTAGATTTTGAATAGAAGATTTAGACTTACAATTTACAGCAGAATTAATAAGAAATCAGCTTTTTAAAAAATCTTGTTGCATCTTATTATTTAATTGTATTATATTTATATAGCCTTCTCATGTAATGTCAGGTACTTTATTTTACATAATGGAAGTAATTATAGGAAGTATTTCATATATTCCTGAAGGCTACACGTATATATAGGCTTTTATGTCAGAGGGTCCAAAATGCATCACAAACTATGTTATGCAATTGCAGCTATGTATGTGCTGCCTTTTGGCTTCTTCAGTATGGTTACATATTACCATGCCATTAAAAAGGCAAGAAAACCTTCTGAGTAAGCTAAGAATTACAAGCCTATCTTGAAATGCAGCAAGGCATGTCAGCATGACTTCAGATATTTTCCACCACCCACCTTCTGGGTCCCAATCACATAGTATCTGTGTAGAGGTGTGTTCTGGCAGTTGAGGTATGACAGCACATATGATGAAACTCCAATCCACTCAAAAGAGGAAGATGAAGTCTTAGTTTGCTTTTACTTTTGTAAAATTATAGTAAATCACAAACCATGACTAACACATTGGGACCGAATTCCACTAATACCTTCAGATGGAATTCCTGATTTCACTTTTTCTGTAAAGAGCCGCACTATACTTTTTAGTCTGCTTGCTTTGATTCTTAGATGCAGCTATTCTAAACTGCATTCGGTTTACAGACTACTATCAAAAAATCTCTGTGAAATTGCCTTTCCATCGACTTTAGAGGAAGACAGTCCTCCTCTTAATTTTATCATTGTAAAATGAGCGATGAAAAATAACATTTAGGGTGCGATCGTCTGTGAAAACCAGAATGAAAACCAATCCTCATTCACGACTGCCATCTAGTGACCAAAATAACCCTACAGCCTTTACAGGAAGGATGTGACCCGATCAAACCACATACCGGCTGTTTTTTAGGATTTATAGGATTTATTTAGGCACCCTCTCCCCTTTCTCCCCCCGCCTCCTCCCCCACCCCTTTTTTTTTTAAGGGGAGATATTACATTTGAAACCGTAGAATGACAAATTTTCTCATCTCTAACAGGCTACTCTTGCTTGCAGATACTCTTGCAGATGATAACAGCTCACTTGAAGGCCACAGCAACTCATAGGACATTCTTAAGTGACAAGCATAATTTGAATGTCTATGACCTGGAAGTCTGTGTTTTCATAAACCTCACAGTGCATATCCATGAAAATGCCTGTCTGCAGAAGTCTAACTATTCCAGAAGAAACAAAGCAAGGTGTTTGTAAATGGAGAAGTGGTGTCTGGGAATGGTGCTGGGCATTAAGGAAATATGCAGCATTTATAATAAAGTTCACTACTAATTTTTCTCAGTTCTCATTACAAATCTCCATGTATGGTTTGTGATACAAGGAGAGGAGAGATTAGACCTTGTTCCCTATGCTGTACAATTTTATACAACATTCACTAGGACTATTCATACAAGCACACACACAGTTCTACTGACCTTTAAATAAGACCTATGATATTCCCATTATAATTCAAAATACCAACATTAGAACTATTCAGGAGATACTTTTTCACATCTTTGTTTTTAAACAAACTGTACAATTAGATTCTGATCAATAGTTTGAACAAGCATCTTGAAAGACATCACAGAATCAGAAGCCAACAGAAAAAGTGAACCATTAAGTACTCTCTATAGAGTCAGCGAGTTACATAGCAATTGTTTTGTAATCTACTGCCAACTTAAAAAGGAAGAACTTCGAAAAAAAGCAAGAAAATCAGACAAAAGTATGCTCTACTCTTGGACTACCACGTGTCTTTTTTCTTAATCTCTACTCTTTGACAAAGAGGATACATGAAAATAGAATATGCTGTTTCTCCATGCCTCCAGTTTTCATAGCACAGTTCCTCAATGTAAACACAAAAAGTTTTATGCAACCTTTCTTCTCACGTGAATAATGCTGCAGAAGAATAGCATAATCATAATAGCTGTATAGTAATTTCTAACAGAAATTTTAATATGTACTGCTTACATAACATTCCATTAGTTATTTGTTCATTTAACAGTAAAAATGACTGAAACCTCTTCTACATTAACCAGATCTACAAACTTACAAAACTGAATCATGCTTTGGAAGCATGGCAGGAACAATGCATCTTTTCTTTTTTGTTGGCATAAATACACTTCTTTTTTGAAGTATGGCACTTCAGTTCCCACGTAAGTGGGATACATTGTCAACAACTGGTGAAGAAGCATGAATAAGACGACAACCAAACCATTTGAACCGTAATTTGACTTATTCTGCATATAACTACCACAGAAAATGCATTACTTCATTACCAAACAATTGCCTCCTGTCAAAAGCAATCATGCAGAACAGACTGATGCTTATGGGTTATATATATTTGCAATTAAGCAATTTCACTTGAAGAGAAACCTGAACTCAGTTAAGCTTTAATCTTAAAATATCTGAATATTATCAATAGTCACAAAAAGTTATGTGGCAAAGAAGGACACAAGTTAATAACACTTTTTTTCCCCCAATACTTTCAGGTATCTAGCAAACAATGCACTATTTCCTGTTCAGCATCTGAAGACCACTGCTTTAGTTAACAAACCCTGTAAAAATTTCAGCTGATAATGAAAAAGTAGAAAATTAATTAACTCACTATTTGCAGGAACTTCCTCAAAAGATAGCATGAACTGAGAATTTACACAAGTTACCCTTCTAAAGATCATGTGTTAAGAGGATACTTTTTTCCAACGTTTATTTTTGTGTCAAATACTGAGCCAAAGAAAAACACAGCATTTAGCTTATATCCATTGTTATAAATCTAAAAAGTAAGATTCATGTATTTTTGTAAATACATTTATATTCAGGGAAACAAAAGATGTCAAGAGCCAAAGCCAATTAAAGCAGTTGACTAAAGAAATATAGCTATTATCTATTAATAGATGAAAATAATGCATTCTGCAAATGCATTCACAGTGTGTGACGCACATTCCCTTCAGTAAGATGTCCCTTTACTAACCCCATATGGAACACTTTCACATTAAATGCTTGTTTGAAGTGAATTAGGAATCAGATTGCCAGTATAGCAGAGCAACGGCAGCATAAGAATTTTGATAATGGAGGAATACAGTAGGCAGAACTCAGCGATACGCCACTAAGAAGAACCTGTTTGCAATTACCAAGTATAGCAGTGAGTTGACTAAGCATTTTTCTCTATGCCAATTATTAGATTATTTTTCTTCTTCTGAATTACATTGAGTAGAACTTGGACTACATACAAAATCTTCCAGTATCATCAGATTAGGAGAGAAAACAAACTGTGTATTTAAAAAGAATAAATTCAAGTAAATTGTGTAAAAAGCAGAGCAATAAAGAACATACTAGATATGCCCTTTATACCTCCTCCTCAGAGTAGGAAACACCATAATTTTGTTACCCAAAAAAAACTGGTATTTCATTAGAGTCTATAATAGGGTATTGCATATGCACTTCTCTTTTGGTAATTACAGAAACATATCTGATTCACACTTCCCTGGATCATATATAATTTCTATTTATCACTTCATTTCCTTCAACAAGAACTACAAAGCGTTTTTAAAAGACCGGCAGGAATATTGCTCGACGCTTTTGCATGAAAGTAGAAGGAACGGGCAAGGGCCCAAACCATACAGATATGCATAACAGTAAGTAGTCCCTTGAGATCACGCAACTGCCTATATTAATGCTGTTCTTAATCTTAGAAACAACAGCCCACAAGAACACACAGAACCAGTAACTATTCTGAATACAATCATTATACATAAATGGCTCTGAAAAGTCTGGACAGTTTTGTTTGTTTTGTAAAGCTTTATGTCTCGGGGAGAAGAAAATTAAGAGCAACCAAAATACTTTTACAAATGAGTGTGATGACATATGTGTTGCTAAATGGAGATAAGCCAAGCAGGTGAAGAAATCAGCTCCATCTACAGAAAAGCTACAGTGAACTACTTTCTCCCAACCAGTTACCAAGCAGTAACCAAGTCTGGATTCATCTATTCTTTCAAATCTAATCCTATTCACCCTAAGTCACTCAATCCCATTGACCTCATTTGACTCATGAAAAAACACAAACAGGATTTGGTCCTTAGTACCTTGAAAAATATCCACAGTTTTGGTGGATATGTCTTTCAGAGCACATTGGGGTTATTCATCAATATTTTTATCAAATCTTCATAGTGAGATAGGGTATATTTATACTTATTATCAAATTTTATATTTGCAAATAAATATATTGAGAGCTCTATAATTATCTCGGACTACGAGGCTCAACGTGTCAACAAAAAAAAACCCTGATCTATAATCAAGATTATCTCACAAGCCAATGAATACATATATAAAATTAGGATATGATCAGCCTATTAGTGACTAGCTAAATTCTAGTTCCACTAGATCAAAGGCTCTGTGTTCTTCCTGAAGAAAGGCACTAGACTGTTTCAACAAGAAATCTGCATCTCTTCACTAAACCAGAAATCTTGTTGCATTAAATTGCTTAATCTAAATTTACACTTTTCCGTCATTAAACTGAGTTTCAGGTGAAACTTCAGGAAGAGTTTACATTATTAGCCATACTCTACTGCCTATACTACACTTCCAATTCTATTACTGAGATAGGCCATGCACATACAAAGACAAAACTCACATTCCAATACAGTTTAAGATATGTAAAAGGAAAAAGATTAGCAAACGAAAACTGTATTTTTTTTTTTTTGGGGGGGGGGGGAGGAGTGCTTAAAAGATGATACAACACTTTTTCTTCATTTGGTTCTTTATATCCACACAAAGAAAAAAATGTGTACATATGCATACACACATATGTGTATATAGTCTCTGGCAGGGAGCTAGCCTTGCCGTTTTCTGGAAGTGAAGCTTGTTGACTACAACACCTGGGGTTTTAGTCCAGGTAAAATGCTACATGGTTCCTAAGACAAAGGAGACTCAACTTAGCTAAAACCTGTTATGTGCTAAACATGGCAGTTTTGTTTTAGAATTTAGAAGACTAGCCCTGAAAATGACAAAACAGGGTTTGCTAATCTTATTCTGCTCTTGGAGTTCTTTAAGTATAAAGGATTTTGTTTAAGTATAAAGGATTTAGAACAGTGAGTGCTCGTCAACCTACTATTTTAGAAAATCTTCATTTTTCTCTATAGAGTTCTAAGGTTTTCTTGTGAGATTATGCAGGAGGTGGTAAGTAAAAGAGATGCCAGTTTACAGCAACTTTAACAATAACTGAAATTACTCAGATTATCAGTCTCTTCTTCCAATATTCTTCTGGAAATATTCATACAGTGGGAAAGCACTGATATCATAAAAAGATTCAACAGTAGCTTTCATTTTAAATGGATGATAGAATAATTTTTCTGACTGATTTTCCTTCTGGGGTGTTATAAGACAATATATATGTGGAATAAAAAAGTTGGTTCCAGTTTGAGATCCACCTCATAAGTACATTTCCAATTCCTTATGCCTGCTGGATGAAGGTCAGTCATTTTAAATTGCATTTTAAATGGTTGTTACTGTAACTCTTGCTTAGTATGGTCTTAAATTCTTTGTAGTTTAAGTAGGAAGACAGCATCTGCCATAAGAGACCATATAATTAACTAATGATCTTATATCCTGACCTAAACTTTGTCCAATGGCTATTGCCCCAAAAGGAAGCTGAAAAAATACCCAGTACATTCAGTCAGTTGTACCTCAATATGAAATGCAGGTAGGCATCAGCAAAAGTGGGACAGATTATTTGCATGTGTCCACTGTAAACAGAAGATTAGAGGGAGGTGGTTGGATTAAGTTTATTGGTTTGAGAAGTATGAACAATAATTCAGCACGAGTAAGAGCTCACTTGACTGAAGCCTTATTTCTTTTGACTTCATCCTGAAAACCTTTTTTTTTTTCCCCACTCTATAAGTAATAGCCTAGAACCTGCATTAATACTATGCCATCAGGTCTACGCTTCTTTTACTAGAAACTATGCCAGCATGATCGTACAAGACTATGAAAGACAGTAAATAACAGAAATAAAATAGATAGCAATGGCATTTCAGCATATTAGATCTTCCCCTCAAGAGAAAACCTTCTGTTGCATCACAAGCTATCAAATGTGATGGTTGTACACTCTTGCCCACACCTGGAATTTAACTGATCCCCATGAATTTTCGAAATACACAAAATACTGACTGCTTTGCACTAGGCACAACTGGTCATCTGATGAACTCTCCAGGTCTGGCTGGCTTGAAACAAGAGTGCTTGCAATGAACAGTGCTATTGCTAGAAATCTCACATCTAACAGCAACTCTTTCACCTCAAGCACTGAGCTCATCTTAAATTAACAACTGAAAATGCTCTTACCCATGGCCTACTCTTCACACAGTTATCAGCACTATCCTTTTGCTAAGCCTTATGATTTCCAGCTGTCTTCTCCTTAAGGTGATTTGACTGTAGTTGCTTACAGCAGTTTCTCGTTGCTCATGTTTTAAACTAAACTTGTTCAACACATTAGCATGTTAAAATACATTCTTCTATTTTAAATGGAAATCTTTGAATAGAGACACTCCTTTTTCAACTACTGCAGTTCCATTTGCATACTGGACTAAAATGAATAGTAGAGGTCAGAGAACATACATGGAACTCATGCAGATCCTTCCCCCTGCTTCATTACTGATTTTCTGAGAAGACCTGGGCAGTTTGCTGACTTATCTTTTGCTTCATGTTTCTTATCTATAGAAGAGTACTACACTAAGACAGACACTGAGAGAATTTGTTAAACTGTGAGGCATGCAAACATAATCAGCAACACGGTCAATGGACAGATCAATATTTTTGTTATATTTAGCATGCTGAAGTTCTGGAAGACCATTCATGCTCTTCTGTGAAGTATTTCCTTCTGTCCAACTTTGAGTTGACTGATCCCAGTGAGATGCAAGAGGTAATCACTGTTGATGAAAAGCTATGTATATAATAAAACTACATCTTAAATAAATTGGTCCTTTGTTTTGGTTTCTGTATTTGTTTTTTAATTTCCGGCGATGTTTCTTTTCCCCCCTTTTATTTATTTTCATTATATTTTATACAAACAACATTGCACCACTCATTTAACCTTTTTTTTTTGGAGACTCTAAGAAGGTAGAAATATGACTTCTCGCTGAATGGATCAGATGATGAGGAAACACTGCTTCTATCATATAGCACTGTCTAGGTGTTAACACAGGGCAAAGCAACTAAGGAGATGCATAATAACTCGCAGTCCAGTTCCATTTCAGTAGGTGTGGCAAATTTCTACATTCTCTCTGACAATTTTTTTCTTTTCCTAGTGACTGTTCTAAGAAAAGTCTTAGCCATGGATTATCTAATGGGAACAGAATTAGTAAATGAAAATAATTCTAAAATAAATATTGAAGATAGCACATAATATGACCAAATGACTTTCAAATGCACTTCTAAGCATAATAAAGTGTGTTGTGAGCATAAATTCTGTGGGATTTATGATCTGTATCTTGTATCTCCTCAGCCCAATAAGGTTCCTCAAAAATTCTGGGCAATCTGTTCCATGGCTTAACTACTCTCTGGGTGCATCTTGCACTTATGAGAGTCTAAAGCAGAAAAGTATACACAGGAATTCAACAGTAACCAATTCCTCTCTTCCCCACAAATTCAGCTCTAATTCTTTCTCTGAAAATACATCAACATGTCAGAGCTGTAAGTCATATACATAAGCTCTTGTTATTCATATGGACAAGAAGATGGAGCTAAACAAAATTAATTACATTACAGAATAATGAAGTTACTGTCACAGAGATGAGTAGCAGCGGGCTTACAGAACAGACTTTAAAATAGAAGATGAAAGGAAACAAACCCTATGATAGAAGCCAAAATCTATCATTTTTCTCTGTTTCATTATTGGCTAGTCCCTAAAATGTTTACATGCAGCCTGAAAGTTGTAAACATGTGAACTAAGCAAACAACCCTGCAAACATGTTATTTCCACAACTGGGGACAACACTAGTTTTATAGCAATTAAAGACAGTCCCCAGATTACCTTCTAAAGGGTGCCCTTTCCAGGAACACTGGCAGATCAACATTTATAGCCTCTATTTAAAGGTATAGAAAACCCAGCTTATTCTTGAATCTCTGATTTCTCTCCCTTTTTCTAAAACAATTTCTTTAGTTGCTACTCTGAGACATGTCAGTTTGACAGTTTTTTCATATTCTAGATTCCAAACTACTGGTGGTGATGTCATGAAGAGCAATCCTGTCTTTAAAGAAACTGATTTCTAAATGAACAAAACTTTCTAATCCTCCACGTGGAGTTATAAAAACTATTGTAACCAAGTGCTCTAGCAAGAATATCATGGAACATAACAAAATCTGAATGGGCTATATTAGAAGTAGTAACTGTTCTCCAGAGCATAATCAGGTTCTGTCTACTTTCTCATGTCTGGAGTGACTGCCAACATTGCAAAGTCCTTCTGTATACTTAAGGGGTCACCTTAAAAACACATATTACTATTGATATTTTGAGAGAAAGTAATTGTCTTTATAGCAACTGATAAGATTAATATTTTGAGCTGAGCCAGGAGAAATAAAAGGAAAGAGGCACTAATGAACCTAATAAAGAGGTTCAGTCTAGAATGGTTGTTAATCTATATAACTAACTTCAGGGAAGAAACGTTTGGTGTCGATAAAGCATTTCCTTAGTAAATTACTACTGGCTCCAGTGTAAGACATTTACAGTAAACACCAAAAGTCTGCAAGGCATCTGTTCTATTCACAGTGGAAGAAGGAACTTTGCTCCATTAATAACTTTAAAAACATGCAATAACTAATCCATGATGGCAGTTCAAATCCTATCAGCAGCCTTCATTATTTGACCAAGCTGAGTTCAAAGATAGAGCAAGTTTTTAAAAACCCTTGAAAGTTTAGAAGTACACTTTAAATTATAATAAGAAGCTGTGTTCCTCTTTCTACTAAATATAAAAAAGCTGTAGCTTTAAACCATGTGCAACAACATTATTGTAAGAATACATGCAAGATAAGAGTTAAAATGTGTATATAAAATCCTATATGATCTCAGATTCTGTTTTAGTGAAATTGTATGTTATAGAGAGAGGGCATGTGTAATATACATGTATGTATATATAATAAAATACTTGCTGGAATTTTAACATTTGACTTTACTAGATATTTAGTGGGACTTTGCCTAAGGCAAGTTTTTAATAGCAATAATAAAAAAATACTTAATGGTACTTAGGGTAAATAATGTGTGGTCACTATGTTTAAAAAGAGTAATACCAAACATCTGTGCTAGATTTCCACATGATAAAATCCCCATATTACCTACAGTCCTCCCAAAGTTATAGAGAAACAAATGTTTATTTAAAATTTTAGAAGAGACATGTGATAACCGATTTAGGAACTTTAAGGCAAGCATCTTGTGTTTTCTGATAAGAATGTATATTTAGTGACCTTCACGATATTTAACTCTGAACATGAAGAATGCCATGGTATGACATTATGACTTCAAGACAAGATTTTCAACCATTAATATACTTACAGGGAGACTACCCAGTCCAAGAATGTCCTTTTTCATACATGTATGTATTTGCAAAGACCACTTTGTTCCATACAGGACATCTTATTTCCATACCAAAGTAAATGCTATATCATTTTGTCTCAGATAGTATCAATAAAATTCAATTACCTTTGAAAAACATTAAAAAAATCTTCATGTGAGGTTAGTTAGATACGGACACAGGATTCAGTCTAACTCAGTGATGGAAAACTGACTGCAAACTGGGCAGAAGTTCTCAGAAACCATGGAAAAGAGCTCAACATTCTCTCCTCAACAGCCTGCATCTCCAAAAGTGAAACACAAACACATGCTTGCTATTCAGAGTTTTATTTGTTCTTTCTTGCTTTGCGTATCAGCAACTAAGGAAACTTCTCTTATAACTATTGCAAAGCTGGCAATCTAGCTATCCTTGTGAAAGCTTATTGCCTAGATTTTAAATTCCTTAATGCATTGAAAGAAATCTAATACCATTTTTTGCATACCTTATTTCCCAACATTTTAATGAACCTTACCGACACTGACATTCTTTGCTACTCCTGTAAAAGAGCAGGATTCCAAATTCAGTTAAGTGTCCTCCTCCTGTATAGTAAGCCTCAAATTTGCCATTCCTAAGACCTTCAAATACAAAACTCAAGTAAACCTGTCATCACAAGTTTGCCTCTGTGGAACAAAGTTTAAAGATGTAGCAGATTCCATACTGCAGAAAGGTACAGTCTTTGAGAGCCAGTTAGTTAACACACCAAAGTCAGTCCAAATCTGCCATGAATATGAAAACAAGGAAAAAAATGGGTTCTTTTATTTTCCAAAGTTGTTCCTATGCCTCTGGTACACTAGCTCTGTGTATTTCTCCTTCCTATACCTTCCATAAGAAATATAATCTAAAGCCTAGAGAAATTCCAGATCTTTGAAGGCAGCTGTGTTATAAAATTCTGCTACAGCTATTCACAGGAAAAAAGAATCAATGGCTTAAGACAGAGAAATTTTTACATGATTCTTGGATATTTGACAAATTATTTTGTATCAAACCAGTAGGATATGGGTTTTTGGTAATGTACTTGTTTACATGAAATGGGGAGAAAATGAATGAGAAACATTTCATAATTGACAACGTGGTAGAGACTGAAGGGCAAAAAAAGTTATTTCTAGCTAGTTAAGTAAACTTTGAAAAAAATTACTAGCTAGACTAAAGCAGCTCTGGAATAACAAAGAACATATCCCTTACTATTCAATTCCTAGTGTGATCAGTGCTCGGGGGGTGCAGGTTAAGTAGATAGAATTGACAGCCACGAGAGACTCATTGAGTGTGTAGAAGAGGCTATCCTTAATTGTCAATGTTTCACAACCAGTTTCTTCAGCTTCTCTCACAGCATGTTAGTTTATTTGTCTGGTTTGGTCAAAATTCCACCCACCAGTGACTATTAATAACAAAATCAATTTCTTCTGCTTCTCATCCATTAGGTTTCTGTTCCACCATTTGAGAGATCTAAAAGACTGTGAATGAACAAGAAAGAAGACAGATTCCAGCTTTGGCACTATTTTAAAGAACAACAAAATGAGCAGCATAAGGGAGAAAGATATGGTTCCATTAGAGGAAAATACGTTCAAAAGCTCAGCAAAATACACGTAAGACTTGGGCTTTCTTCCGCTAGGATTTAAAAGGTAACAGAATGGTACACAATTAGATTTCAAAAACTGAAAAACTTCAGATTGAAAGTATTTTTAAACTAAATACCAACACCATAGCTTATGAGAAGTCGATTTAGATATGTTTTTAACATAGTGTTGAGGCTGTAGAAAATCAGTAGTCTTCAATTATTTTTTCCATATTCCACTTTTTTTTCCCCACCATAAATAGCACTCTTTCCACTGGAGACTACAGCAGAATCTATCACTGTATGGGTAAATTGACACACTAGAAAACTCTTGTTCATGGAATAGCTTAATTTGCTGCTACGAAGAAGTTTATCTTCCTTAACTTAAAACAAGTACAGTGGCAGAAAGTCAAATAGCAGAACCAATTAAAAAAAAAAAGTGTTCAGGATTTGATCAAACAGTATGTTACACAGAACAATCTACTAGTTTCTCAGAAATATAGTCAACACATGAGCTCTATACTCCAACCTGTAAAAACACAGAAAGCAGAATATTTTAGATTAAATTCTAAAATTACAAATATTTTTTAAAGATATAGAAAGATTAACACAATTTGAATCAATACTAAATAATTCATGAATGGAATTCATTAAAAATGTATCCAAGTTCCAGTTCACTTTTAAAGCATTCTCATGAAAAAAAAAAAAAGGGGGGGGGGGGGAATCCAGTAACTCTGCAAGGTCATTTACACAGTTAGCATGAAAACTTACAAACACTAGTAAAAAAAATAAAAATATCAATCCACTGAGGAGACTACTGCAGAAGATTCAACGCAGTCATTCCTGTTTTATCATGTTGGAAAACTGTATTGTGCAGGATGAAGACTACATGCAGTGACAGCAATTCAAATGAGCACTGCAGAATAACAAGGACTCTACCAAGCTACACATGAAGATCAAAAGTTGGTCCATTTGGACTTCTAACAAATGGAGAAAACTATACAGAATATCTGATATTCCCTCAAAGCATGCAGACAACTTCCCATAACAAGACAGCAAAAGACAAAATTTGAACCTCAGAACATTTTCCAAGAGCTCACTTGAACAATCAAATGCAGATTCCTGGAAAAACAAGCAGGCATCTACTAAACATTTAGTTTCTAAAGAGTTCATACACCCTACACATCACACCTCCAAGCTCCCTACAACAAACCTCAAATATGCAGAGGGGAAAAAAAATAGAAAAAAAAAAAAAAAAAAGACCAAATACCATGTGCAACAGGAAGAGAGCCAGATAGACAGACTTCTCCCAGAGTCTAGAATTCTTATATTAGCAAGGCAATTGTTTGCCAAAATCTCCACACGACTAGATAGTTCAGGCCAATCTGACAAGGACAGATTCCAGACAGCAAACCTAGTAGATTTTTAAACTTTGACCAGTTACCAAAGGCTTCAAGATGTATCAGCATGTCATAAGTAGAAACTCCAATAAATCCCATTCTGTACTTGCATCACTCCAGACAAAAGACAGTCTCTATTATCCTCATACAAACTGAGGGAGAAATAATTTTTCTCCTGGTCCCTGAGGGTAACCTGAGGAGAAATCTGAAATATAAAATTAATTCAGTATAAATATAGGAGAAATATGCACAGTCTGTAGGTAGCAATATGATCTCCTTTCAGCATTCGTTGAACTAATCAATAAATTGGATGCCCAAAGACTTCACTTGGAAGCTTGTATTTTATCTATTTTTTAAGCTCTATTTAGTTCTATTTCTCTCACTACTCTTAACTACTGTGCTAATTAGAAACCTTCAAATTTCTGCTGCAAGTTTATTCATGTCCAATATATACCCAAATTAGGACTGGCAAACTTAAGTCATACTGGTGCAACAGGTGAAATACAAGCAATCACGTAACAAAACAAATAATAAATAAAAATCCTCCATCCTTGAAACAGACTGCATGTACTGCTCTGAGAATAGCAGATCTAAATCCATAAACTTTTTTGCTCGTTTATAGAACTTCTCCCACAATCCTCCTTCATCACAAACTCAGTATTATTAATTCCTTACAGAACTCCTTTCAGGATCCATTGACTTTCAGACTTCATTAATAGGTGGCATTACTTTTTAATTAAAATTCTGCCTGTGAAAAGATTCAGGATCCACACCTTAACAAGAAAACTTAACCAAAAAGTATCATTGTGCCTTGCAAATTTTCCAGCTTCCAAGTTTCAGATGGGCCACAGATATCATTGAGTCCTCAACACATATCGTAGGTTAGAGAAGACCAAAAAAAATAAAAGGGGGGGAAGAAAACAAAACCTAAAGTAGCCATATGCTAAATAAGAGAATTTGTCCATATCAAAAGAAAATATTTTGACAACATTCTATAGATGTAAATAGCTGTTCTTAATCTCTAGCATTCACATGTTTAGTGATATACAGGAGCCAATAATAGTTTTCTATGCTCTTGTACTAATTTTATTCACATTTTGATCTGTCTGACAAATTGGTGTTTAGCTAGACTGGAAGTTCAATCAGACTACACTGTTACGAAGTTTCTAAGGAAACAGAAGGGTTTATGCTGTTTTCCCTTATGTGGGTAGCTTGTACGCTATCTCCCTGCAGTTGCCACCCTTCTTAGCAGGAAGCAACAGGGTCTTTCTGAGGAAGCCCCACACAGGCTTGTTTTCCCGACACTTGTCACGTGATAATGATGATGGGCTGCTGGGATGCACAGGGGCAGATGGGCTTGACACCAGGCCAGATTTTCTTTGAACTGTACTAATTCAATCATTCCAAATCCAGTCCTAAAAATGCTTTCGCAAGTGATGTGGGCAGCTGGTGTGAATGGGCTTGGGATCAAATTAAGGATAAGGTACAGTGCAGCCATCACCCCAATGTTTTAATGTGGCAACATTATGTGGTATATTTACCTAAAAAGTCAGCGTACCACACATGAAAATATATTAGAAATGCACATAGGCAGAAACCTTTGTTTATATGGAAGGCAAAACATTCCAAAACACTCATTTCAAACACAAGGGGTATGAAATCAAACACAAAAGTAGCATGCAGTCATGACTATTTAGTTTATAGCAGCAGCAGGTATTACTTCCCTCTTCAATAGTTCTAGTCTTCATTTGCCAAACACTGATTTGTTCAAAATACAAAGAATACAGAAACTACACAAAGCCACAGTGTCAGAGATAAGCCCCGATTACTTCTCTTCCATAATTTCATATACTTGCTTTCAAATGTTATACAGTCCTGTTGTGTATTTATTACAGATGCAAAACAAATGTATGTTATTTTTATGAAAAAGAGAGCAGAAAAAGAAATCACTTAGATACTCTACATTTCTAAAACTGCAGCAAGTACTTTGACAATATCTTTTAAACAAATAAATTAGTTTTTCTTTACCTCTCTAAGATGCATGTTTTCCTTCTCCTTCTGATCTAAAATCACTTCTAAGTGATTAACCTGAGATTCAGCCTCTGCCATCCTTCGAGTTCTCTCATTGTCATCTTCCATTCCTTTAGATGGCAAACCTTTACTTTGCAACATTTCCAGCAGCTTTTTTATTGATTCATCTCTGGCATTTAGTGTTTGCTTTTGTGTTTCAATCCTAAGCTCCATTTCTTCTAGCGTTTTTCTCAACAGGAAGAGCTCTTTAGCTTGCCTATCATGTTCTGCTTGAAGTCGTCGAAAATTCTCCTCTGTGAGCTCAATGGTAAAATGCTCAGCCCCTCTGTTTCCACTTTCTTGCTGCAGAAGATGGTTAAGGTCTCTCTGGGTTCTAAGCTCATCTTGCAGTGCCTGGATTGTCATTTGCAGATGCTGCAATAAAGAAAAGAAAGAAGGAAAAAAAAAATCAGTTTAGGACCTGAATGCAGTATTAGTCTTTGATTGAACTTTTGTTGTACATTGTTACAAAAATTTGTTAGAATCAATGATGAAAGTATATCAAATGACCTTATAGAATAGCAAAAGCATGTAACAGTATTTGCAATGATATCTTTCAAGTGCTTCTAGAAAAAAAAAAAAAAAAAGACTACAACAAACACACACACAAAATAGTGTCAGCTACAGATAAAATAAATAGCAAAGGCAAACCAATAAACCCAAACGCTAGGAAGTAACACATCCATTATTACAGTCAATATGTACCTACAAAGCTGCAAGACTCAGTATTCCATGTTTTCTAAATTATTTCATAGACTAAAGGTAATTCTGCGCTTCATGGTGCTCAACAGTACTGTTGTTTATAAAGTCAATCAAAGTACTCACTATAATTAACGGAGGCTTTGGGGAGGGCCTGAATTGTGCCTGGTTGTTCTTGTTTTTTTCTTTTGGTAACTAAAGCTATGAACATGTTTAGTAAACAGGATTACTGCATCTCTAACAAGCAAACAAAAAACCACAATAAGCAATAGTGAATTTTATAAAATAAGTTGACTGCAAATAGTGGACAAACCTTTGTTCTCCTGGCATCCAAAAACTGAACAGCATGGTAAATGAAAAAATGAAGCAAAATCAACATAAATAAAGGTCAGATGCAAGCAAAGGAGATTCAACAGAAAGAACTGAATTCAACAAAAAGTACCTTCAACAGAAAAAAAAATAATTTTGAGTTATACAGAAAGGCACCAACAACTTCACAGTACTCAAATATATAAACCTAAACTATAGACAGACTTTACTCAACAGATGCGACAAACAAAAATGTATCAGAAATAATCAATCCCACAGTGAATAACTTCCCTATTTTATCTTATTGTTCTTTTACACTTTAAAGTTTTTCAAAACACAGTAACTTGTCCTAAAATATCTGTACTACATCTGAGTATAGGGGTCTTTCTCTGTTTAAGAAGTAAATCTTGTACTCCTTTAACAGAAATCAAAATCAAAAAGGATTTTGCCCATGTTAAGGTTGGAGCATGGATAATTATCCTGAATTACTATCGTTTATAATGTTCATTTCAGATTATATTTTTATCTGATGATTTGTTTTTCTTATTTTTTCCCTCTATTTATTCACTGCCTATGCAGCATACTGACTTTATAGAATTATGAATTCCTGAATAGTCACACAGTCTGTACCAGAAGACATTTAATTGCAGGAATTCAGGGACTTAAACACATGGCACCAGACTTTTTTGCATTAATATGGCTCTTCTGCAAGTCCACATTCTATTAAAAAAAAAAACAAAACTACACACACAACAAAAACACAAAACAAAAAACACACAACCAAACAACAAAAAAAACAAACAAAAAAATAAACAAAACATTGTTTGATACTATCTTCATTTTAGCACAATTACATCCAAAACTCAGTTTGTAACAACAATTTAAACTAAATGAAAAATCTTAAGAAAATAACCTTTTGAAATCACATCTTTTATCAGTTATTTCAAATGGGAAAAAGTATCACCAGTCATAGAATTCTGTACAGTTAGACACTTCGAATCCGTTCTATCGCTAAATAATACTGTTTCAATAAACATCTAGATCTTAATTCTTTTAATATTTGCATGTTATAAGGTGTGCAGTCAGTTAAGAGCACACAAATGTAAGCTACTCATTTACAGCTCTGCTTTTATTTAATGGTAATTCTTACATTTTCTTAATTTCATCATCTTTTGATTTATAAACTTAAAAGCTCCCAATAAACTCAGAACTCCTCTAGATGCAGCAATTTTCCCTGCTTTAAGTCTACTAATATACTGAGTGGTTATGACCCCAAGACTGACAGTTTTAGCACAGAAATTCAGTGCATAAATCCAATCAAATGTTCAAATAGTACAAAAGTTATACTCAATGATTATCATGAATGAGTGAATTAACGAAGACAGGAGAAGGCAATGACAAAGTAAACAGAATGAAAAGCATTTCTTTTTAGATGTTTTTTCACTATGTTAAGTCACAGGGACATAATTTTTGTAATTACATTAATCTGCCAATACAGTAGTTTTGTGATGATTCCAAACTAAATGACATCTTGCATTACAGAATACAGACTCACTGTATTCTCTAAGCTTTTGTAGCTTTTTAACATTAAAAGTTGGAGAAGAGATGCTTGAAATTACTGAATTCAAAATTCAGTTTTTACTACATAGACTGCAAGTTTCCTTTATACAAGTAAATATTTTTTTTTGACTAGCGTTAGAGCAGAAATAACAAAACCCTGGTTTAAGAGTATTGAAAAGGGAAAAGAAAACCAGAAGCCACCTTCACATTACATTGCATTCTTCAATACATGACTATTTGTACCGCATTTGCATGGCCAGGTTTTGGGGGGGCGGGGGAGGTTACAGGGGTGGCTTCTGTGAGAAGCTGCTAGCACCCTGCCCTCATGTCTGACAGAGCCAATGCCAGCCAGCTCCAAGACAGACCTGTTGCTGGCCAAGGCTGAGCCCATGAGTGACAGTGGTAGCACCTCTATTATATTTAAGGTGAGGGGGAACCAGTGCAACAAATTGCAGCCAAAGAGAGAAGGGAGAGTATGTGAGAGCAACAACTCTGCAGGCACCTGGGTCAGTGCAGGAGGGGCACCAGGCACCGGAGCAGAGATTCCCCAGGAGCCTGTGGTGAAGACCATGGTGAGGCAGGCTGTGCCCTCAGCCCATAGAGGTTAACAGAAGAGCAGATATCCACCTGCAGCCCATGGAGGACCCCATGCTGGAGCAGGTGGATGCCCGAAGGAGGCTGCAACCCCATGGGAAGCCCGCACTGGAGCAGGCTCATGGCAGGGCCCGTGGCCCCACGGAGAGAGAAGCCCAGGCTGGAGCAGGTTTGCTGGCAGGACTTGTGACCCTACAGGGGACCCACGCTAAAGCAGTTCATGAAGTACTGCCACCTGTGGGAAGAACTTATTTCAGAGAAGTTCATGGAGAACTGCCTCCTGTGGGTCCTGCCCCTGAGGAGAAAGGAGCAGCAGAGACAACATGTGATGACCTGACCACAACCCCCATATTCCCCTTTGTTGCTAGGGGAAGGTGTTTTTAAGTTTTGGTTTTATTTCTTAGTAGTCTGCTCTGATTTGAATAATAAATTAATTTCCCCAAAATGAGTCTGTTTTGCCCATGACAGTAATTGCCAGGTGATCTCCCTGTCCTTATCTTGACCCATGAGCTTTTTGTTATATTTTCTCTCCCTTGCCTAGTTTGAGGAGGGGAGTGATAGAATGACTTTGGTGGCCACCTGGAATCCATCCAAGGTCAAACCACCACACTGTTGAAATGGAAAAGGCAAGGGAGCAGAAAAAAGTAATATTTCACTTTTTTTAAAAAAAGTGAAATCTCAGAAAAAGTACAACAGAAACCTCATTGGAATATCTACCTTCTCATCTTTGAGAACATTTAGCTTAGCTAATGATGTTGTAAGCTACTTTAAAATTATGCTATAGTTTCAGTGGCATGACTGGTAAGGGTTTGTTGTTTGGGGTTTTTTTAAAGTATTTAAGAATTCATAAATACAAGTTTCTACTTTTAAGCTCAAGGAACAGGGTTTTTTTCTGTTCAGGTTTTGTTGTTACTGGTTGGGGGGCAGGGGGTGGTGCTTAAATCCCAGCTTCTAACAGGGAGAATTATGTATGAGATCTCAGCTTCCATTTACAAATATACATTTTTATTCAAAGACTACAAAGGACACCATGAGAATGTCGCAAAAGTGCTAAATTAAAAAGACCACAATCAAAATTAAGATTTATATAAAATCTTTCATTCAATCTTATAATTTAGGGAAGCTGCCTCATTTTTTATGACTTTGGACTTGGAATTATATAACTGACCTGACACATCTTTACTTGTCTTTCTGGTGTATGTAAAGCTGGACATGAGCCAACAGTGTGCGCTTGTAGCCCAGAAGGCCAGCTGTAGCCTGGGCTGCATCAAAAGTGTGGCCAGTAGGACAAGGGAGGTCATTCTCCCCCTCTTCCCTAGTCTCATGAGACCCCACCTAGACTACTGCGCTCAGCTCTGGAACCCTCAGCACAGGAAAGACATGGACCTGTTGGAGCAAGTCCAGACGTGGGCCATGAAAACGATCAGACAGACAGAACACCCCTCCTATGAGGAAAGGCTGAGAGTGTTGGGGTTATTCAGCCTGAAGAAAAGAAGGCTCAAGGGAAACCTTACTGCAGCCTTTCAGTACTTCAAGGGGGGTTATAAGAAAGATGGGGACAGACTTCTAGCAGGGCCTGTTGCGATAGGACAAGGGGCAATGGTTTTAAACTAAAAGATGGCAGATTTAGACTAGATATAAGTAAGAATTTTTTTATGGTGAGGGTGGTGACACAGTGGAACAGGTTGCCCAGAGAGGTGGTAGACACCCCATCCCTGGAAACATTCAAGGTCAGGTTGGACGGGGCTCTGAGCAACCTGGTCTAGTTGAACATGTTCCTGCTCATTGCAGGGGAGTTGAACTAGGTGACCTTTAAAGGTCCCTTCCAACCCAAACTATTTTATGATTCTATGACTCCTGTTATGAAAGGAAGCCTTGGTTAGAGCTTACTGAAAATTTTCGGATGAGTAATTACGGAATAGATTTGTATCCATTTAAACTATTCATAAATTTGTATCAAGCTTGGCAAACAGCACCTCGCAAAAGCTTAAAATAATTCAAGAAATATTTTCTTTTATGTTTGCAAATTAGAAGTTTCAGGGTTTTATTTTAAATTGTCCTTTTTTTAATGGAGTTAGAATTTTTCTAAATGAAATGCTTCCTTTTGATCCAGCATTTCATTCAACATTATACAAAGAAATTTCCCTTGTAATTAATTTTCAATTTGGTGTCCACATCAGCTATCAGCCAGAACTTCAGCCCCAGGGCATTTATTTGAAGAATGAAGCTCATATCTATACATTCTCCAAAAGAATTACTGGCTGAAATAACACACAAAATTTCCTTTGCATAAGCACAGTAAAGTAAATCCTCTGCATTCCAAAATTATTTCACTATTAAGCAACAAGGATATTCAGCAACTACCAGTAGTCTAGAAATAGCCAAAAGAAAAGAATTTTCTCCAGTCTGAGTAATTAAGATTTGTCCTCCTAATGTTAAATTATTTGTTACTTGATACTAAAAAACTATTTACAAATGTTTTGCCAAACAGTCTCCATACACCAAATGCCTATATGTCTATAAGACTTTTCTTTTTCTAGAAAAAAAAATTTCTAAATATGGAATTCTGCAAGTCAACATTCTAAAAAAAAAAAATTCTAAATTTTTAGAAACCAATTTCTAAAATATTTAAAATGTTCTAAGACAAAGGTAAAAGCAAACTTAATATACACATTGCTCGCATACAACCCTTCTGAATGCAGGCTGTAAAAGCCAAAACTGTTCAATCAACTCACAGATAATTAGATTTCAGAACTCAAACAGCAATTCTGGTTAAGATAAGCCAGACAACTTCCTTTTCTGTCCCACAACAACCTATGTGTGCAGTTCTTAGGTTCTGCGCAATACCATGTTTGTCACTAAGCACAACAGTAGTTGTGGCTGCTTCTCAGTAATTATGTTAAAACTTATAAAACACAGCTTCAGCTGTGGCAGACTACTGCTACTTTGACATAAAAGAATCCATTTTTGTACACCTTCAAAACTTAGAACTGTCTTTGAACATGACAGACCAGATTTAGACTTGTACTGGCACAGATTTTTTTATCTGCAGCTAGCTAAGAAAAGGAAAGAACAAATGTTGTGAGGGTGGGAAGAAACTGGATAATTAATTGCAGTGGGGGAGGAATGTAGGAGTGCTGTATGTCACACTGCTGTCATTACATAGACATAGAACTTTACGGGATTTAAAAAAAAAAATCAAGATCTTTCATATTTTTCATAATTTCTATTAAAAACAGACCAGTTGATCAGAAATAGTTCCATGCCAATTTCTTGGTAATAGATAAATAGTTCTCTCAGAACTTTTTCATTCCTTCTCTATAGCCCAACTCCAAGAGGCAATCCATGGAACCACACAGGAGGTTCCGTTAATCTTTCTCTGAATTAAGCATAGTGAGGTTTTCAACATTTGCCCCCATAAACTGAAACAAAACTATGAAAGGAAGGTGAATTAATGGCAATCCCCAGATTCCAACTAACATTCTACACAAGTTCCTCTAATCTGTGCCAACTGGCTATTCCCAAAGGAATTGCCTGCAGAGAACTGTCCTGCCACAGAATACCTTGGACCAGAGCATATAAGCACTTTCAGAGCATCCCAAAGCCTTAGGTATATAGTGAACAGTGGAAGAAAAGGAAATCGCAAGGGGACTCACTGATTTGAAATTGTTAGTCCACCTGCAAAAGTACGCAGCTTCTCATACTTTGCACCATCACCCCAGCACCAAAAGCAAAGAACACATTGAGGAATCCAGTCTACTGTCACATAAAAAAAAAAAATCACCTGCTACTAACATGGAAAGAAGTGACAAACCTTGGGTAAGGTCAAGAAAGAAATTATAGATGGGGCAGTCTTGATTGGGAAAGCCAACCTGAAGGATTTTGTGGCAGAAAGTGGTCATGTTATCATCACGTGATGGATTTTGAAATATACATACATCCATATACAATTTGCAAGTAGGTTTTTTTGTAACGCAGTGATAATCTAACAGGCTAATTCGTCAGACAGGAATCACTCAAATTTGGACACCAGAGCTGCTGAAGAATTCCGAGTACGTTCTTTGATAGTTTCTGCTTTAAATAATTCAGTACAGGACTATGACTAAAGAAGGTGATGGCAAGATCATCCAGTAGATTTAAAACAACTACTTCTGTTGTTTAAGATGATTTGTTATTTTGGTGCTTCATCCAAAAAGAGCTATAGCTACGTTATGGGACTTGAGTGGTTGTTCCCCACCTAATGCCTCAGTCCTCCCTCTCACTTCCCACTGCCTTTTTATTGACTTCTAGTTCCTATTTCTCATGACTTCATCTGTAGCTCCTGATTCTCCTGTTTCTTTCCCACTTCAAACAAGGACAAATGCATTAGCTTTATCTTCTGGGACCCTCTTACCTGGCTTTACAACAATTGACAAGTAACAACCACTGTGATAACAGTCTCTGTCCTCTCAATGCCAGAACTTCCATATAATGTGATGATCAAATCATCTGACAAAGTGAAAACCAACTGACAGCAAAACCCTGCAAGTTTAGAAGGAATAATCAGAGTCCAGGGAAGACAGCAGGCCCAGGCAACAGGGATGTGAGGTGACGCTAAACTGCCCTATCTTACACCAGGCAACTGGCAGTATGGGAATACATAGGAGCATGTCACAATCGATTAACGACAAAGACTTCCAGAAGAGCTGGAAATCAAACTGAAGATATCAATATGCTCTTTTTTTTTCTTTTTTTAATGCATATAAAAATGACAAATGATTTTGTCAGTCGTTTCTGATCTGTTACAATCTTTGAAAAGGCATGGTGTAACAGTATTTTTCTGAAATTATTCTTCAAACTATGGTTGATTGTTTTACGCAGTCTCTGCAGCTAGCTTCTTGATGGTATGGGATATCTTAATAAGCAGCCTTGCACGATCACATTATCTCTATGGTGCATGCAATGAAAGGAATAAAATGTACTAACTAAAATGCCCTGTGTCTTGGGACATAAACAGAGAATTTAGACAGCTGGGTCAGTTGATATAGTCTAGCCTCTTCACGGTGGCAAACATATGATACAGAAGACTGTGGAAAAAAATTTACTGTGTAACTGTACACCATAGAAAGCTACAACTATAACTGAATACATCTGAACAAGTATAAAAGCAAATTATACTATCAACTATACTCTCATTTTCTAAAATCATGCTTCGTTATTTATTCTATAATCTGCCACTGATCTGTTTTCATTATTTCACTGTATGAAGAGCTATCACTGAAAGGTAACGAACTATTTAAAGCTTTCTTATGAAATGCATCTAAATCAATTTGTATGTTACCTTTAGTTATACTACAGAAACAAGCATGAGCATCAGATTTGCAAATATTTATAAGTAAACATTGTTAAGGACAAATACACAAATCTTTATTTTCTTCTGTAAGAGAAAACCAAAAAGCAGACAATACAAAACTACCATTGTCTCTTGCTCCACGCTGGGCACCAAAAAGGACAGTGGTGGGTGCCCACAAGCCGCTCCACCCCTCCCCTAAGCTTGCCCTTAATATCCTGCTTTTCAAGTTAAATAAGGAAACTTGTTCTGTAGATTTAAATCTGCATTTCTTAATACAGACATTATATTTAATCCAAACTATTAGACTTCATTACTATTCAGTCAGCTTCTCTGGGTCTTCTCACGCAAATTTAGTTGTTTTTCACCACAATAGACAAAGTATTGCCCAAAAACCTGAGGTCACTGTACAAAAACGCATCTCCATTTATAACTGAGGGGTAACTGTAAGCTAAAACATTTTAGCATTGCAAGTTTCATAGTAGTTTTGCACCTAATTCTTAAGGCACAATCTATAAATGTATTTCTTCCCCAATTCCCTGGTTTGCTGTGGGCCAAGAGATGTCATTTTTGGTTTATTTCCTCTGTTTGCCATTTGCCCTAAGTAGGTTTGCTATCACAGATACAGTTTGTCATTCTGTCAAATAACATTTCTTCATACAGATATTTACAGTACCACAAATCCATCTCAAGTACTGAAGTTCATTTGTTAATTTGGACTATTCTGGGGCAGAAAAAACTAACTGTTATGTCTGAAATACTTCTCCCTATAATCCTTTCCTTCTTTCTTCCACTACATTTCTCCAGCATAGCCACTGACTTCTGCGGTGTGTGATCTCATTTCAGGTCTTTCAAATTCACCTTGCCTCCGAAATGCAACACTTCCATATTTTTTTTTCTTCTGAAGAAAGCTAGCTGAATACTATTTGTTGAACTATTTATTCAGTGGAGGATTTCTGATATTTACCAACCAGCTTTAACCACAGTCAGACCGCAATCTTATCTCTGTGGAGACACAATACTTTTTACCTCAGTCCACAGTTACCAATAGGAATTCAGTTATCATGTACCTAACAAAGTAGTATCTCATGAGCAAAAACTCAGTACAACCTTCCTCATTAGTTCCTTTAACCCAGAAAATTTGAATTAATCTATACATTTTTTCCCATTGATAAAAATCACTTTAATACTCATGGGTCAAATCTTGTAGCCTGTAATCACGAGAACCAGAAAGCCAAGAGGAAAGGACTTTTAGAAATGTAAGAAGTCAAAACAAAGCCTTGAGGGGAGTAATCTGCAGAGATACATGTTCACAAAAATGCCCATATCAAGTTCTTTAGTTTCTAAAAAAAAGCTTTATTAAAACATGTAGAGTCATCAGTATCAGATCAAAATGCAAGGTTTTGTATTTAGATGATCACCTCTGGTACTGTTACAACTTTTAAACAGCCCCATTATGCTGTTATGACAAGACTGTGGCCTCCTTTTTTCCCCTTTTCCCTTCAGAAAAATGCTGCCAGTATGTTTTCAGGGCTGAGCAATGCCAGAATCACTAAGTAGAATTTTAGTTAACTGAAAATCACCTGTTAACACAGATTTTGACCAATCTAAACACATCTGGAAGAATCTGTTTCAAGATTACTTATTACGACTTAGCAGGAGGAAAACACAAAACAGATTTTAACAAGGCCTTGAAATCAAAGTTATCTTAAGAAAAGCAGATTATTACTTTTTTCCCCACAACATTGTGTCTGTAACATTAGCTACTTGGGTAAGAACAATGCACGTTTTAGAAGTCCTGAACACTCAAAGATAAATCTTTGTATTCATATTTTAAAACTATTGTCATTAGATAAAATAACTATATCCTGTAAGAAATCCTCCATCTTCTAACGCACTGCATTTTCTCTCGTAATCTTTTCTTGCCAGGACAAATCATTTCTGCTCTGTTTGGGGATTGAAGCACTTCAGGTTCTCTAAGGAAGCTTTTAGACCATTTGGGACCATAAACCTTTACCCTCCACACCAAGATTTCTGACATGGCCTAGGCTCTATACAACCAATCCTTTCAATTTGTATTCTGACTGTCCATGGTTTACCAAAGATGAGCAGAATCTCAGTCCTACAGCTAATCCCAGGAGTAACTGCAGTCACAGAACAGAATCCCCAGAGCTTCACATCATCACAGCAGAAGTCTAGGAAAGTGAAAAGTAACCAAAACCTTTCCCAAAGAAGAAAGAAAATTCCATCCCCCAACAACCCCACCTCCAAACCACACGGTTAATGAAGAGATACAAGATGAAAAGAAAAACAAAAAGCAAAACAATACATCACTCCCAACTCTCTTTTGCTCATAAAAGAGCAGATTTCCAGTTATCTCCTCAGCCTTTTATCTAAAGGGAACAGTAATTTTGCAATTCTGCTGATGCCCTGTCTGGTACTTCTGGAAGCCCTGGTTTTTGGATTGTCTTCTATGCTGTTAGAACTTTCCTATCAAAAAAGATTTAACATCATAACTATAACTCTTAAGTAATAATCACTTGTTTTCAGAAGGTAAAGATTTACAGTAAATTATCAAGTATTTTCAATATGTTCTATTTGGACAAGATACTTGCAGACACACACAAAGCTCTTAAAATTTTGTGAGGAAAAAACTTTACGACTCAATGAGCAAAGTGTTGTTCATTAACAAAACATTGCACTGTGTAGAAACGATTGAAATTTTTTGTTATATTTTAACAAAAAAATGGAGGAAATTTAGAAAAAAAAAATTTCCTCTCTGCTTTCTAACAAGTTCGAGTTTCCATGAACAAAGCAGATTTTTTTTTCCAGCATAGCTATGTTTAATGTCAAGCTTTTTATTCAAATAGCATTATCTTCCTCTTTTGTTATGTTTATAATTAGTGGGTGGCTATGTATTTAATGCCCAGAACAGCAAAAGTGCCATACCCAGAGTAGGTTCCTAAATCACAAGGAATTTAGCCAACACACTAAATTTTAACACACCTCTTATTATGAAAAGTGCATCTGGGTTCATTAATGATTATAAGCGGTCAGCACCTCTGCTTTATGTCTTATGTAAGAGTCAAAAGAATCCTTTTTTTTTTTTTTTTTTCTACCAGCAAGATCAAACAAGTGTAGCCTTAATGCTTTTAATTACATCTGGTCTACTTCATGTGTCTCATTCATCAAAGTCACTACTGAAATTATTCTTATTAGCCTTTAAGGTAAGTTATTTCTAGTGTTTCCATTCTAACATTTTCAACTAAGAAAACAAGCAGTATACTGTTGCAGTATTTTACCTCCTTTCAGTGTTAGGCATTAATCAGCTCTCATCTGCATGCCTCTGAATAAGCCCAGCGCATGCACTCTTTCTCAGAAAGGCCTTGACCTGTTCCTTAAATTGAAAATTTCTTTTAGGTCAGTCACTTGGTTTTGAGCAATGAGAATATAATACTAAATATTTCAAATTGCCAACAATTAAAACTGCTTCCATTAAATCACTCCCTAAAGGAAGGTGTTGAGTAACTTCCAACAAATTATTCAAGCAATATTATGCAAGTCTTAGAAAACTTCTTTTGCCATATATAAACTGTATATTGAAGATGCAAAACAACTGTATCACATTACTATTCTACCACAAAAATGTCAAAGGACAATATTTAGAACATGAATGACAATCCACAATATTGTTGAATTAAGATCATGTATAATTGAGCACGTTAATGGAAAACAACAGGTTCAGCCTTATGGCCAGAATTCCTATTTAAGGATTCTGACACACTAGCAACCAAATAACTGAGACCAAGTGAGCAAACATCCACAGAATTTTCAAGGATATTGGTATTTCAAATATTTCTGGCAAACTTTTTTTATAAGCAAAAATGATTTTTTTTTTTTTTACATAGAACAATCTAAGACCTTTCATGGATGTCATTAAAAATTTTAATTCCTCAGAGCCTTAAACCCAAGGTTTATTTCCATCCTCTGAGTAAGCACTCTTCAGTGTTTCAGTTGTCCCTGATGCTAGGACTCAAGTTCTAAACAGTATTAGGTCCTGAACATTCTGGGATTTTGAATACCTCTGCAAGAGCTCAGAACAGGGGATGTTCTGAACTATTTCAACTGTACCCTCCAGCAGAAAGCAGGAAGATCACCAGGCTTCACCTGCAGATGACAGCGTTACTGCAAAAACAATGCTTCTGACTGACTAACATTTAAGAAAAGCCATAAAACTCACTAAATACTTCACAGTTTCCACGAGCATTTCCTATACTAAATACTGTACATACTGAAATTATAGTAACTCATAGTGCCAATCTAGGATAGCTTCCATGCAATGCTATTAACAGTACTATATCAGTTTACTACTTCTTGTTCAGAAAACATTAGCAATAAAGAGATGGACGCCTCCAGGCACTGAAAATCATACTGTGTAAGAAGGGGATATGAAGAGATTCTTCCCTGATCTCAGTCTGAAACCAATGAGTAGAGAAGCAGACGTACAAACTGAACTTTCAATAAGAAAGGCTACTGACCATTCCCAAATCTTCAAACCTGCCAACATGTAACTGAAGTGTCTGAAAAACGATAGTTATCATTTGTCTCAGTCTCACCATAACTACAAGTTGTAAAATTTTTATTCCACAAAATCAGTTACAAACTTATGTTAGCAATACAGAAATTAATTAATTACATGTTGAGAGGGCAGGGGGGTGTTTTGGTTTAGGTTTGGTGGGGTTGCTTTGAGTTGGGTCTGTTGGTTTGTTTTTTTTAAAGAAAAAAACACAGAACTCCCCTCACAGTGAAATCACATACCGTGTCCTCAATGGACCAGTGGCAGATTGAGCACTGCCCTGCCAGGTTCCAGCATAGATCAGTGATCTACTGGACTGCAATTTTCTTTCTCATAAAAGCTGTAGGGACTCCATAACTTAATTTTTTTAAAAACAGTAGTAGAATACCATAGGATCAACAGTCTTCAATCTGTTATGGGGCCTGAGAACAAATTAAGTTTAGCAATGATCACAGTGGGTGCAGAAATGAAAGCCAAAAGCATATACTGGGAATATTTATTTAAAAAGCAAGACTGTATGTGAATTAAGATTTGCATTTGTCATAGGGAGCTGAGGTCTACTCCTGCTTCCGTGGTCACATACAACTGAACTGCACCTGTTATAGTTCCCCAGATTTTCAATTTGCCTTCTTCCTGATACATCCAGGAGATTATATTTGGTAACACCAGTTCAGTATGAGCCATTGTGTAAACTTCAGTTAATGAAGCACAGGAAGTTAAAAATTCATTGTTTCTGATTGCCAGCTTTGAGAAGCCTTATAAGCCAAAAAATATTTGGCACGGAACTTCCTCTCTCTTTCTGGACAGTAGAATATATTGTCCAGCTTACTGATTTAGTCAAAATAAGGGCATAGCAAAAATCTTGGATGCTGAAAAGGCCAATAACTTTTGTATTTCTCAAAAACTGAGGTCTAGCTACATTAAAGGAATTCTTTTTCAGGCACTGAGTCAAGAAATTACTTACAAAAGGAGAGCATAGAGAGTAAACAAGGTCACATTTCAAACACTAAAAAAAACGTGGTATTTGATCTTCAGCCCCTCTCTTTATCTGCTTGATCTTTTGTTATAAAGTTTAGGGCCTTCTGGCAGAAAGCTCACTGTTACCTTGAAAAAAAGAAAAAAGAAAAATAATCCTTTTCCTAGATAAAAATCATGTGAACTGGGCTCCCTTTTCCTATTTTGCCGCCTGCCTCCAAAGAAAGAAATACCCAAATTCTTTCATTTAAAAAAATAAAATAAAAATCTAAGGACAAGAATTTCTGTGGACATAGTGTAGGTTCTGCTGAAGCTATCAAAGAAAAACACATGTAAAGGAAAACTATATCAGTGTCCAAACTGTTTCTAATAACAAGGCCATAATAGACTGAAACAGAGATGGTTGCCATTGTCAGTAAGTAGTAATGAACAAAACACTGATGTGAATTACATTAGAAATATTAAAACAATTATTTCCATAGTATACAGCATGTGTTTGTTTCTCAAGTGACCTTAATATGCCACATATTGTGAAAGTTAGCATTTTGCATATAATATCTAAGAAACAATATGGGGAAATTAGCAGCCTGATTATTTTACGCTATATTGAAAAACACAGAATAGGAAAGATAGAAGACTAGACAAAACCTCAGCACTGCATTGCAAACATACGTGTTTCATCTACATATGAAATGGGTGCTTAAAATTTCTAGACAGAAAGTCTTCATTGACATGAGACAAATGCCTAGCATCACTGAAAGCTGTGGGTGTGGGGCATCTGAACATTTTGTGTGACCTTATCCTTTCCACCTTTTGATTTTGAAACTTTCTAGCTATATTTTAATGCAGCCACTAGAAAAAAAACGTATGAATATAAGTTACTCACATGACAATTTCAAGGAGAGCTTTTAGTAAGCCAGAAATAAAAAAGCGATAAATTAAGTTCCAATTTCAAGCTCTCCCTGCTATGTTTTAATCAGGCAAAACACATAAAAGAGCACTCTTCAGCTTCCAATTTTTTTCCCTCTACTAGGAATAGTACTGTGAGTTGATTAACCATAATACACAATCATCTCTCATTGAAACAATTTGAAAACAAGCTTTAGAACTATGTGTTCTGCTACAGTTAAGGAAAAAAAAAAAAAATCAATATAGAGATTTCAGTAGCTCCAATCAAAACAGCGTTCAGTTAGATCCAACAGAGAAAAATGATGCATCACAAAGCAAGCCGACCATCTGGAAAGACATTTCATCCTGAGTTACCGAAGAACAGATCAGCAGGAAAGAGAAATCATCAAGGAGAAAACATTTTGGGCTCAAAAGGTCTATGCACTTCGTAAAAATATGCTTTCGTAAGTTCGAAGACTTTGGTTTCACAATAAACTTCGTTAAATCTATATTTAGATCTTGTCAGATTTAATAGGAGTATCTTCTCATCTATGGCCTAAATGAATCTACTACATACAAGAATCTGCAGTTATTAAGTTTTACCACAAGATGGCACTAAATCCATAGCCAGCGGAAAATCAACCAGTACAAAACCACAAAGGAAAAACTGTAGTCACATACCTAAAATAAACAAACTAACTTTATATAATAATTAGAAGTTGCAAGTATGCAAAAATAAAATCAACAGCCTAAGCCAGGTCTTTTCTTTAAAGAGATAGCAATTTTCCCCTCATAGTTCAACAACTGGGGGCGGGGACGCGAACAACCCAGACAACACACATACATATACATGCACTCAATATATCCTTATACATACTTTATATATACACTTAATACACACTTAAAGATATGTGTCTGTACATATATATAAAAAATAAATAAAACCCAAACATTTGTTCCTCAAAGTATAATATACAAAAGTATCTGTATAAACAGAAAATCCACTCCTGAATCTGAAACTGGATTACCTCGGAAAGGATAGTCATTAAAAAGCTAACATGAGACACAACTAAACTTAAAATCCAGTAGCAAAATGCTCTAATTTGGGGCAACCCAAGTGCATAGCCAAGTATCCTCTCCAGGATTATTTAAATGAAGACCAGGATCCCCCTAAACAAAAACTGCATTCTGATTTAAATCAAAGCATTACCAGTCTGGAACTTTGCTTTAATTCCTCACTTTAAAACCTTAACTCACAGGCTGACATATAATCACTAATCAAAAATACCTGCTATTTTTTTCCAAAAAAATACGTATAAGGCTATGGGGGGGCGGGGGGGGGGGGGATT
>JAVJGI010000050.1:9328421-9366278 GCA_035590275.1 Ibycter americanus
CCCCCCCCCCCCCCCGGATGGGGGTGAGTTTTTGTCTCCCCACAGAAGTTTTTCAAACCTTAATAACCCCTAGCATACAGTTAGCACTTCACAACAACTCAAGTTAACCTTGGCTCTTTGTTCCAAGTTCTGATACAGAACCACAATATAAGCTAGAAATTTTTTCATTCCCCTGGTTACACTAACACTGGTCAGTTAATGCCAAATACAATCACACTGTTTGCACTGCACAGACCAACAGTCAGATGCAAGGTATTGTACTAGCATGTTTAAATATGGGACAGTCTTCATTCCAAAGAAGCAATTACAAATACATACATCAAAGAATGGTTAAATCTGTATGTCTTCCTAATCACCATTCAACACTCAGTACTGCACAAAATACTTCACTTTTAATTAACAAATTTAGGATTATAAGTACTAACAACTTACATTCTTTAAACATGACCATAAAATCTGTTGTATATTTCTGTAGGAAAAAGTGTATCAAACTAATAGTATGATTTTGAAACTGATCCACAAACAGCAAGAAATTTCTCAGCTAAGATTACAGATGCACTATGAAACCACTACAGGGGAACAACTGAATGCAGTAAATATTCCATTTTAAATTACTTGAAGATTCTTTATAGCTGAAGAATTTTTTTCCCCCCACTCTTCTTTCATTATATGTTGGTGGATTCTTTCCCCCCAACAAGTACATAGCGTAATCTTAATTACTACAGTGCTGAAATAGTATTGTATTCTTATGCTGATGTACTGTTTAGTAGTGGTTCAAACCCCTGAAGTGCCCAGAAGCCTCCAGGGAGGCTTTCATTGCCAACTCCAATTAAACAAACAGGTACTAATGGTCATTTGGGGCCAACTGCATTCCACAGTGCTGAATTTGAAATTGTTAGCACTATCGTCTTTTCTGCCAACAGTCTACTGTTTTTTCCTTATTTTTCAAACTGCTTTTAAGTAAACTTGTGGTAAGACTATTTCTTTTATACAGCTATTAAGAGTTATTAAAGGAGTTATTAAAGCTGTGCAACCACTTTTCCACAGGTCACAAAACAAAATGACCATTAAAGACAAGAAAAGGTAAAGCGCTTTCAGGATCTGGTCTGTTCTCCAAGCCTTATCTTACCAAAAAGCAATGCAAGTTCCACAAGTACACCACTACTATTGATTTCCTTTCAACCACCCCACATACCAGATAAGAACACCACAGATCTACTAGGGAGTAAGGCATTTTAGAGCCACCTCAGAGTGCAAAAGCCTTATTTAGTTGTAACTGCTACAGGTTTTTTTCCCAAATCACATGCTTACACATCTGTTGGCGACATAATACAAACTCATTGCGGTTTAAGTACAGATTTGTGATCAGAATGAATATCCCCTTCAACACATCCCCCGTTAATCCCCAGTTTTTGCACTGTATGACCAGAAAGGATTTGTTCTATGCTGTATAAAAAGTGAGAGTATAGAATCAATACTCATGTTGTCATCCAAAACACTCCATGCATCCTGCTCAGCTAATGTCAGCTTTGTCAATTTAATACAATTGTACGGGCTCTTTCAGCTTTTTAAGAAATTATGTAACCTTGCATCTTTCTACTTTTTATAAAGATGCATCTGAGCATGAATTAATGGGATCGTTTTATCTTACTCTTGAGCAGCACACAAGAGATCAAGCATATTAACCATATGAACCAGCTTTACAGCTTTCCATTTTGCTTGAATCTACCTCCAATTCCTCCTTCCTCTTGCTTCCCACATTTTGTCTAGGTTTTCCTATACATTTGCAAAAAGTTCTCAGTCTCATATCTGATTTACTTTGCTCAACACATTTTCCAGTTACAGCTTTCTTTTAACCCTAACATTTCCCACATAATGCTGTGTTTTCAGTAGAACTCATGCAGTAGCAAAATGTTGAACATCTGTCTTACTGTGGATAGGAGGGATGTTACTTCCCCAAGCATACACACAGATATGATGTCTAGTTAAAAAAATAGAAAATAAAACAAAAGTGAGCAGAATAAACTATTCTCAAACATGATGGATTTTTTAAAAAACCCCTTATGCCCTATGTGAAACACTTCAAATGTACAATAAATGTCAGCTACGATAGGCAAAACAGACTGCTTAATGCACCCCAGTGTGCCTAGAAGCTCCTCCACAGTCTGATGGACAAAATGACATATTATTCAGTATTTAAAGAAATATCACTAAATCCACTTCACAAAAGCCCAAAGTGACAGGATAAATTGTCATTGCTTTGCAGGAAAGCACTATACACATGTAACAATATCCCTGTTTGGGGAATTAAAACCATGCCTTTCTCAGAGTATAACCTTTAGAGAAAAACTCCACTGAGATCATTAGGTTGAAAGCAAAACATGAAGTAACAATTAAAAACATCAGAGAAACACAATCTTCTTTGTTGTGCTACATATGCCTTTAACTTCACTTCTAAGATAAAAATAGCTATATAAAAGTAAACTAAACTTTATGACTGAATGCAGCTAGTCTACCAACTTTCATTAGAACATTTTATTTAAACAGAAAGCTTCATGAATCCTTTATTATGTTTGCTTTGTGGTGCCATAAAGATTTTCAAGTTTTAATGTTTCTGCTATACATGTGTTCAAAGACTGCACTGGCAATCATTATTTAGTGAGACAGGTGTGCCCATACAAAATGTTTCTCAAAGAAAACAGAAATATTTTTCATCTTTTGAAGGATTACGTTGTTTTCTGAGTTCTGTTACACAACATATATTATAATTTTTATTCTGACTTTCATAAAAGACTGAAAATAAACTAGCAAACTCATAATTCACACATTGCTGCAGTTAATCTCACAGAAGCCAGACTGCCTAGGTTCAGTACTGCACTTCATCCGTGTTCTTATATCACCTAATTATTGTAAGATAAATTATTTATGTCAGACATCATTCAGACTCCACAGTAAAATTTTAGAGGAATTCTATGGACATATGTTTTTCACAGCACAAATTACACAACAATCTGGTAAACCAAAACCACTTGAAAATATAAATGAAAATAATCAAAAGGTGAAAAAATTTCTATATAAAAGTTACAGGATATACATTTCTATATAAATGCTAAGGGAGATACAGCTTTATTCTGTTCCTGCTCTGGCTGCTGTTTGTTGATCCTTCAGTGCAAAGCAGTTGGAAATCAGCTGAAATCACAAGCAGTCCCCTCTACCCCACCCCCCAGTCTATATGGCAACAAAAAAAAAAGAGCACTACCACTGAAGGAAGAGTGTGACAAGCAATATGATGCATTAGTCTTTTTCCATATTCCAAACTAGTCTTTATAACATCTTCTCTTAGCCCAGCCATCACTATCAGTAGTCCTTGTTGTTCTCACATCAAATTCAGAAAAGCTGATTCCAAGCCCTCCATCTCCATTTGAAATTGCTTCTCTAATGAAGAAGAGAATCACCATCGTACAAGAAGATATTTTCACACCACAGCCCTAGTAACAGAAATGGTATATTTCACTATTCTTGAACAGTTTTATATGCACTGATTGCACAGAAAAAATATTCCTAGTATTTCAAACAACTGCACTACTGCCAGAAGTAAGAGGGTTGAATTACTGTTCTCTAATTTAGGATCATCTAACCACACTAAGAATTGGAAGAGGATCCTGTTCTGATACATTCTGATGCTGTACAGATGAGATCACTAGCAGCGGCAAAGGATTAATCACAGGAGAATTGCTTTCCACTATGCTACATGCTCCGGCTCCTATAATTCCCAGTATGCCTTCTCACTCAGGCTATAAAGAAGTAAATGCATTTATGTCACCTTCTAGGAGGCATACAGTAATGCAGGTGCTCCTTGATGTTTAAAACCTGTACCAGAATTCTCTGGATTAAATCTTTATGTCGCTCAGGGGACCAGAAAGCCCCATCCAAAGGAAGTTCTTCTAAAGGACACAATCTACCATAAGTGGCAACTTTCATCAGTCACTATAAACAAAACAAAAAGTCTGCATCTTAAAGCATTTCAAGTATTACACTTTATACTTCTGAAGAAAATTGCGTTTGTTTTTCAACTGAAAAACAGAAAAAAGCTGGTTTAATTCTGTAAGTATTGTCTAAGACTTTTTAGTCAGAATTCCATTAGCCCAAGAAGGTAAGCTCTTATATAGTCCCAGTGTTCCAAATGTGTGAGACAACAGAAGAGTGTGTTAACTAAACAGTATTATTCTAGTCAACTGACAAGTTTTATTAGAGATGCACAGAGAAACCAACATTAAACATAACACTGTTCTTTTGTGCTTCATAGTAGACATTCTTAATTGCAGCTTGTAGATCAAGTTACTGCTGAAAGCAGCAAATGGATTGACGATCACAGGCTAATTTTCTTATTTCAAATTTACGGGACAAGATAAAGTTGCTAGTAACAATAGGAAACCATCTTACGCACATTTATTAGGAGTTATTTCTACACAAGAAAAAATTATGACCTTTTCTTCAGGAATGAGTCCACTTAATGGAATAAACTGTCAGCTAATGAGGCACAGGTTCAAAACACCAGAACAGCCAGACCGTGTATTCAAATATATAAAGGAGAAAAGGACGAGGCATCAAAAAGCATGATCACAGTGTTCAGGAAAGAGACATCAGGAGTCCTAGAAGTGAGAATAAAATGCAGCTTCAAAGGCATTACACTACCTTTTATCTCTAATAGGAACACTTGCCAAAATGATGGCAATGAAAACTGCATTTCAGGCTTCATTTTTTTTTCATATGAACAATTTCTGTATCTGATAGAGAAGTTAAATGATCACAGAAGAGAACAGAGGTGGTCAGTGGAACACTGTCCTTTTGTCAAGTCTTAAACCATTATCTCAGACAAGAAAGGATGTAATTCTGCAAAGTTTTCCCTTCTCTTCCTGCGTCAATTCCTCTGTATTACCATTAATTTACCTTATTCTAGGAAAAAACCCAACCCCAAGGTGACAAGAAAAATTACAGTTTTAAAGCTATAATTTCACTCACAAGCACTACATACTGACCTCATTGAGGTCTGCAGCAGTGAGCCAAAGAGCTACAGCTCAAAGGCCTATTTCATACTTTTTTTTTTTTTTGTAACTTTACTCATAATTCAAAATTCAGTGGAATAACAACCAACTTGATATCACTCTGAACAAAAAACCCAGCATATTCAATCTATTCAAGCACTGTCAAGGGTACTCTTCAGGGGTTTTTTCCTCTCCAAACGGTCGACTTCCTGAAATACCTTGAGCAGCTACCATGATTCACTGGTCACAGACCCTCTCTTTAACATTCCCCGTTGTAGTGGGAACAAGTTCATCCCGAGATGTTGAATCTTGTCTACTAAGAGGAAAAAAGTCTAGGCCAGTTGTGCCCTGTGAAAAAAGCCTTTATAGAAAAGTATACCTAAAAATAGCACACTGTCATTTCTACTGCCAAAAACCTTAGTAAAACATATTGTATTTTTTTTAGAAAGGATTTTTTTTCCCCCCTTTGATAAACAGAGCCTATGGAAATCCTGAGTAAATGCTAGCCATACTCAACACGAATTAAATATCTAGGTATGATGATGTGAATAACCATTCCATTTTTCTCTGTGTTCCAAAACTGTTCATCACAATGAATACCTATTGACAAAGCAAATTCTAGAAAATCTCAAACACCTTTTTCACTATTATTTTATAATAGCGAGTCTAGGCTGTCCATTCCAAAAAGCCCACAACTTTTCCTTGTACGTCCATTTATATACGAAAATCTTGTTAGTTGCAGTAAATTGTAACATACCTGATTCAGCCTCATTCCTTTTCATCTCAGTTCACTCAAATCGTAGAAGCTGTCTATATGTTACAGTGTAATCTATTGAGATTACTTCTACTTGTATGGGGGGAAGTTGAAAGTTATATCTGAAACAAAACAGTAGGAGGGTATCCACATAGTCCACTGGTCAAAAAATTCCTTTGGGAAGGGTAACAGGAGATGCTGTCCTCACTGTAGAGCTCTGCTGGTTCTCTTCAGTTGCAAAGAGAAGAAAAAAATAACCCTCCAGAGAAAAAAAAAAATATTTTCTGTGACTTTCACACCCAAATCAAGTTCACAATGCTTTGCTGTCTATAAGCTTAAAGCTCTTTAATTCTTTGGACATTTCTCCTCTTTACAGCAAGTAAAATTGCCAAATAAAATCATTAAATAATCAATTTATACTTCCAAGCAACTGTTCTTCTGTAATTACCCTGTGTTCTGTTTAGCACAAGGAGTATTTGAAAGGAGGGGAAAAGCGCTGAATTTGCATAGTCCTAAACTAATTAGTCAATAACACTTTTCTTGCTTTAAGACCTTCACTTTTTTCCTCAAGTGCCACAGGACATTTAATCAAGCTGGACCATAGAAGATAAATTCCAGGAATGACGAAATGTAAAATACCCTGATCTCCTTGGACAGTAATACCAACTGCTTACCTACCAAGTGAAAAAGTCTTCAGTGAACTAGATCATTTATTTCTAATCTATCACTAAATAAAATCAAGGAGAAAATTGCTCCAGACATTTCAGAAAACAAAGAAAAATAATACATTTAATTACTGTTGTAACCAAATAGACTTTACATTAATATTTTGTTCTGTAGAATCTTTTACTACTTTTTTTTCCTCACAATATCTAGAAAGAAAAACACAACAGTTTGTAAGTTCAGGGCAACAAGTTGATAATTTCTCACTTGGGTAGTCTGACAAGACATCTCAGGAACCTGGTGGTAGAGCTCGGTTCAGCTATATTTGTTACATTTAACAGAGTATTCTTAACCCCTAATAACCAAGCAGCTCTACTTCAGAATTATTGTGCAACTTCATTTCTGTATTCTATACTAAATCCATTTTTAAAAGTTTGTTCAAAATTTAACTGTGCTGAAAATTATCCCAATGACAAAAGTTTGACATGTCTAGCAAAGAAAGTGTGCTTGTAGTTTTTATCGTGTTAAAATTCAGTTGTATAAGACAAAATACCAGAAGGCTGTATTACTACTGATGCACAGGTACATTTTTCCTGGTTCCAAAGCCCAATTCATTGCAAGCATCTGATAAATCTATTCAATAAATTAATGCACTGTAGCTATTTATAAATATTACTCAAATATAGCACACTTTCATGAGCCAGTATTCAAATTTTATTTCAGCAGAAATAGTGTGAATATTTGCAATAGCTTAGGCTAATTAGACTGTTCAGAACATTGATGGCTTTGCGACTCTTACTCCTCATTGGGAAGCAGAGAAAAAAAAACAACAAGATTTACATGACATAAGAAACAAGCATCAAAATGTGCTTATTTAAGTTACAGAAAAAGGAAGCATTTTTGGTCTTTCGATTTTAAACTTAACCCTTTTGACAGTCTTCCTTCCTCTGAACAGGATACTACTTTCTTAATTCAAACTCTCATGTTAAATCTGAATTCTTTCTGCTGCTTTATATCTGGGGGCTTGGGTTTTAAGCTTTTTAAGATAACTTACCTACTTAAAGTAAGCTTTGTCTGTAAAGGTCAGAATAATCCTGACCAGATGGTATACCTCAATATTTTTATTTTCCCTAGTAAAATGTAACCTTTATTAAACACAAATGTATTATGTCCTAAAATATCCTGTAACTGATCTACTTGCCAGCATTGATATTAAGCATATATTTGATAGCGGCAACTCTTGCTTATAGAGATTCAAAATTTTTAGTGTTTGAAGTAAACAGTATCTACTCTGAGTTTGCTGACAATTCAGTTTCACTGTGATCATGGTTATAGATAGAGACATCCTTCTGGCACTACTTCTCTTGATTTGGAGACAGAATCCCTGTTTGAGAGGAACCAAGATGAAAGAATGTCTGGAACACAGACTGATGTATATGCCCAGAAGATGTCACCGCTCATTGATGATCTTATGTTATTTATGACTGTGATTGCTCTGTTCTTATTAAGATCAGTCAAAGGTTTGGAACACAGTCCACACAGGTGATTCATCTTTCAAACTTCCAGACAGGGAGGAGTAACTACAGTTTAAATGCAGTTCAAACGCAACCTAAGTGCTTTCTTTTTCCTGTGCTTTTATAGGAAAAAAAATTGTGATTGCATGATATAGTGACAAAATGTCTTACTTATCCAAGAGAGAAAAAAAAAAATGTTTTGAACCACCTTTTGAAAAAGGGCACCTGTCAGACACTATAGGATGTTTTTCTACTGGATCCAACAACAGCCCATATTGGATGTCTAGGGAAGAGTAAGAGGCATAAGCAGAGGGGGATGCACTTTCCAGTAGTCTTCAGCTGAAGGAGTTCTAGGTCCAAACTGGGGATCTATGTGTTCAACAGTCCTTGAAAGGCTTGTATAAATTTATCTAATGACTTTTTGAATTTGTGGAAGCCAAAGTCCTGCAGCAATAAGCTACCAGCTTAGCTCCACATTTTTTGTTTAAATGTCTTTTTGCTAATTCTGACCATGCTACCTTCATCTGGTATTTCCCAATTCTCATTTCATGAGAAATATTAAATAGTTCTCACTTTTTTTTCATGCTGCTCAAACTCTTGCAGATTTCTATCACGCCTCACTTCTGTCATCTCTTTTCCAGCCTTAGTAGACCTTCCATATTCTTGTTTATCCTTCCTTCCTTTTTCAGTAGTACCTTCTCTGCTCTACCATATCATTTTTGAGATTCAGGGGATCTGAACTTGTAGAGAATTCAGGACATAGATGAGCTACAAAATACAAACTGTCACTGTAATGTTCCCTGGTTTGCATGTCATTCCTTTTTCCCAATTTTTTCTAATTTTCCATCAGCTTTTTTGACTGTACTGAGCATGCAAGCTGACATTTTGGTAGAAAATCTATAACCCCAAAACCTCTTTTCTGTGTGCTAACAGCCCAGTGAGCATCATTGTCTATGTAAATTTAGGATTGTTTTTCCCTCAGGTGCACCACTCCTCACTTATCAGTATTGAATTTCATTTATAGTTTTATCATATATTCATTCAGTACACTCCTGCAACTCTTTCTAGTCAGTATTCACTGTTATTATCCTGATTAAGAACAACAACAAAAGATGCCACCGTACCCTTTGTCCCCTTTTTCATATAATTAAAATGCTAAACAGAGGAGATCCCCTTTGGACTCCATAAGCAATCTCCCCAATTCATTTCAGTCTGTTATGATTCCATAAGAGTTATTCTACAAGTGATTAATATGTGAAGGAACTTTCATTTCACATCAGATTAATTTTTTTTAAGAACCTTTGACAGATGACTTCAAAAAAGCTTTTCAAAATCCTATATGACTATATCAGCTATGTCATCATTACTAGGTAATCAGTGACTCCCTGGCATACACAAACACAAGGATGATTGAATAATATGATACAAAGAAGCACAAACAAATTAGCTTTTACCAAGTTTGGACTCTAATAACTGGGGGAATACAGTTACTCCTACATTCAATCTGATAGAAAAGTAATTGTAGGTTTATGGAGTTAATCAGAGTTTTCCATATTTTGTGATGGTTGGTGGTTTGTTGGTGGGGGGTTTTTTTGCCATGCAACATATCTCACATCGCCATGTGAAACATCATAATAAAAAGTGCTTTTAAATCTCTCTCAGCCACTGTTTTCAAAACTTAGTACACCAGCGAACCATGAAGAGGCCAGGAATTTACAGTATGTTGACTGGCCATGAAGTATAGCTCTTTCCTATGTCTCCAGCTCAAATGAGACTGTTTCTTTCGTACAGTAAAGATCACAGGTTATACAAAATAATTTGCTATGATCAGGTTGCTACAGAACCAATGAATTGTATAGTAAGAACATGTAGTAAGGATATGTAGATATTTTTGTCAAGCCTCCTGCCAGCTACAGTTAATGAGTACAATAGCAGCCCATTTTCCTGTGCATCACCTAAGTGAGAACTAGACCTATGAATCAATAGAGCCAGGTTTAGTCTTTGCTTCTTTTAGCATCTCTCAAATTGCTCCATTGCTCCTTAGCAGACAACAGCTTGCAGAACAGAATTCTCCAATAAAGGGGATGTGTAAAGGTCCTATACAGTACTCTTTACCAGCCTCCTGCACAGAAGATCTGAGGTACCTAGTTACAGCCTTATATGATTAGAAAACTGCAGGGATGACATTTGACCCACAGAGCACTCTGAATTACAAAATAAAACATATAAAGAACAGCACAATATAGTTTCCTCTTGGGACCGTTCCATACCGAATCTCTAATAGATGGTTACCTGTAACTATGGGAAGCTGGATGAGTCTGCATACAAAACTAGTTCTTCCCTATCTTACTATGTTATCTTTCACCATTTGTATGGTTTTTTTATCCTTTATTTCAACTAAGAGCCTAAATTAATTTCCCCAACTACTCTCACATGCAAACCTCAGTTTTAATTGGAATCTCTCAGCAATGGAATATAAATAAATAATTCTCTTGCAGCCTATACTATAAGTCTGTTACTGAAAATATGACATTTAAACAATTGTAGTATGGCACAATGTACCCATCTTCTATATTTATCAAAATAGACTACATCTATTACATCTTAGTTGAAATACACCGGCACTTTGGAATAATTTTCAAGTTTCTTAAAGAATTAAGTTATTTGTGTGTCATTTTTAAGCTAATACTGCATCCAAATTTCCTAACTCAATATTAAAACTCAATAAAAAAAACACAAGTTACATTTTAATTTATTTGTACTTTATAATTGCACTCTAATACTCAGCAATACTAAGCTAATTTTAGAAAACATCAACAATATCTGCTAGTCATGTATTTCCACAATAGGAATGTATAACATCTTAATAATGAAATACAAATGTAAGTAATTTTTAATGTTTGGAAAACAACTTCTGTCACCTGAAAACTTAATCCTACTTCTCAAAAATATCAACTAAAGCTTTTTCACACATTTCCCTATTAATGACTACAGCAATGTGGTAACAACAATGAAAAATTCTTATGCAAGCCCATTCATTATGTCTTTTTACAGCAATTTTTCCTGAATAAGAACTGGAAGACTGAATGCAATTTGGTATTTTTTTCCATCTATTCACCTACCTCCTGTGTTAGCTAATGGCTGTCCCACACCAAATACATTAGGAGAAGAGTGTAAAGAACAGACAATATCACAAAGCTTTCAATCACACTGTCCATGGATGAAGCAGCTATTCATAACATGCTACACCCAGAGGGGAAAAAAGTTGAACAGTAGGGAAATCTTAATTTTAACCGGAAAAAATAAGGATGTGCCATAGGTCTTTCAGACATACTTTCTGCATACAGAAACAGTATTTTTCTTTTATACTGCTCCTGACAACTTTATCACTGGTGATAATTAAATCTCAACTTGTCATTACTAAATATGAAAAAATGGTTCTGAAGTTAAAACTATCAGGAGCTTTTCTGTCTGTAAATGGAGTGCATTATCTAACTTTCTCAGAAGTGAGCTAGGGAGACTGATTGGAGGCCTGCGAAGTCTCAAGAACCCCCCAAAGGTAATCCCCAAAGTAGGATTCTTTGAAATAAAATATTTTAAAGTATTTTATAAATAAAAGTCTTCTGCTCAACTGAGTAGAAAGACTAGATTCCTAGACAGTAACAATCCTCTCTTTTAACATTATGCCAGAGTAATGTCAGTAAACAGTTTTCTGAAGGAAAAAACAGAAACAAAAAACACCACACACGCACCAAAAAAAAAACCTCACCAAACAAAAAAACCTGATTTTTCTTTTTTTCTTTCCTAGATGATAGCTGTCAGTTGCTTACCTAGCAAGTAACAGTTGGAATAACTGGAATACCAGTAACCTTTGATGAAATAGCAAAACCATACACTGTCAACTCTTTGTTAGGTCGTAATAGGAACAAGTAAGCAAGATAAGCCATCACAAGCTTTATACTTTGCTACGAAAGTCATTAGGTCTCAATATTGCATATCAAAAAGCGTACAAACCCAACAAAAAGCAAGGATCAGAGCAGAAATCTCAGCTGGTTTTACAAAGTGGCCCAGAAGTAATATAAGAAATGAAATCAGTATTACAAAACTAGATTTTTTTCTTTTCTGTTTTACTGTGCCAATCAAAATAAGTACACATACTGAAAATCTGTTAAGCACATCAAAATTCAGATCTCCTTAGATAACAAATGAAGGACCTCTTGTAGCTCTTAAGTGGGTTGCTATAACGGCCTCATTTTTAACCATAAAAACATATGTATCAAAGGATGAAGTTTTAGTCTATTCAATACAGAATTCTTTGACTCCACTTTCAGTAAATGCTCTTAACATAAAAGATGGACTCTCTTTTGCTCATTTTTTGTAAAAATTATCTCTGACCTGAAGGTACTGCAGAAAATGTACAGTAAAACTATCATTCAAACTTACAACGTTCAAAAATTCAAAGTTGAATTTTGCTCTAGTCTCATTGCTTTTAGCAGGAAATTAGAAGTTTTACAGAAACAAATTGTAGTGGTAACAACACAAAGAATATATGTCATTTTTCAGTATTAAGATTTGCCAATTTGAATAAGGTTTTATGCTCTTATTAAAAAATAAATTTCCAACCAAAAAGCTTGGGAAAATAATTCTTTAACTGAATTCCATGACCTCAGTAAAGCCCATGAAGTAGTTTTGGTTACTTCTACAGTACTAAAGTAGCCACAGAACAGCACAACAGATAACACATCAGTCCTTCTTAGTTCTGATTAAATGCACAGTCCTGCCAATCTGAATTCATTCACAAAAATAAAACACCCAAAAACCAATAATCATAAGGTTCATAAAATCTGTAGCAAAGCAAGGTTTGCTCATACTTAGTGAAAAATTTAATTTCCTCTTCCTGCTTTGAGACATCTTGACTGTATTACGCTACACCTTATTTTCTACTACAAGCAATGAAAACTTAATTACATTTTCTAGAGTAAACTTACATCATCAAATGATCTAGACACTGAATTTAACCTATTACACAGGAAATTCTTAGTTATAACAGTATCAACCCTACTATCCCATATTAACAGGTACTTAGGAACATGTTTCAAAGACTATTTTTATTTTAAAGTGACGTTCTCTTGGCAGTCAAGCCAAACATTGAACAAACTTCAGGATCACTTTATATGTTGGGATATTCACACGCAATTATAACATGAGCATTAAATAAGTGAAGCTCTTCTAACGTTATTTTGATAAAAATTAGATAAGTGTAATGTCCTGCATATACGAAACTAGGAGGCGCAATCAAACAAGCTATATTACTCATACATAAAGTCATGTAGGTGTTTACCAAATCACTGTAAGTGACAGAATAAAATTAAGACAGAACAAAAGATGGTATTATTATGGTGACACTACTTAACAAGTTTCTAATCTGCTATTTCAATACATATGTAACTTCTAAAACACAGAAGGCTAAACTCTATAGAAATAATTCAAGACCAAAGTCTCTTTTCTGTAGAGCTTTCCAGGAGTTGTATTGCTGTAGAGAATAAATTGTGGAGATTTCCTTTCTTTTCCAGGTAGAAAGTGTCCTGAAGATTTCACAAAGATTGTTATTTTTGTTTTCAGACGCACTCAGAGACCCTAGCAATTTCCACAGAAACCCATAAAGCCTTCATTTTCATGCAAATCATCATTTCTATAGAAACTAGAAAATCAGCTAAAAATGAGCTATCACAAACATCCTTTCCAGAAGGCCATCTTACAAAGCAGTAATGGGAACAGCAATCAGACCTAGGTGCCTAGGACTGTCTAGTCCAGGTACCCCAACAGCATAACTGGGAATAACTTCAGTCTCAATCTAGACTATTCAAATGCTATGAATATACAGCACAATCCCATTGCTAATATACCAAGGCTTTTTGTTTACGGTTGTTTTTTACTTGTTTGTTTTCTTTTGTTGTGGTTTGTTGTTGTTTGGGGTTGGGGGTTTTTGTTTGTTTGGGGTTCGTTTGGGGTTTTGGGGTTCTTTGGGGTTTGTTTTATTCTGGGGTTTGGAGTTTTTTGAGGGGTGGGGGTGTGTTTGGTTTTTCCATACTGGAATCCAAAATCCATGGAAATGTAAAGAAGGATTTCTGTGAAGTCAAGAGATGGGGAGGGTGATCAACCATCACTAGCATCTCTTTCAAAAAAAAATTAAACAACATTGATCACTTCCTATTGGCAAGAATCTAGTTGCTGGGGTGTTTTTCTTTCCATTATCCCCGAGGAAAAACAAAAGGATAGGTAGCCCTCAATTTCCTACTTAAGAGAAACTGCAAATGATAAAGTTTTGACTTAGAATTTTAAGTTTTGACTCACAGCAAAACTGAAAATGCTGGTTTATTTCCTAGTAACCTATATTGGCTTATCTGTGCTTTTCAAAGTATGTTCTTGCCTCAGTGCTTGAAAACACATCTAAGTTATCCTGCCAAGTTTCAGTTTAACTTGCTTAAAGAGATTTAATTGTGCTGTAATGATCAAAAGATATTTAATGCAAGATTTAAAGCAGCAATTGCAGTTAAAAAAAAATCAAGACAGAAGAGTAAGTTTCTTATCTTTCAATTTGTTCATCAACTCTTTTAAAAAGAAAAAAAGATGTGAAACACAAGTTGGCTAGTTCTGCTTAAATGTGAAAGTTTGGGGTGGTTTGTTTGCCTTGTTAACTCAAAACTTGTTCTAGCAGATAACTCAACAATTAAACAGGATTAATTTACAACTACAATCCCATCAAAACCAACTGAAATGGGGGCATTTGTATGTAAAAAAAAAAAAAAAAAGATGGTACTGGAGCCTAACACCTAACTCTTCTCCTATGCATTATTCTGCAAGTCTGCGGTAGTTTCATTGAAGTCTACAGAACTACACCACAAAGAAAAACAGGACAGAAGGGGATCAGGTCCTAACATATAATTCATTATTTCCTTCACAAACCTAACCTTGGAACTTTCAATCCCCAAGGCTCCGCATAAGTAAAACCAAGTGAGTTTTAATTAAACACATCATACAGCTGAACTTCACGTACACATCGTGAATCAGTGAAACCGATAGAGAAAACTGAGAAACTTATATAACCACTCTTAAATCCAGTGTTCAACAAAACAGCATCTTTCCCTTCGGGGGAAAAAAAAACCAAAACTCATTCCTCACTAGTAAGTCAGTTTACATGAAGTACTAAAGCAACTTATTTCTTTTTTAAATCCAGGTAGGAGGTAAAAAAATATTTTAAAAATAAATGTACTCTATAATTCAGGTAATTCCCACAAGTAAAACTGAAGGGTAACATGCATACCTATCATCTACCCTATGCTATGGGAAAATAATCGGAGACTGCCAGAAAGAGCAGGGCAATCTTCACAAATGTATCCACTTCCCAGTGCATAATAGCCATAAAGGCCTTCTAAAATACTCTTATTTCCCCAGCAACACCTGTATAGTCTGGGATACATGTACATTTGGCCACAAGTTCTGCACATAGAAGCATGCCCCTTCTTGTTTGAGTAATATTTATTACAGCTCTTCAGGGCATTTAAGGCCCATTTTAGGCTCTCCCCAGCTGCCAAAAAGCACGCAGAAAAAAATGGGGAAAATTATCAGTGATTATAATACAGTAAACACTATGCTCTAGCAGAAAGATAGTTCTCAATGAATCTGAAATATAAATTTGAGGCTTTCCCCAACCCTTGCAAAAAGGAATAAGATTTACTTTTTTTATGAATAAAACATTTATTCTTGCATGCCCTATGGTTTTATTATAGAAAACAACCTCACAGTAGCATATGGTACATCTGTTTCATATTTTCCCTTTCTGCAGTCATACTGTTTCTCTCAACATTCAGTAACACACTTCTGTTGTCTCATAATAATTATTTTTAAGCTGCGTATGAAACACAGCCTAGCACTACCATCACTCCAAGAACACGATATTCCTCCCTCCCTCCTCATACAAATGCATAGTAACACACTAATTTAGCAAAACCAAAATTAAGAGAGACCAGGAGTCATCAGACAATCTATACTCCTTTTTCTACAAACAGTCCTACACTGTAATTCACAGGGAAAGTGATGGCAATAGAAAGAAGATGACACCAACAAACAGTTATAACTTACTTAAACCCTATTTCAGATCTCTAGAGACATATTCTCCAACTGTATAGGCAACTTCAGGCACAAAAACCATGCTAAAATGTCTGAGAGGCAGAAAGTATGACAAGAGGGCTAGAAAAAAGCACTGAGAAAAGAATAGTAAGGAACTGAAACTGGAAAAATGTCATTAGCTGGCAAAAGGCACATGAGGCAGGAAAAATAGATAGCGAAAAGATATTACCTATACAGTGGACTTATAGACAGAAGCTCACTGAGTAATAACAAACCTAGAGGGAAATAACATGGCAGGTGTGGAAAAGTTTGACCTAGAAGCATAAAAAGACACAACTGGGGAAGCAAGATGGGAGCCAAGACAGAGCAGTGAATATGCAAATAGTGAAGACAGAAGATAATAAATTTGAGCACAAACATAATAGAGAGACCCTTTTGGGGGGTTTTGTGGTGGTTTTTTGTTTGATTGGTTGGGTTGTTTTTGTTGGGTTGGGGTTTTTTTGTTGTTGTTGTTTGTTGGTTTGTTTGGGGTTTTTTTTGTTTTTTTTTTTACACCTGCATACATACAGAACAGCCTAGGCCAAACAGAGGAGAGCAATCAACTAGTAATGATCTTCTCTGAATCCAATACTGGAAGTTGATCATGATGTCATCACATCAAAAACGCAGCAAGAAACAAAAAAATCTTAATTTGCCAAAAATATTTTTTTTCCAATCTGTCCAAGAAAATATAATTACTTCTTAGCATCTGTCTTTTCCTATGGGCTTTATATCACATTACACAATGGGGCACTGATTGGCAAATCTGACTACTACTTTGTTAAATAAACATTCAATAAAAATAATACAGTATTATTGTTGAAATGCCAATTTTAATTGCAAGACTTCAACCCTTTTCATTTCTTTGTGCAGCAGGTGGTAGTTTTGCTGGGAAGCAAAGGATTGAAAGTAGTTAGATTTGGCACACTGTAAAATTGGCACCAGAAGTTGAAAATGTTGATTTCAATTTTGTCACAGAGAAATACAAATCTATGAATTCGATGATAATCGAATATGAAGTAGAAGCTAAAGGAGCATTTGGGCCAACATATTATTAAACATATTCTAGAGCAGGCTATAAATGCCATAAGTTAATAAAACAACTCAGCTACTAATTTCTGAGGCATTCCTACTGTTTCTTCACTGTTCTTGTTGCATAACCACCAAAATAACTGCATTTTATTAAAAAGTTAACACACATGTATATTCAAAAAAAAAAATTATTCTCATCAGGAAAGGGTTTTTAGGTACCTCTTGAGAGAATACAGTATTATTTACAGGAGGAAGAGGTTTTTCAGACATTCATTGATCCAACTGATATAACACTGATGTGATACTATACATCATACCTCATATTTTGATAAAGCTAAAACACATCATTTTCAGTACACTTTTATGAATTGGACTGTTGACAAAGAATAAGCTTTCCAGATATGCCATTGGCACTACACTGAACTGAAATATTAAAGCAGTTTCCCCATATACTGTAACATAAAAATATCAATACATTTCCTTGCTGTATGGGAAATCCTTCATATATAAAAAAAACAGAATACGTGTTTATCTTTAAACAGAAAATACAAAGTCCTACAAAATTGTTTCTATAAGTTGATTCAGAATACCAATAGAAAGGATACCAGTAGAAAAACTTTTAAAGGGAGATCTACAAACAAAAACTCCAATAAATATTTGGGTCTTGTACAGATAATTCTGCAGGTTTTATTTTTATTGATAAAAGGAGAATTGATTCATACTTTCTCAGGATCCTTTCAACAGCAAGTGAACAAGGCACTACTAATATATAACATGCAATTAGCAACTTTATTCCTCCTGGTTACTATACTAGTACATTCTCATGACTGTGAAAGATTAAGTGTTATAGAGTACGTATTGCATCACTTTTTCAAATCTTTTTACTTTAGGATAGGATTTTGCAAGACCTCAAAAGAGTTTCACAGCACAAATTCAATAGCTCCCAATTGTCCTACGCATTTTTCACAATCTCCCTTCAAAGAATGAAGTACAAGCTTGCACAAAATTTTCAAGTGAACATTCATCTCTGTCTCAAGAAAATATACATCAAAATACATTGTTTATGCCAACAGTGGCATTGTATGAATACCATTCACTCCAGTTCAAGGAATGAAAAGCCAAGGCCTTCACAAACTCCTGCTTTCTTGCTGTATTTAGTATCAAAACTATGTTCACATTCCACGTGTACTCAGAAGTTACGCTACTATCTGCTATTAGATTTGGTATCAAGGTACAAGCAGCAGTTACAAAAGATATTTAAAAATTACCAAAAAATCACGTTCATAAATTTTCAACTCGCTCTCATTTTTATTAGAATAATTTATAGCTTCAATAATATTTTTAAGCCATAGGCCTCATCTCTGTATGTATGTAATTCATTCAACAGTGACAGACATGTTCTTCCTCAACCATATAAATATTTATGTCACCAACTTCAGTACATAGTATGAATGATGTAGACAGTCTCAGAGCAAAGTACATTCAGTCATAGGCATGCATCTAAAATATAGCACAGTATTCCTAATGAAACAGTTTCATTGCTTAATTAAATTTCTAAAAAGAAATGTTTCTGTAATCACATTATGAACATTTTTCAAGTAAGGTAAGTGTTCAAAATGATCACTTAGGTGGTTTTTTTTATATTTTAGATGGGTCATACACTGCCAATCTTTGTGCTAAGATATTGCCTCCTTTGTGCCATGCCTCCACAATATCCAAAATATCTCAAAATAAAGCAGGCAAAATCCAGTCCTTCCATTGAAACCACCTTCACAAATGACAAACCCTCAGCTGACATTCAGCTGCTGGCAAAATGCCAGCCTGGACACACTCCAGTAATACAGCAACATCAGCAGCTGCAAACTCTGGACTCTTACCCACCACACAGTACCTTTGCCAGTGCAATGTCTCTCAGTTAGGAGAGACACCAGCAAAAGCAGCCAAGCATGCATGTGCTTCAGCAGCACAGCAAAGTTGGCAGCTGAAAAACAACAAAGTTTGGGTGATAAAATTTCTTAGTGGTAGACATGACCTCACCCAATAGAAAGTAGTTGGAAACATGGGATTTGACCAAATACACATCTCTTTCTTCACCTAATGAAATGTCTGAATGAACATTCTAATATTAGTCTAATATGTTGGAAGAAGTCAGTTATGTATTTCTAAAAATACATATCAATGCATTAATATTTTGTAAAAATAAAGTTAAATTAGTATGTGATATATAAAGCTAAATTTGCATAAACGTTCCCTATTTCATGTTATAGATGAAATTAGGGATTCATTTATGTTCGTATTCACAACCATTTCTCTAATACAGTCATTAAATTCTGTTTTATGAATCACTGTTCTCATCTGGGCTAAAGCAATTAAGTATTCAAGACAGAGCAATAGGTGTCCTAATGCTAATTAATATTCCCCTCAGGTGAGCCTAGAAGTTTCCATGTGTCTCCAGTACACCTGAGGTTGGCATTAATCAAGATAACTAGGCTTTCTTGTCATCTCACTGAAAGTACAAACTAGGCATTTAGGATCAAGTTTCCTTTTCATCAGTGTGCCCCCCCACTGGCTTTCCCTGCACTGGTACTGAGGTCAGATGTCATGCTACATTTACTTGCAACCAGCATTTTATCTAATAGACGGCAGTGCTTTCCATCTAATCCACAACATTAGAGAGTCATTAACGACATGGTTTTGCAATTTGAGTTAAACTCTTCAGGAATCTTGACTATTTAACTGATTTGCCAAAAGACAGGTTTGGTAAATCTGATAATTCAAGAAAGAAATGGCCTACACGTACAGCACTTCAGAAAACTATAAAAGCTAAGGAAAACCTCTTTGAATTTGTACCAAATCCCCAAAAAGCAGTTCTGGCTGCTTGTATGCCAGGTCTATTTTTCCTCCCTTCTAATGCCTTATTATCCCATTACTCCACTGACAATACACTAACAGTAAATTTTTTTTAAAATATGGCTTGTTTGAACGTTTTACTATTCCAGCCTCTGCCATGAGGTAGGCCAAGAAATTCCTCTGTTTCAAACACTGGGGAATAAAATTCACTCTCCCCACAAGTTCTTGGTGGTTTTGTTTTGGCTTTGTTGGGGTTTTTTGGTTGGGTGTTTTGTTTTGGTTTTGGTTTTGGTTTTTTATAAACAGCATCTCAATTGGGCTTCAGAAATAGTTTTATGTTTTCCAGTTATGCTATTGATGAATGCACAATATATAAACATAGACAATTTATTTTTCTCACATTGTTTTACATTTTCTGTTAGTTTATTTTTACTGTTTATAAAACACTATACCTACATGCACAGGCAGAAAGTTATACTAAGAAATAATTTAAAATCCTTTTCTGTTTTCTGTTAACAACCACAAAACACACAAGTATTATAATTTTTAAGTCTATAGATTATGCTTTAGTTCATAAATTCAAAGTTTTCTCAGAAAAATCATGCATACTTTAAAATGGAGAAAGTTTTGAGTAAAATCCTTTAAAATCTTGCTTAAAAAATAGAACTACAATTACAGGGCTGCGAGCAGAAATTTGATTTGTCTTTATAAGAGTGCTTATCTGTAACTTCTTTTTTTCCTAAACCACAAATGGAATAATCTTTAACATATTCCAGTTACTTCTAAACGTAAACCTGGAAAGAAGAAACAGGGTAACTTCGGATGAAGTTACTTCCTAAACTCAAGACATGCTTTTGGAAGTTACTTCAGATTATATGCAGTTCAGATATTTTCTATTACATCAGATTTAATGTAGATTTAAACATGTTTGCATATTTAAAACCATGCGTAACTTCTGCAGATGTGGTCGTTACCAACAAGTAATTGCAGAGAAACTGTTCATTTTACAGGCTCCTTTAGAAGATGTCCCAGCCTGGACTACATATTCAGTGTTATTGCTGTCCCAAAGTGTTCACCAGTCTCTCCTAAGGAAGATTATTTCAGATCTGCACATTTCGTAATGTGGATGCTGCTTTGTATACTTGCTCTGTTCCAAAGAGAACAGATCTGTATTTTCTTACAAAAATTTAAGACATCCCTCTTCACTCTCTGTAGCTGTTCAATACAGCAGCCACCCAAGCCCAAATCGCTATTTAGAATTTTTACACAAAATTTGAAAATCTTTACAGTTTCAACAAAACAAGACCTTTCATCTCATAAGAGTTTAGAGAATAAAAGAGGTACATCACACAAGACTGGGCCAGGGAAACACACGGCCAAAAAACAAACAAAACAACCTAGTTTCCTCAATAAAGGAAGCAGTACTCAGTCTTCAACTACTTCCGAGTGACAAGATATTTTTACTCTTGTAAAGAAGGACTCTGGTATTGCCAAAGGCTGCCAACCATCTAATGGAAGCAAAAAGCATTAGAGAGATCTGAGTCAAAATAGCCAATGTAAAACTGGATTTCAACTGAAAAGCTTCCATACTGCTGTGATATTCTCAGAAGTGTCAAAAGACATATCTTGCTATTTTGTTCCATTTCATTGCAAATAATGATATGTCACTTATACTTTGACATGTTCATGTTTCAGCTTACAAAACACAGTAGGGCACCATAAGGAAGAACAGATATGCTTTAAGGGATGTGAAAAGGCATCCAATATGCTAAACCAGCAGCTATTCCAGACCTTTTGTGTATTTATTGATATTGATGGAATTCTATTATCAAAGGGAAAGCTAGTTATGCTCAGGCATAACTAAGAAGTTGGTCAAACAAGAATAGCCTTTATCTGGCTAAGATTGAAAAAAATTTAAGTAAAACATTCCTTTCCTAACAGCATATTGAATTCAACAGATGGTCTGTTCTTGCCACCATTTTTAAATTGTTATGTTTCAGTGTCTAAAGAGAAAGCCATAAAGGGTAACAGTACCTCATTTATGGGGAAAAGTTTCCAATTGTACTTGTTTCATTAATTTCCATTAGAAATAAGTGGCCACAATAAGATGATATTTCAACTATATGTTTTAAATTATACCTATTCATGTATTGACACTGATAGCTAAACATACTGGTCAGAATCCTAGACAATGACTTCCTGCAGCTCTGAAAACTGGATGCACATAGGTTTGCAACAGTTGGGTCTTGGACCAAATTGGAAATAGAGGAATTGTGCACTGGCCACTGCTGAGCTACAAAATCTTGTAAGAAAACACCTGTGATAAAAGGTACACTGCAGCTTTCATCCTAAAAGAGAACTGGGCAGAGGCTCCTCCCTCCCTTCAAATTTTTGTTAGCTTTGAGTATTGTGGTTCTAAAGGCCCTATTGTGCATATATGGAAGGAGGAAAATAGTGTAAGACATTCTTTGTCATAGTTTATAATCATAACCATATGGTTAAAAATTCTCCTTACTACCAAGGAATCTGACCTGTATCTGTCTGAGATGATGCAGCGTAGTAATTCATATGGAATGTTCTATTCAGAGAACAGGTATTTCTTTTACCTTGCTGGTAAAGACACAATTCCATTAAGATATTCAGAAAACTTCCTTCCAATTATTTTATTGAGTTATTCATTAATAAAGCTGTTAAAGGGAAATGGGAGATATGTAAAAGTCATTAGAGGAAACACAGTAAAGCTTTGCCACCTCGCAACCATGAATGAAAATTTCATAGGACCAGAAAGAGCATAATAAAAGGAACTATGACTAATTATTGCAGAGGTATTCTGCTGACAATAGGGAGGCAATTGCTGGTCCCTTAACAGCAATTGATTATGGATTCTACACACAAGAATAAAGAAAAAGATACAAAGAAAGTGTTGGGTACCTAAAAATTAGAGTAGACCTATGAATTACTGTGCTAAGCTAAATTCCTCCGTTAATTTTGTCTCCATCACATATCCTACACTCAACCTGTATTTATATTTTGCAGATACTATTTCATTTAAAAGAGAAAAGATGGACAAAGTTACCTACAAATTGTTTAAAAACAAATATGAAGTTAGCTTGGGTGGGGGCAGGGGGGTAGTGTATTATTACTTTTAAGTATATTCTATTCTTCATCCATGGAAAAATCAGGTATAAGGTATAAATCAGAAGAAAGCCAGTATAACCTCAATGTGGCTCAGATCATAACATATACCAAGGTGCAACTACAGATCAAATATTAATAGTGGCCAAGGAATTTAGACTACACTGTATCTGTGCTATTGAACATTTGGAGGCTTAAGTAACTAAAAGCATAAATAAACTGATTTTTAACATGGGAAATGCTAAACTGTTGGACTATAAACTGTCTCCTAAAAGCAAAGAATCAAAGAGAACAAAACATTTCCCAGAATGCATGCCTTTAGATATAGCTAAATAGTAGGGACAACATGGAACTATTTGTTTGAACAGCAGCCTAAACAGTAATATGTATTTTAAGAGCATTAAATACTTTTTTCATAGCTGCTTTACCTATGCTATGAAAAAGCAAGTCTGATAGTTATCAAAGTCAGTAAAAACAAAATTAGCAATGAATATTGCATTCTTTAGTTGTTAATTACTTTATCAGCTATGCATTACACACTCTTTAAATGCAAGTTTTCTTAGTGCTCTTGTTGACAGACATTTTAATAAATGCAAGGTAGCTTATCTTTTTATTGCAATTTCCCTTTCAGGTCTTGGTTTCTCATCCTCAGTTAAGAGAAACTTACTGGCCCAGAGTTCTGAAGGGAGAACAGTCTACTCATTCAACTTTAAGATGTTCTTTTATTAAAATTAAAAATTATCTAACATCTAAATAAACTTGTGAGGTTGCAACAAAATTAACTTGTTCTTCCATTCCATGCTCCCTGCAGAGAAGGAAAGGGACAGCCCACAATGCTGAGCAAAACCACAACTGTTCTAAGTCAGCCTTACTAATTAAGATTTAAACAACTTGGAAAAGCAGCAGGCATAGCTTATCAAGCACAGTATCCATCAATATGTTCATACTCTAGCCAGAAGACTAAAAATTCCAAATGATATCTAGATTGAAATTAATATTTAGACTATAGCTCTGATGCCAGATAGGGCATATTATCTATGAAGTACAGATATTTACTAACAGCCAGACTTCTTTACCTATTCAAAACTGATGCTGTGATTCTGATTAGTGTCATTCCTCAACAGAATCTTTTCCCCCATACGCATCCCACTCCGTGTGACAGAAATGGTTGGGCTGTTTGTCTCAGTCTCCGTTTTTCCCCTACCAGCTGGCACCAGTGGCCACCACCTTTCTTTAATTTTATTACTGGGTCAGAATTGCCACTAAAGATCATTTTTAAAAACAATTTTTTTTCACTACCAAGTGCAGAGTTCAGAACTAGAACTGACAGACACTGTAGAAGCGGGGCCTGAAAGTGCATCTTTTCAGTTTCATTTTGAAGGTACTGAATTACTCTACAGAATGATTCTAGATCATCAGCTACAACTGCAAAAAAATGGAAGTGAAATTAACAGTAAGGAATCAGATACACCAAGAGAAGTATTTCTTGTATTCCTTTAGGTACAATCACTGTTCTTGTGTTCTACTGATATGAAATCTCCTGATTTATTTCTCGTAATTTATGACTATAAAGAGTTAAATTTTGACCTTTTAAATACAGAATAATATTAGTAAGAGATTAATGGGAATATTTATTTAGTAAAATTCATAGTAGTCTTAAAGGTCAGATTTGGGTTTAGTTTTGCTGATATTTAATCATGAAATCCCTTACAGCACAGCAAGAATCCACGCAACTAAAATAGTGGGAATCATAGTCTGAGCTGAGGTAAAGCTGATGTGGTATTTCACACCAGAAGAATCAAAGCCTTGGTCACTAAAGTATAAAAATACTCTTATGTGATTGATGAAGGCAAATTAAGTGATTTTTATGGCAATGATCCATATTCAAAAGCAATACAGAAGTGAAATTCATATACTTGAAAGCTATGAAACCTTTGACAACAGGGTTTCTGAACTTCAAGATTTACACTAGATCCAACAGGGTAAAACCAGAAAAAAGCATATGTTTATTCAGTGAGTATTTCCAGCTGCTCACATACAACAGAGCATAAACTTCTTCAGCTGCTGTATGGGGTTTTTTGTTTCTGAAATTAGGCCACCACAATTCACAGAAGTACAGACATGTTCTAAAACATTTGTTTCTTAAATACTTAGTACAGCACAGTTAAATTATTTTAAAGACTTCTGTACAAAGAACTGAAACACTCTACTTTCAATAGGAAACATTACTAAGGTCCTTTAGTTTGCTGCATCATTCAGGTTTTGCCCAGCTTAAAGGAAAACAAACTAAAATAGAATAGCAATACAGAAAACTAAGACTGTGTTCAGAATCACTTAACTCATTGCTTGGATACTCTTTAATTTGAAGAGTAAACTGCTGAAGCAAAAGAAACTACAAGAAAAATACCAGAAAATGGAAAGATATTAAATGAAAAAACTACATCATCTCAGTAACATGTAGGCAGGAGAATTGCTTCATATACAAGAGTTATCAATTTGAAATGCAAAGTTCAACAATGTCGTTGTGCATAGGCAAAATTTTAAAATACAGGTACAGCAAACAGGCGGGTGTATACTTGTTCTTTATAGCATTAATCACAAACTGATCTATTTCCTTAAGATTCTTATCTGCCAATTTGGTAAATGGGGTTGTGAGCTGCAGAAACACGTACAGTTACCTACCTTTGCTCACTATTATAAGTGATACTGGAATTGTTGAGCATTGCTATCTATGTAATCTGCCAAAGCCACTGCTGGGTTCTTCTGAATTCCCACCTTTTTTTCTTCTTTCATTTGTTTTAGATAAGTACATGAAAGCATAAGTATGTTTTCATAAATAAGTTTTTCAGTATACTTTGTTGAAATGCAAAAGAAATTAATAGCTTATTTGAAATAAAGCTTTGTCCAAACTTGGTATTACAGGAAATCATCTCCTTTCTGAAATAACCTGTAATTTACCCACCGTTTTATCTACAGAATAGCAGAGTTGCAACACATAGTGGTCTAAAAATCAATCAGCTTCTGGCTAAAATTTAACAGAAAAGCAAAAGAAAGTGGCTTTGTAAAACAATTAACAGTCCTGAACTAGGAAGTTCTCTTTAATGGTATGGTCTGCACTATCATCTAACAGTATGTCAGTATGTTGCACTAGTATCTAACAGTAGTAAATTTATTGATCTAAAGTTCATTGCTTGCCTGTGCAGGTGACACAAGAATAGCCACCTTCCCTGTTCTCCTATAATAACTGTAGGAAATGCAAGATTCATGCACAAAGACAGAACCACTTCTTAATCTCAAAAGGAAACTACTTCTTTACTGATTTTGTTTGGGTTTTCTTGCTTCACATCTAAAGCCTAATGTTTCATAATTTCAGAATAATTTTATAATAGAAATGTTCATCTGCTGCATATTGTTTAGAGCCTTAAACAATTGCACTTCTTAGTATTCAAAAGAACAAGGAACATCAAGCCATAATTATTTTATACACCAGTTATTGTCTTTCGGATTGTTGGGGGGGTTGGTTTTGTGGATTTTTTTTACAGATTTTAATTAATACTGTTTTTGCTTTTCCATAATTTGCATCAAAGTCCTCTTTCCCCCATTTATAGCTTATAATTGCTAGATTTTATGTTCTTCCTGTCAAAAAAGCCTTGACTTCAATTGTTCAATTTATTGCATTATTTAACTTCAATTATTATTTAAACAATCTGTGTGTATCTGAAAATTCATGTTATAAGCAGCAACATAAACAGATATCATCTGTTTTCTCATATTCATTTATTAGAAGGTAAATTCACTCTGACACACAAGGGAGACTTGCTCCAGATAGGCAGGAAAGGGATGTTGCTCTTTCCTGAACTGTAAAGGCGGCAGCGTAAACCCATTTTGATTAGACAACAGCTTGCCAATGGGAAAAATAGCTTAGAAATATTTACAGAGTCCTTCATTACGTCCCCATCCATGTTCCCAAATTATTGCTTGTTTCAGTCAAACTGATCCTACAGTACTGTGAAGGATGCTCATGGAGCACAGTTATTTGGGAAAAGGGAAGGACAGATGTCTGGGGAACTGGAAACTTTGTCTTTTTTCATGGCTCCTCACACCAAAGCTTTTTATCCTCTCAGATGCAACCAATGCCTGGTACAATATTTCTCATGCACAGTGAAATAGAAGGAAACATTGCTTATAATGACCATGCTACTCAAAGCGCCAAAAGAATAACTGTTTCCTCTTCATTGATATTTAAATTCTTGAGCTTGTCAATCTGGGAAAAGTAGGTGAGTAGCCATGCTCTAGAGTGCAGAATTACCACCTCGAGACACTACAGGCTTTAAATTTAAAGAGTCAAAGAAAATGCATAGTCACAGCTGAATGCACAACAGAAAAGGGCAGGATAATATTGCATGTGTAAGATGTGTAAATGGTATAAATAAGGAGTTTATATAAATTGACTCACTCTTCTTGATCACACATAATCCACCCAGTAACCTTTCGCGAGCTGAATTAAAAACAAGAACAGCAGCAAACCCTGTTAAGTGTTTTCCAGAATCTTCTACCATCTAGTAAAAATAAATTAAGCAATAAAATGAGAAGAAGAGGATATATATTTCATAACAAAATATATTTACTATATTTCTTTTGCTTTAAAAACTATTTGTTTCTGCACACTTTAGAATTCCTCATCTGTTAAGATAATTATTAAGAATAGACGATTACTTAGTTCTAGAAAGAAAACGTATGAGGAAAATAAGCCTTCAAAGCTGAAAGAATTAAATTTGTTGCAGACACTATTAAGCCAGGATTAAAAAGAAAAAAAAAAACCACCCAAATATTCCCATGGTAGTAGAGAAAGACTGATCTTAATCAAGTCACTGAAAAAACCCAACCCTTCAGATCATATCAAGATAAAATAAAAAAAAATGTATGGGTATTTGAAAATAAAGCATTCAGGGCAAACACCAAAGATGACATCACAGCTAACATGCACTGTTGACCTGCCAAAGAGAATGTAGTTCAATGGCAAATTGTGTTGTATACTGCAGTCACAAGAATATCAGTATTCACTATTTTCTCATGATGCAAGTACATAATACCTGAAGTAGTCTAAATATTATTCTCTGTATGTGTTGAGGTATGTCTGGAAACAAAGAGACTGTAGTATAGTACAGACATTCAAGCTTTTTTCCAAGACATTTCTTAAGTGCAAAAGGCAGTCAAGTCTCAGTAACACAGAGGCTCAGCAGCAGAATCTGAGCTGCCGCCAGAATTTGAGATCCCGCTTTCATCTCCTACTCTTCACCACTCAACCCTCTACCTGCTTTACACCAGCACATGACTAGGTATGAGCAGTCAGGGAAGTGATCCAGATGAAAATTAACCCAGGGGAAAAAAGTCCTAAGTATTTCATCCCTAATGTAGCACATTATGTTGACATACGAATTCTAACGACAACTACTGGGAAAAGCAGCAGGAGAATGTGTGAGATTGCGGGTTGGCACAGAAATAAAATTACTTTGCAAGTGCTCTGTGATCCCTCCCACTAAGATCCAAAGTTCTGCAGAAAAAGAATGAGATGGCAAAGGTCAGAAGACATTAAACCACACACATTTGTCAAAGCAGATAAACTTTCAGGTCTGGGTACTAAAATAGTGGGGAAATATTGTCACAAGCCACAAGGAGTAGAATCTGAGAAAAATGAAGCTTAAGTGAAACATTCTTTAAACAAAACTGCAAGCTGAATGGATGTCCAAAAGGTAAAAGAATGCCCTGAAGGCTATTGAGTAAGCCTTCATCAGAACGTAAAGACAGAAATTCTGCACACAATGGGACTTCTTTCAAAAAGGCATATATATAATGCTGAGTTTCACAAATTTCAGTTATCTAGCACCCACAGGAGGACTGAAAAAGTAATCACGAAATACACAATGCCAGCTGGACAAGAACAACATTCTCCAAAACTGGCAGATACATGCAGCAAATGCAGAGAAAGATGATGAAGCGGCAAGAGGAACACACCCACACAGAACAATAATAGAAGTTGGGATCAATTTGGTGTAAGGCAAAGATGCTTTCTTATTTCCAAACTACTTCTCTCCTGTTTTGCTTTTTTTTTTTAATTGAGATGTGTTAAAATATCTGAAATATTAATAAAGCAACACTGCATAACACAGTTTGCTGTAAAATGCTTAACAAATATGGGACCAAGATTTTTATATATTTTACCCCTGAATTATTCTGAAAGCTTAGTTCAAGGATATCAAATAAAGAGTAGATTCTACCTCATGTATTTGGAAACAGAACAACTCAACTGGATCCATCTGGGAAATGAACACTTAGAAAACTTCTAGAACCATAGGTTTTCACATATGGTTTCCAATAGGATCAAGTGACCACTTTCATCTGAGACAACTGTGACATAAGAAAAAGTTTCTAGTTGAAACAAGTATGGGAAAATAAATTCCTAAAGATAATTTTGTTTTCTTGTAAGTTTGCAAAATCTTCTTTCTGATATTTCATTCTATGCTTAGCCATTGATTGCACCACTCCTCTATGCGGCAAAGCACTGCTTTATACAAGATCTGAGTTCTGAAAAGGATAATGCCCTACCTATTTAACATATTGATGGCTTCAATTCACATTTTATGGTTATATCTATATACTTATTTAGGGAAAAAACTCTTCTTTAAAATATTATTTAGAAGTAATTTTTCTTGGACTTTGCCAGACTGGCACTGCTTGTTCATTCTGCCATCCTGAAGTCAGGATAATGGAGTGTATTCCGGTGGAAAAGCTTATCATGAGTATTCTTGTCTAATTGCTCAAATTCTCATTCTGACAGCTCTCCCTCTTCAGGGGATGAACTGCCTGAACAGGATGAAGAATGCCTGGTTTTGCTTTCTTAAGCAACTTTTGTGCTTTCTACTCTATAGTTCCCTCCTCCCTTCCTTAACTTCACTAAAGAATCTGAAGACAAAAATCTCTTTAGTGTAAGGAAAGTACTAGATTATTCATACACAGTTATACAATTATGCAGCTCATTTATTTCCACATTTTAACCAAACTAACATATACTTAGCTCATATTCTTACAAATAGAACAATAAACATACTAAAGTAATAATAACAATATAAAATGAAAATAAATTAATTTCATCCATGAGAGATGGCCTTCTAAGCAGTTGTTGTTAACCAATGATTAAAAATTATGCCAAAACTCTCTCAAGTATCAGAATCTTCCCAGTAAAACTTATACTAGCGTACAATACAACATTCTTCTGAACACAAATTTTGTAGGAAGAACTTCAGATTTCCAGAATACTATAGTCTCATTGCAGTGGTATATTGTAATTTTCATGGCAGTATTAACCATCTCCAGAAATATAAAAGGGTCATGGGTTTGTTTTGTTCTTTTACAATATATATCAAAACAACTAAGACAATAAGGTGTACCTAGATGTATCTATGTTAACATCAAACATGGTACAAACCTTTATTTTAAATAGTTTTTATGTAGGTAACATATACTCCGTATTTCAGAGTGAAAATATACCTCCTTGTCAGCATAACAGAGTGGTATGGGAAGAAATAGGATTTGGGCTGTAGAATAGAAGGCAATTGGGAATTTTGGTTTCCCTCAAAACTCAGAGACACAGCTTAGTTTCTATCACTCAGAAAACAGTAGAAACTTCTGACACAGGGAAGGAATTTAATGTCATCATTGAATGCAAAACACTCTGAATATTCCAACATATGTGTAATTTTTTACATATACATATGTATGTGTATAACTACGTATCTCCTTCAATAGACCAGTTGGCTTTTATCACAGACCTGTTGATTTCAAACAGTTTTTCAGGTTTGAATTGAAATGTCTTATTAATGCTTTGGTATAGCAAGATTTAAATAGTAACCCAACTATTTCACCTCCACATTCTACTGTATCCAGCAGTAATACTATAGCACTATATTTAAGCATTTCTTCACTGTTAAGAGTTAAGAAAGTGACGCTTTATCAGCAACTATTAGCTATCTGGGGTTAGTATCACACAGAGGAAAAAGTTCACACTAACAGACTATTCTTTCAGACTTTCTACCTACAAAGCAAAAGAGCTACACAACACCAGTTTATGTATAATTTAAAACAAATTATATTGGCAGTATTTAATTTTCAAAGCACAACTCCCTGCCTCTTTCTATGTTGGTCTTTTTTCAATTTAAATATGTATTCTGCAGTGAGAATTGTACTCTGTACAATTAACACTGTAGTCAATTAAATGGAAAACCTGAGCCTGTGCAAAAAGCAGACCTTGTTTTAGGGCTTGCACTCTGAAGCTGCATTCCAATGTGTGTTACGCTTTTTCTCTAGTGTCCACTGATCTTTGCTTTTCTTCTATAGAAATGTGATGTGGTAGAGACCTCACATTCTCATTCAATTGTAGATGGAACTGGAATAGAGATTACCTTAAAAGACCTGTGTTCTCCAGGCCTCTAACACCAAAATATTTGCACTGATTTGCCTCAGGATTTTCCTTTTGGGAAAAACATCATCTATTCGTTTCCCTTCAGTGTTTGAAGAGCACTTCACATGAAATCTACTGCCACCTTTTCACATGTGTTTTTTTCACATATGTTTTGTTAGCTTTGTGTATCATCTCCAAACACCAAAAGAGCAATAACTATACTGTGGCAGATGCTTAAGGAAATTCAAAAAGTAAATACCATTTCCCCATCCCAGAGGCCAAACACTCTTAAAATCACTAAATTCAAGAGTGATTTGCTCCTGCTACAGGCAATCCAATTTGAATCAAAGTTATCCTCCATAAAATATGCCAAGGGCTCCCAAATGCTAGTTTCTTTGCTAACTCAACTGACAGATATTCTAGCACTAAATTCACGTAGCAAATCACATCTTGCAACTGACAGCTTTTACGACTGACTCTCCGGCACCAGGGAAATACACAGTCCTGTAGTCAAGAACGCTAGACACCTTGAACAAAGCACATGACAGGTGAAGTCAGAATCTGACTCTGCATGACATTAACAAACCATAACTCCCAGACACACAAAAATTCAGAAGAAAATTTAATCAGTGACCAACAAGTTAAGGTCCCATCATAACATCCCCCGCACCCTGACGCAAGCTGAAATGCGTCTTATAAACTCAGAAACAGAAAAGAGAAAATTTAGCAAGCTTCATGCAAATTTATTTTTAAATTATATGCAAATATAAACCAAATGAAAATAATGCCTTGCAGCACAGCCAAAAGAGTTGTTTTTGAGAAATAGCCTAGAGGAAAGAGCTCCCTATTGCAGCGTAAGAGAATACATCATTATCAACTGCCTGGCAGATAAACTGGGGACAACTCTCAGAAAATTCAAGAAGAGAGGACCAAAATGAGGAAAAGTATCTGCAATAGTAAAGACTAAAAATGTACAATGAGAAACGAATGACTCATCTTTTTTTTTTATTATTTACTACCTTCCCTTTCTCTCCCCCACTTCAGACAGTAGAAAATTCTGAAGTCATTTCCAGCATTTTTTTCAGATTAACTGTAAGGCCTCAAGTTCTAAAGGCAGGAAGGAAACCAGTTTACGGAAGCTAAAAGAGAAATAAAAATGTTTTAAAAAAAAAAAAACACCCCATAAACTGCAAGCTCCATCACAATCACTGGAAAAGAAATTCACCAAGGATAATGTTTGATGTATTATCTATGATATCTGTAAGAAACTGTATTATTCACGAGACTAAATGTTTAGTTAACTTATTCAGGAGACTATTTATGCTTTGCAAGCCTTGCTTTCAAAATAAGTTCCCATGTTATCAAATAGTTTACTATTTACGTGATATATACAATTCTGAGAAAACTTAAAATGGTTCATATACAATTACCTCTATCCCCATCTCCTTTATGTCATTCTGACAGCATAAAGTACCCTACAAGATGCCTACTCTGGACAGATACCTAATTTAAGGCAGGAGGTGGCAGAAAGCAGCAGTGGCTATGCTTGAGGCATGGTTTACCAGTATGAACTGAAGGAATAACTTTGAGCAGTGCCACAAGCCTAAAGCAAGGAATACTTAAAGATAGTTTTATCCCAACCTATTTACTGCTAGATCTGCATTTTCTGAAGTGGTCATCTGAGACCCTGTCAGAATCCGGGCTTCCATACAGAGGGTTTTACTCACACAGCAGCACAAGTCACTGCTGAACAGCAGAACTGTACTTTTAAAGCATATGCTTTTAAAAGCAGTACTTTTTGTAACATCTCAGGGACATACCATCAAATGTTAGTTAAAGATATGAATATGTTCAAAGCTGACGAGATCACAATTCTGAGTCATATAGCGTTACGCAGTTCCAAAGATCTTTTATTAGAATGCTGTTTCTGCTATAATCCATCTTTTCTTAAAACATGACTGGTCTTGTTTATGCTTCTTTATAAATAACAGTCACTGACACACATTATTTGACACTCAAAGACGTTAAGACACAATTGAAATAATTTTTTATTTTTAAGTGCTAGCACTTTGGCACTGGCATAATTGAGAATGACCTCTAGCTGCATTAAAAAAAAAAAATCACCAAAAAAGTTGACCCAACTGATGGAAGTAGGCATTTTGCTTATATGCTTTTAAGTTTAAATCACTTTTTCCAACAACTTTTAATTCCAATATGATGAATAAAGTACCTTTTGTTTGAAATATAACTGTCAGCTGAAGGAGCACTATTACTATACACAGCACATCCTAGAGACTACAATTCATGTTCCTTATATTTTTCAAATACTGGGGAGAACAGAACATAAAATCTATGCTTACTTTCCTCAGATCTCTTTATACCTCAAAAGGATATAACTTGCTATTACTATCCTTTCCAAAGAACCATTAACAAGTAATACAATTTTCATACCACTTAAACTAATAGTTTCTACTATACAATGTATATATGTGTAATATTATCCAAACCAGAATACTACCAATAAGCTTCAGTCAAGACTAAACAAGTACTTGCACACTTAGAGGGACATATTCCCCTTACTCTTTTTCTAGCTCAGTACTTACCAAGCTTTTTCAGATTTAAAAATTCACAGTTAAAAAAGTAACTACATTCTCCATTCACCCTTAAAAACTTTCGGGTTATTGCTTCCTCAAAATTTCCTTGAGTATCTACAGTATTATCACCATCCCCTTAGGTCTGTGGTGGAGAGTGCAAAGAGATAGTAGCCTTTCTTCATCATCAGTAACAGCAGCACAAGAGCCAACACACATCCTTCTGGTATGGCTTATTCACTCTGCTTTGTACCATCTATACACCATTACCCCTCAGCAGAAAATCCTACTGTTTTAGCCTCTTCCTATTTGACAGAAATGTTTTTATTTTCAAATTAGAAAAAAAAAATACTGATGTACTTTTGTTTCATTATACTTTCATCTTCAGATAATGAAGTTTTGCTCTACAATAAATAATCTATTCCACACATTCAAATGCTTAAGCACTTTGTCTCATTAAAAAAAAAAAAAAAGAAATATTTTGCACTTACCTAAACTGCCATCAACGTACATGAACTTAAATGAAGACGACTGTGAAAACATCCAAAATAAAATTGACAAATGCATGCAGCTCTTAAGACAGAAGTATTAAAAAACAGCTGAAGAAAGCAGGAAACAACAGTACAGTGAAAAACAGAAAATACGGTGAATGAATGTGCTGAACCTACTGGCTTTAAAAAAAAAATCTTAGAAGATACTTTCACTGGTCATAAATACTATATTACAAATTTGAGTTGGAAATACTGAAATTGATTACTTTTTCTTGAAAAGAGACATATTTAGTAAAAAAGAATTGGGTAATTTTTTTGTTATTCTTATTAGTTTATTAATATGATAACATATCCCAGGAAGCATAGTAAAACATGAACAGAACCTTTATCGTTTCCTAGCTTACTAGCTTTACCTTTTGTATGTAACCTTGTACTTCATAAATATTCACAATAAGCTTCAAGATTTGTGGTGTTGCACACCTTTACACATACACAATGAGACAGGCTGAAAGGTATTTATAGCACCAAAGACTTCTCTGACCACTTCTGGTACTTAGGAACAATGGGCGACCGGCAATCAAGTGTATACTTTGATGCATATTAAGGAAGAAAACATTTATATAGGAACTCAAGCTGAAGACCCAATGCTGGCAGCTCCCTGCATATTCCACTAGGATCAAACCTCCAGAATTTCAATGGACATAAACAAAAATGCCTCAAAAAAAGAGAAAGAATAGTCTCAGAAGCGGACAGAGCAAGGAGATAACAGATCTTCAGCTTCCTTTGACTTCCATTTAGAGGATGCCAGCAGGATCTAAGCAATGGAATATCTAGTTTGGAAGCAGGCAGGGTTGATCCCAGCCATGGAAACAATTAGGTAAAGTTAAGAACTGGAAAGCTTCTTTAAGCATATATAATAATAGACCATATTAATATATATTTTCCAACTACATGTAGTTTTGCAAGTATATACAAATAATACATAATTCTTAAATATTTCTTTAACTCCACTGACGAGTTCCCAGATAAGCTAGCAAAGTTACAGCAAATTAAATTATAGCCCTTGCTTCCTGACTTTTTAGTCATCTCCCTGCCTTGTAAGAGTGTACTTTGCATGTCAGAAAGCAAGATAAGTATATTGTATGTTTGGTTTAGGGGGGGGTTGTTTCTTTTTTTTTTTTTAAGAATGTATATATTAGCCTGATCAAGGCTTTACCAGGAATACAGTTTAACTAATGCAAAAAAAAAGAAACATTTCAGAATATTTCTTAGTGTATTTTCGTTTACTGTTCTCCTTGATACATGTCATGAATCAAAGTAAAAATGAAGAGCATGTGAAATAACATCGAGTAGCTACTCACAGTTCTGAATTCATTAATACACATGCCCTTATCTACTGATTATTTTATCGACTGTTCTCTTAATTGCAGCATCTTTGAGTTATTCACATTGCTAAAGATACATTAAAAATATTTCAAGGATCGATTTTGTATTCAAAACTATGAGCCTCTCAGAAGAACTATTCACTATCCTTTTAATCCTTTCTCTTCATCTCATTAATCAGAAGCAAACTCTTGCAGTATCAGGACAGGAACTAAACTTCAAAAGAAGATCAAAATTTATAATATGTTTTCAAAGAACACATTAGGGAAATTAAAATTACCTGGTTTTCTGTAAGGAAGAAAAATAAAGGATCAAACTCACCATTTATTTCCAGAACTAACATGTAACCATATCATGAATGAGTAAGAGCCAATGTTCATTGCACGTAGTGGTTCATTTTGTATTAATTATGTAGTATTAAATAATGACATTTATAAGTAGGGAAAAGGGAAATTTTGTGCAACTGAATTTACAGTTTATTTAAAACATGTCACATGATCTAATTCAGTTATTGCAGTGTCATAAAAGCAGCATGTCAACTGATAAACATTCACATTATCTTAGAACCAGCTAATCCAAACATATAAGCTAGTCCTCCCTTGTTTTGACAGGCAACAATCCTGGGAATGAATATTGCTGAATAGTTTCTTGGGTCCTCCCAGTTCTTTCCACCTCACAGCCTTCTGCTCTCCATTGAAATCTGCTACATTAACTTCTCTATATAATACATTCAAGCAACATTAGAGAGAATAACTATCTACCGAGGGGGAATGCAAAATCCGATTAAGACATTGCAAATGGATGATTCCAAGATGAAGAATCACTTTAAATAGTTAAAAACATTTAGAATACTTCCGACCCCTATATATATAATCAATGCATGTATACAATACTACTAATTGTGCTGTAAGAAAAATATGTCAAAAGAAGAAAAGGAAGACAAGACAACTAACTTCAGCTTGTAATATCAAAGTACAGGTGCTCACAGTATACATTTTCAAAAGTAAAATAATCTTCAAAAGAAGATCAGGAACATCCAACTTATTGTCCGTGAACTTCCTCATGGGTCTCTTTTTGCTTCCAAAAGGTTTAATTATTATCAATTTTCTGTTGAAACACATTCTACTTTTTCACACTATTTCTTCCATCTGCCTGGTTTGCTTTAATTTACAATCCTATTTTCCAGAATGTTTTTAACCCTTCCCAGCTTGACATTATCTGGGTGTGTAACACATTTCCATCATTCAGAACAGTGATGAAAGCCCCAAACACGACAAACTCCTACCAGATCCTACTAGACATCTTCCCAATCTCACCATGAATCATTGATAATTACACTTTGACAGTCTTCCAATCAGATAGGTATCTGAATAATACCAATTTCATCTCATATACTTCCCAGCAGCTTGCTGATGAAAATCTTGAGACAATGTAAAAAGTTTTACTTATGTCAAAGTTACTACTGGTTTTCCCTTATGCATAAAGTTTGTTTTCCTGTCATCCAAGAAAATCAGACTTGTTTGACATTATTCTTGACAAATCCATATTAAGGGTTAGTCCTTTTTTGATATTTATCCATTATATTCCTGACATTTTAGAAATAGTTAATGATTTTAAAAATACAATTAATGCAGTTTACAAGTAATTTTCTTTGCTTGTAACATATTTTTCCAGAAACTGCAACAAGAATATCAAACTTGTAATTCATTCATGCATGTCTTCCCCCCCCCCCCGGGGGGTGTGTGGGGGTGGGGGGGGGGGCGGGGGGGGGG
>JAVJGI010000050.1:9366378-9378884 GCA_035590275.1 Ibycter americanus
CATGCATGTCTTCCCCCCCCCCCCCGCTTTATTTTTTGGGGGCAGGCAGCTATATTTGCCCTTCTCCAGTCTCCTGGAAGTTCCCAAAGTTGGCTATGAGGCTAAGGGCCCCCATTCAGGGTCAATTTCATCATGCACAGCCAATCTGAAATTTTAGTGTTTCAGTAAGAAACATTTCAGTTTTTAAGAAAGTAAATTTCATAAGCCAGTAACCCTCACATACACAAGGACAGATTATCGCTTTTCAGTATAAATGTGATAGATCACATCACATTTTTAGTCTTAAAATTATAGCTTTTTGATAATTTTAATTGAAATCAGTTGTTTGAAAGAATCAATAACCATGTGGGTAAGAAAGACTTACAAACTAGCTGACACAGCCAGCTTGGACTTCCAAAGTCATTCTTTCAGAAAGGCTCCATTCCAAATGCTTACAAGAAAACTAAGCAGTAATTAGATAAGAGGGATGGTCCTTTCATACATAAATATTTGATTATGAGAGAGGAAATAGCAGAAACATACAATCAAGTCATAAAACCAACAGAAGGCCCCTGTGGAGTTTTGCTGGAACCTGTGGCTGGGCTTCGTGCTGCCTGAAATACCCTAAGCAACCCAGAAAACAGGGTGAACAGCAAGATGACGAATTTTCCACACTGTATTCAGGGTAGTAAAGACAAAAGCCAAATGCAAAGAAGAATTTTGTAAGACTGGGTAGTAGGTAAGTGCTGGCAGATGAAATTCAGGGAGATAAATGAAGTTACTCGCAAGTGAAAATAATCCTAGCTTCATGCATAACAAGCTGGGATCTAAACTGATTATAACCACTGGTGAGATTCTTCAGCTATGATTAATATTTCCATTAAAATATTAGTTCAGTACTCAGTAGCAATAAAAGAAATATAAATGAAAGGTCACCCAAAGCTAGAAAGAACAAATTGAGTGTTGGGAATTCTTGGGAGAGACATACAGAATAAAAGGGCAAACGCTATCGACATCAATGCATTTTACACTTGTATTAAGAACATGAGCCATCTCTGTCTCCTCACCTCAACAAAAATTATGTAGTAGCTCTGAAAAAGATTCAGAGGAGAATCAAAAGAAATGTCACAGTTTCATGAAAGGAACCATTACACATGCTAGGATTCTCCTATCTGAAAAAGAGTTGAGGGAGCAATGTGATGATGGTGTCCTATAAAGTTATAGATGACACAGAGTGGCAGTGGACATCAACTAATGTTTTTCCAGCACAAGGAACAGGAAATCCTAGCAAAAGCACCCAAAGTCTAGTGCAAAAACAAATGAAAAGCAGTGGTTCTTCACATGACATGTTGAACCGTCAGATTCACTGTTGTAAGAGGTTGTGGACACTAGAATTCCACATAGGCCCAAAAGGAACCGACTTAATTCAAAGAAAAGTCCACTGAGTTATGAAGCACACAGAAGCTGTAGCTGGATCATAAAGAGGTCTCAGTGGACATGTCACTGTATACTATGTCTATTCTAAGACTTTTTGGACATTGTTAGCAACGGAATACTGGACTACCCAGTCTATACGTTACTGTATTTTCAGGTTCACCCTCACAAGAAAATAAAAGCACTTGATAAAAATAAAAGATATGAAATGAATGAATGAATAGGAGGACTTATAACAGAGTTACTAATTTACTTTCCCCTCAAGATGAGGAAATACATTTTTAGGAAAACAAAAAACAACCACCAAAAAACCCACACATAACCACTTTGGTAGGTGACAAAGTGTCCGAACACCAGATTTAGATTCCAAATGCCAATACAAGATATTTGACATTTCTGTAAGAAAGGCTACCAAAACAGAGTATATTAGGATGTTCCTCCTACTGCTAAGGTGACATCAACTATCACAATTAAAATGTCTAACCAATAAGGCTTTTGAATAGCAGAACCTCCACCAAACATGTTTTTAGTTCTAGCAGCATCCTAGTGCACCTACTATAAATAAATATTCAGTAACTATTCCTGTCAGTCTGGATACACAAAAATAATAAATTAATTCGCTGTACTGAACTCCTGATCAAGACCCAGTCAATTTCCCACTAAAGTAACTGGTATCAGGCTTGTTAGTTCCATAGGTATTTAGGTTCATGTCATGCCTAAGAGGTGTGAAGTTTGGAGAGAAGCACCAATGGTCACAAACCCGGAAGTAAATCAAAAATTTCATTTGTTGTTGCCTGCCAACAAAGAAGTTTAGATTAGGAATCTGGAAGCGAGAGAAACACAGGATTGCAGTTTTGTCTGGGGAAAGTTAACAGATGGTCTAAAAAGGAGCAGCTTTAAAATAAGACCAGCAGCCAAAAAGTGTGTGGAGACAGCAATACAAGATTTTTTTTGATCTATTCTGTGCCGCTGTTTTGTATAGCTTTGTAAAATAGCACAGTCTCAAAGCTTGACCTTATAGCTTTATTCATCCAGATTAAAATACTTCAATCTTTTTATAACTTTGGGAAAAGAACGTTATGATGTGAGTAGAAATATTTGAAATACTTATTTACAAGATGCTTTTTTTCTAAGACACGAGTCTCTGAAATGTTGCTGAAAACACAACTTCAACTTCATTCTGTAACACAGAATTATAGAAGCTTACATATGAGGATTTAAGATATCTTCTTTTAAGTTTAACAAACAGCTAAATCTTTATACAGCTCACACAAAATATGCCTCTGCATGTTTATTTATACTTTTGCACAGGTGGCTCATTTACCTCTTCAGAAAAGGTTGCTAAGTATATTTAGACTGTTGCTGCAAAAAAGCACTAGAAAAAGTCTCAAAAATAAGAAAAAGGATAGCAACAATCATACTCTTCAGCTATCACGTGAATGAATGCTGCATGAAGGAAATTACAACCTGCATTCAGATTCTTATTAGTGTGCTTGCCTACTGTTTAGCAGCCAGAGGCAGATAGATCAAGACATAAAATTCTTGTTGTAAATGTCAAACTTGCTCCAGCATAGTATACAGTACCATAAGCAAATCATCAAGTACTTAACCATAAATCAACAGAAAGAAACTTGCAAAATTATTTACCTGATTTTCTTCATGGGAAACTCTCATTTGTTCTTTAAGAACTGACATTCTGGCTGCTTCCTCTTTCCTCAATACTCTTTCTTTCTTTAACTCAGGACTCCAGAAGGTTTTGATGCTATTCATGGAGGATCCCAGCTTGCTGTCCTTAATGTCTAGTTCTTTTCTAAGAAGATCATTCTCCCTCTGTAGGTCCTTAAGCTGAGCCTGCAGGTCTAACATGGTACTGTCTCTAACTTGTCTCAGCATAGAAGGGACCTGATGGTGGTGATGGTGTGAAGATGTGGTCAGACCTCCGTGCTGATCAGTATAAGAAAGGACATCTGTGTGAGAAAGTCCAGCTGAAGCAATATTAGGACTGCTCCCCATAGCCGTGACTCGACCACCATACACAGCCCGATTTGTAGCCCTTCCAAGAGTCATTGTGCCCTTTGGGAAAGTAGTAGAAGCTACACCTTCATGGTCACTCAGATACATTGGTCCAGATGTTGCATAGGCTGCATTAAGGGACTGGATGTTCTCCATTGATAATGTCTTACCTGTTCCTCCTCCTCCTCCACTATTTGTTCGCCTATGGCCCAGGCGAGGGGATCTTGGCAAACGAGGAGACCTGGAGGGACTTCCTTCTAAGTTGCTGATTGTTCTTGCACTTCCATACATTTTTCTTCTACTTTGAGGTACTATTTCGTAATAAATTAGTAACACTAAAGTTGAATATTAAATTTATAATAATTCCAGCTAGAAATATTGGCAGTTTTACTGCATTCTTCCAGTAGGCAAAAATCTATTGTTCCTCCAAAGTCAGAGACCTGAAAAAACATATAAAATTAAGTAAATTTTCATCTTGGAAAATAAGTAATCAGCATATATCAGAAATTAAAGTAAGCCACTTCCTAGAGTAATTACTTTACAAATAATATTTACTATACCTTTTGTATTTAGGATAACTAGTTAAAAATGCATTTTCAAACTATTTTCGTTCAGAAGAATAAACTGTTCATTTATTTCAAGATAGAAAATATCTTGACATTTTGACTTAGTTTAACAAGCTTTATGTCGCAATAAACAGCATGGGCCCAAAAACTTATCTTAGCCCTATGTTAATGGACTTAAATGACTGTCCATGTGGAATTAAAGGCAAAAAAAATAGCCATCGTTGACATTAAGAACTACACAAACTAAGATGCTGCATTTCTAAAAGACAGCATAAAAGTAGCAATTCAGCTGTTCTGTATATTCTCTAATAATATTAGATTAAGACAGAACAAGGAAATAGGCAGAGGTTTTAATTTTTGTTTGGATTAACAAAGAGCTTTTTGGTTAGGCAAAAAAGATGAAAGAAACAATGTTTCTTTCAGCTGTACAAAATGTTTCTTTCAGCTGTAACCGGTAAAAACATATTTCAGTATGAAAAATTAATAATAAAACTAAGCTAATTTAAGTGAATATTTCCTTCTGAACAATTAATACTGTGTTGCAATACATTACATTTGTTCAATGAAGTACTAGTTTGCTAGTATTTGTTGTTAATAAGCTTCTCAAGAATAGGCTGCATGACAATCTAGGTTTTCATTTAGAAAAAGAAGGCTTGTGAAATACAGTTTTCTTTCTTTTTTTCCCCATGGATATCATATTATTGCTTTACTAGAACTATCCTTGTCATTTATTTAACCAACCAACAGATAAATGCGGACCAAAACTTTGTTTTCAAATTCTTCAATACTATCATTATACTTTTACCAAGTTCTGAGTAAGTATATTAACTTTACATAGCATAAATATAAACATACAATAGGCCTTTAGGATTAGGTAGGCCCACTAATTATTTTTCTTTTTTAAAGAAATCTGACTATTTCAATAAGTTTGTAGTATTAATTAAATTGGTGGTCATTAACCAGCTCCAGTACCATTTATTTCAAAGGTAATGAGAGGAAGAACAAAAGTTAGATTCAGTCAAATCTAGTACTTTAACAATACCCTCAAGGCATCCTCATTATCTATAGATACATTATATCTGTGTTTTAAAACATCTGTTCTACATTTGCTGTGAAAAAAGTGTTGATGCAGAGGCAGGCAGTAGGATGATTTGATGTCATATTAATAAGCTCTAGGATGTTAAAACCTCACCAAAAATATTAGCATAAAACATTATGGATACTAACAATGTCAGCAAACAAGAAGCATACCAAGTTCTCCGCTGACCCCTCATTATCCCACACAATCGTATACCACACAGTTTATATGAATTCCATCAATTACTTGGTATATGTTATGTTTTCATCAAGTTTAACAGCCACCATAGTCTAAAGCATTTTTGTTTCATTTGAATTACCAGTATGCATCTGAATTAGCTGAGATGTTTCAAATTGTTCAACTTATTTCAACTACTATTATACAACAGTGGCCATTCTTGTGAATTTTTACCTGTTTCCCAAGAGGTCACAAGAGTCTTGCGTGAAGAATCACAAGATTCAGAAGCAGAAGGCATGGCACTACACTACACTGAAACACTGATGACAATGCCACTATGGGCGCTCAGCAAAAATATAGAAGTGTGGTATTTATTCAACACTGCTAATTTGGAAACACTGAACTCTTCATACTGCACCCAGGCTGCTCCATTAAAAGTAATTCATTTCAATGAAACATTGCCCTCGTCAGAATGAATCAAACAAGCTAACATAACATTGTTCCACACAAACCGTGTTAACAAGACCAGTAATTCTGTCATAAAACATTACAACTTTTTTCCATGTACAAACAATTCAGCAATGTGTAAAGCAAAGCAGGGGTACCTCCTTCAATGATAAAATGTAGGTTTTAAACTGTTTAGGAAGACAGACATAAAATTACATTCTAGCAAATCTTTCCTACTTCAGGACCACATAACTAATAACACAAATATTTTTAATTTTAGAGGCAAAAGCCTGATCCAGCTTCTGAAGCCATGAAACCCTCTGAAAGCTTCCAGAATTCAGTCCCAAGACGCACAGATTTAAAGGAACCAGATATAACTTGCTGATCTGCATTTTCAAATTTTGACATTTTATCATGAGTACCCAAATCTGCCCCCCTTTTCTGATGTCAACCAGCATTCAAGAGATGACCCACAACTTGTTCCACAAAAAAATGGTGCAGCTTTTCTGCCATCTCAATTTCATTGCATTGATCAATAAAAATCATATTTCATCACGGTGACGGGGGGCGATGCAATTGCTTATCCTAATTCTCAAGTGCCAGACATCCTCTGGTCAAATAACATCATTCATAACGCACTCTGAGAAATCCACCCTTGTATATTTCTAGTTTCCTGAAAAAGTTCTGTTGCTCCTTCAAAGAGGATCTCACACGAGATCAGAGCTGAAGATCATTTTCCTTCCACTGGCTCACAGCAGATCCTAAGCAAAAGCAACTGCCTTCTGAACTGATAGAATTCCCCTCCCCCCCGCCCCCCCAAAAAATCTGACCTGGTGCAAAACTAAGATTGCTAGCATAAGCTGTCAATGTCAATTTAAACTGGATACAATCAAATAATTTTTGATACAGCAGACCTGATACATGGCCAGGTTGTGGGGATTGGACCAGATTTCTTGATCCTCAAAAATACAGGTACGGAATACCCCTACATCATATCAATACTGTTCTTCCTTGCCATTGCCACAGTCTGACAAATAAGTAATTTATGCTTCTTCCTTTGAGTCACTTAACATCTTACCTTAGCCTTTTGTTTTTGTCCCTGATAGGTATTCTTAGATACTTGTTTTGCCTTTTCGTTTACTAGCTGTGGTCCATCTTCCTTTCTCTACTTGTGTGAAGTTTTGAGAAGTCCTCATCTCAAAGCAGAGAATGTTTTTATCTCGCTTAGTGCTCCAGTGCTTACCCTTGAGCCCTACTGAAAAAGAATCACCATCCCTCGTGCAAAGGGAGACTAACTTCTCTCTACACTTCTCTTTCAATAAAACTGTTCACCTACTGATTTAACATTGTAACTTTCATAAGCCTGTGCAAATTCTGAAAGCAACAGGAAAAGTAAGACACCACCAGCCAAAGAAATGTAATTACCTCCACAGAATTTTCAATTATTAGCTTTTATTTTCCCCCTATAAAACAATCAAGATGGAGACCTCTACGTAGAAAGTGCAAGCATGCTGCCGATATGCTTGGTTTTCTTACTTTCATGGGCTACTAAGGATAGCTCACACACCAAAAGCTGAAAACTACAACTGAAAGAAATTCTTACAGTTTATCTCTATTTTCATTTGCAATTTATTACCTTCTACAACCTGTATTATACAGAGTGGCTTTCTTGCAAACACTTTGGAAAAAGGAAAGCATGTGAAAGTCTGCTTTTTGGAAGCATATACATCTCAAGGATAAACCTTGAGTCTTCCATTACAGCCGTGAAAAGTCTCAGACCCAGCAGAAGCCATACACCATTGCTTTATGGAAGAGGGGAGAAAGGCACCTAACACCATTTTCTACTATTTACTGTGTATACACTGAGCCTTCCTAGCTTCAGGAAGATTTACTGTGTTGCCTCAACACATCAGGATTAGGAGGCATGAAGAAGCAATATTAAGAAGAAGCAGTATCAGCCTCAGGGCTTCAACAATTGCCACACAGATCATCATCTATTGCCTGGAAAAAAAGAGAAGATCCCTTTCCCCATCTTCCCATAGAACCTGCTGACTCAGAGCCATTCTAGTTGAACTTAGAGTGGGCAGGTGAGACAGATTATTCCGTCTTGAAAACTAAACTGATTTTACATCACTATTTTAATTTAGGGGGCAAATATTGGGTGAAAAACAATTGCTTTAGAGTAATATTTCAAGTATGGTTTTGCTGAACCCTTATGCACCATAGCGCAAGGAGCGGAGAGAAAGATAAATGGAATCAAGTGGAAGTATAAGAATCTCATATATTATGGGGAGGATAGGAGGGCTGTATAGACAAGAACTATGTACCCACAACTAAAGAGACCCTCCCTCTCTTAACGGAAGCCCAGAAGCTGTAGATCTTGCAGTACCAAGCACAAAGGAGCTCTAATACAACTCATGAAGGTTATTTCCCCCTAAAAACTTTCAAGACAAAAAGTTACCCAGATTCATTCAGTTAGTCTGGTCTATGACTGACTGCAGACCTACTGCATGCATTTTCCCATAAAAGGTTATTCTGAGTTCTAAAATCCAAATCAGCTTAATAGTACTAGGAAAAAAAATGATGTTCATCTACTTGTCTCAATATTTTCTTACTTTAAAAGATACTTTTTAATGTAGATATGACTTTAAAACTAACCATTATGATTGTGACTTAAACATTTCGCATTGCAAACAAAACTATATAAAAGGATCCAGAAGATTAAACATGAATTCTCAGCTGGGGGGCAGGGGGTAGACACCGGACACTCCCCCAACCCCCATGCTTTCATCAGCCTTGAAAATCCCAACAAATAAGAAACAGTCATGCTAAAATACTTCCTGGTGGCTGTTTTGACTTAAGCTTAGTTTATTTTCCACATTTTTGCCTCATCTCATCACCTGCCCTCTGGAGACAATAACATCATGGGTTCAGATTATCCACATGACTTAAGTCTCTGACATCGCATTTTATTTGCTTCTTAACTATCTATTTTTATAGAGACTTAAAACATAGGATTCCGGTATAATGCTAATGGAAGGTCTGTCTCACTCAGTTTACTTTCCAAATGCATTACTTGTACATTTTACATAATTACAGTTTCCTTGAAATACTGTCTTCACAGAACCCCATTAAGTTCTCGTTTTCACTGGTTATATACTCTTATGCACACACACACCCCCAATTGATTTTGTTGATTATTTTAAAAAGTCATTGACAAGTTCAAAGCAAGTGAAAATTTTCTGTGTTGTGTCTGTCAATCTTTTCATAAGAACTCCAAAAGAATTGCTCAGAGGCATTGTAGCTTAGCCTCAAAACAGACTAGGGGCTATTTTGCCTGTTTCCTCAGCTCTGTGAATCCTGATGACTCAGAAAAAAATGGAAACTAGATCTTGCCAGACAAAAGCCTATGGTGTCTGAAGAATTTTTAATGAAATTATTAAATTCTTCCTTAATTCAGTTCAGAAGAATTACAATATGTTGTTACATTCCATGGCTGTCCTGTAAAATGTCTGGACCTAAGCAGCCCAGCAGCCTCAGACCAGGTATTCCAAACCATTCAAAACAAGTAACAGTCTGAACTTTGCTACCAATTCTGCACGTAGCCACAATGCATGGAGAGTTCTCACCAGTTTCATATTAGTGGTTTCACTAACAAGCAGGTGCTAGACAGTATGCAGTGTGGCTAATTCCACAGCAGATTCAACTTTATTGAAAAAAAATTATCAAATCACAGTATGCTGGAAAACACCAAGAAGTGTAGCAAAAAAAAAAGTCAGTAACTAGACATAGGGCTAGAGACAACAAAATGTAGCAAACCTTTCCTCATTAGATATTCCCATGACAGAAAACATAACATGAGCAAATATTCAGACTATGCTCTGGAAGCACATTGATCACTAAATCTGAAGTATCATTTTAACCGTACAGAAATGATTCTTCATATTACTAACAGCAGCCAAACATTTTTAGTGAAAAATAAAGAGACTCTATTTCTTCCTTTTCCTGTTTTTTGGGGTTTGGTTGGGGTTTTTTTGCCTAGACTAGGTCACGTGATTATCGTAAGGGTCAGCGTTACCATTGCCTTATCATCAACTGATAACAAGCATTTGACAACAGAGCTACTTTCTGACTTTAAGTCAATATGTCTCACCTGCAGTTTGTACCATCTTCATAGGCAGGCACAGTGGAGCCAGAACAACCACCAAAACACAGATGGGGGAGGCAAGAGAAGAGGGGATGGGGGAGAGAAGAATCCTGACAATTATGCTTAGAAAGTTTAGGGCCAATTACAGCTTGTCTCCCCTCCTCTGGCCAGAATCGCCTAGTCAGCAGCAAGTTTGGATATTAGCCAAATACTTAATAGCTTTGCACAACTACTTGCCAATATTAACAATCAGCCAAGAGTGCAAACATTTGTAATACTACTGAAAGCTTTAAAGGAACCCCTTACAGCTATCTTCCCCAAAATATACACAGTGACAGCTAAGTGCAGAAATTAGCAATCTGATTTTTTAAATACTTAAAGGCTTCCAAACCATCTAAAACTATTTAGTACTCTACAGCTCCCCAGATATAAACCAAAAGCAACAAAAGAAATACGAGATGATGTAGAAGATAATGCTCCTATGTTCTCCACAAGGACTCACATTCCCTGTATTTTGAGACACCACAAAAGGAAGGAGATTCACAGGAAAAGTTCTGTTCCATCAGCACATCCTGGTAAACAGTAAGGATTCTATTAAAATAAAGGAATCATTTAAACACGCCCTTATCACAACAAAAACTACCTCTATACACAGAACTCTAGGGATGTATGTGTATTTAAAGTAGCAACCAAGAGCCAGAAATATTTCTGGCACATTCTTTTATTTTACCTAGGTTTTTGACTGCTTTAACAGTGGCTCAACACATTGTCTTAAGAGAGAATATTCTTCTCTTTGCATTTTTTTTATCATCTGTGCTGATAAAAAAAAAAACTAAAATCAACATGATGCAAACTAGATACAGAGAACCAAAATCTATTGTACACTATACTTCCTTTCTTCATTAATCTGAGCAGCAAAGCATTTGTTATTTTAATAAAGTAACAAAAAGATAATGAACAAAATGCTGGTTCATATAGAGTTAGTACCAGACCTGCACTGTTTTTATTAAAAAAGCGAAGTATTTTTTCCCTATTTACTTACCAGACTTAGCAGACTGATCAAATTACTTATTCCTTCCTCCCATTTTTTAATCATAATAAAAGGACTCATTTCTTTCTACCACTTTACTATTCCTTAAAAGTTTGAAAAATAAAATATACATGACAACATTAAAAGCAACATTATCTTCATTTAGGTTCCTTAGAGTGTCCTGCATCTGCATTTCTAATGTAAATATAAGTTTTACTACAGCCTGCACAATAAATTTCTTTTTACTTGTCAATAAGCATTAATTTATGTACCTTCTCTTGTAGTTAGTTATAAAAACAGTACATATGTAGTTGTGCATAAAGTTATTTTCAAAGTCTGGTATGACCTTACAAGTTGGAAATGTCCCTGAACTCTCATCAATGCTAAATGACAGAACTAGCATTTATCACCTCACAGGAATAGTTCATCACACCTGCCTGTCTTTCATTTCTAGTCCATACAAAAGAAATACTACATGAAGGAGAAAGTAAGAATGGCTGCTGAATATGCATGTAATGACATACATGGAAAATAAAGTCATCAGGCATTCTAGTGTTATCAGGTGCAGCGACAGCAATTAATACTTCTCATGCAATCAGTAAACTCCAGCCATGGAAATATTTGCTCAAAACACAGTATTAAAAATCTTGAAAAACAAGTAGTTCTGACTGAATTATCAGGACCATAAATTATATTACTCTCAAGTATATTTGAGTTTAAAAAAAAAAAATCACTAATACCTTTTTAATTCTCATTTATACAAGTTACAGTTTTAAAATAAAGCTAGTGCTCAGTAAAGGTACATTTTTTCAACGCACTGACTTTTTCTCTTTATTACAATGTTAGAGGCATTGTAATTGTTTTAACCCACTTTTAAAGTGTAGTATTAGTTAGAAATGGGCTTTAAATAAAAAGTAGTATTTAGACTTCAGCAACTGACACATCCAGTACTTCGTAACTTTTAAATTGGGTGTCTCTGTTGTTGAAGCATTAATTCTTAATATTTTATCTCTAACACTTCCACTAAAAGAATTCTTTCCTGCACTCCTTGTGACAGGAAAAAGTCTCCCTGGAGTTTCTAAGATGCTTAAGGGAGGCGATAAATTTAAGGTTTGTTTTATTTTTGTGTCAAATATTAAAAGACCTGAAGATAGATCTAAAAAAAAAAAAAAAAAAAAAGAGGCTTCTATAGCCAAGCAATGGCAGAAAATCATATCTGATTTTCATTGGTTTTGCCAGACAACACACTGTATCTCTATAAAAAGCTATAGGGCAGTGTATTTGCCAGTTCTGGGGAAACACAAAGTAGTACAGCCTGCACAACAAATTACCTTCCAATGCAGACATACCACTGTCCAAGTTTATTCTGATTTAATGGTCAATCAGCAGAAGCAGGAATGTTTAGCATCATGCTTCGTTTAAAATATTAAGCATCAGCACTAACAGTGTTGCTAAGAGCTTCAAAGACACAGGGTAAAATACCTCAGTTTTACTAGATCAAACTTCACAGTCCTGAGCAAATTGTGTCATTGTTTTGCTAATCATCTGCTCCCTCTGCAACTTTTAATATTAAGATCCTATTTTTTGTTGGGGGGGGGGGGGGGGGGCGGCACGTGGTGTAAATCAAAAGTAAAA
>JAVJGI010000050.1:9388116-9402111 GCA_035590275.1 Ibycter americanus
CGCCCGCGCTGCGCGGGCGCCTGGTACGGCTGCGGGGACGGCCCGCACCAAGGTAGTTCAGAGTCCCATTCGCCCGCGCAGCGGCAGCAGGGGGGGGGCGCGGGGCGGTCATTGCTGTTCGGAGACTTCAAGGAGTTCCTCCTGGCAGGGGGATAGCTTGAGGGGTCCCCGCGGAGACGCAGGTGGGGAGTGGACGCGCTGCTCTGACACAGCGGCCTGCGAGGGGAGCTGGGCCGGGAGGGCGGTCGGGCTCCCCCCGCCTCGCTGGCGAGAGCCGAGAGCGGGAGGACAGGCCGCCCTCTCCCCCGCCCCTGGGGCCGGCGAACGAGCGGCCGCAGGAGGTCGCTCCCCGCGCCCTGGGAAGAGGCGCTGAACCCGCGCTGTGGAGTTACACGGTTGCCTGAGGTGGGAGCAGGGCGGTAGCGGATCTCCACAGCATCTTCCCTCAGAGCAGGGCGGCCGGGAGGCTGCCGGGGGTGGGGGCAGGCACGAGACGGAGGACCCTTCCCATCCTCGACTTCGCCACAGGGAAATGAAGTGCCAGCGGAGAAGCGATTTGATGGAGGGGGGGACCTCCCCCCCTTCCCCGCCCTTCGCAGGAGGGGGGAGCCGGGGAAGGGCCTGCTCTCGGCGGAGCCGCCGGGAAGGGGTCCCCTACCAGGTGGCCGCCCTGGACATGCACATGGGGGACGGGGGCAGGGGAATCGGAAATAAAACCAAATCCCAAACAACCGAATAGTTAAGTGAAACCACTGATTTAAAAAGCCAACCAGAGAACTAACCCTGACAAGTAGGATTTGCCCTCCTCTTGACTGCACTTATTGGCCGTGCTTATTTGTAACGAGCTTGTATCTGCCAATGCAAGTGGTCGGCTGGTGTGTCCATCAAAAGGGAAATATCAATTCGCCGCTGAGGGAGTAGATTCCCATCCATCCATCACAAGGCTTAGCAGGTAGCCGCCTAGAAATCAATCACACACTAATAAAAATATACATATATTCTTCCTCCATCACGTTACTACTCTAGTGCTCCCAGAAAAATACACAGGTATCCTTAATGAGTATATGCATGGATTTTATCATATGCATCCCTCTTGTCCAACCTAAAGTGATCTTTGGAAAAAAAATTTTAAAAAAAATCACAGCATCATAAATGAGGGACCCCAGTAAGTATTCATTAATTATATAACTGCAAAATTATATCCTGTTCATTTCTGGTTTCCATTCAGCAGCCACTAGAAGGGAACAGAAATGTCTCACCTTTTTCCTGACACAATTTTTAAAACCCCAAACATTATCCAGTATTTACGTATAAAATCTAGGAATTTCCAAAGCTCATCAATTCTATTCTAGAGAATTTTGACAACAATAATATTTTTGAACATTGGGCACAAAAAAAATTAGGCTCCCATGGCTGCTTTTAATAGAAATTGCAAGAGAGGTTTCTGGTTGACGATTCTGTAGGGAGAGGCACTCTGTTACCAGAATAAGATGTGCTCTTGGTCCCATTTATTACAATGTATTTCTAAAGCAATATAAAAAGCCTGTTCTCCGAATTCATTTCCAGTTTCAGCTACCAGACAGTTGTAGAAAGCAATATATAGCAATTTCCTTAATCACAATAAATTTACAGAAATGTATTACAGCCATATTCTTGTTTAAGCTTCTCACCTTTCAAATCATTGCATCTCTCTTTCATCCTCACATGGATTTTACAACATCACGTTTAGCTGACATCTCATTTGCGCGGAGGAAGGAGGCAGCAAGGGAGAGCCGGAGCAACCGAACACCTACGAGGGGTGGAAGAGAGGGAACCTGCTGCAGTCGGGGGAGGCTTGTGTGCTCCTGTCCCTCGTCTTTCTGTCCCTCAGCGAGTCTCCCTCAGTCAGCTGCGAGCCCGGCTGTCTGGCTTGCCAGTCCCTGACTCAACATTCCCAGCATTCCCGAGGAGCTGGGGCTTCATCAGCGCCGAGCGGCCTGCCGCCGGGGGCAGCAGCAAGCTCTAACAGCGCGGAGAGCCCTGGCAGCAGGGCACACGTACTGCAAGCCCATGGATTTCTCAGAGCCTCTGTCTCTGTCCGTTCGCTGCAAACCCATGGGTTCCAGTCCCCACCCAGTAAGCGTCTGAAAGGAAAGTGTGCTGCTCATTGTGAAACAGCCTAAAAATACATTTATGTCCGCATAAAACTGCGGAGGCAAAATTGCTTTCTTGTCCCTGTTCACCAAAGGCCAAAATTTTTCAAAGCCAGGTGCTTAAGAACATGGGATCCAAAATAGATTACTATGTGTGCATACATACACAGGGGGGGGAAGGTCTAAAGCTGTGTTTTGGCTTAAGCGTAAAAGTAAGTAAGATTACATCCATGTTTGCATTTAAAAAAATAGTATGCAGGGAAAAAAAAGCAGGAGATAAGCTGCCATGTGAAGCCTGAAAACATTTTTCATCAGAAAAATGCAGAAGTGCATTAGAAATTACCCCTGAGATTCTACATCTTTAGTTTTGTGTTAAGGGGAGTGAGGGACACTTCTATAAACACCACTGACTTCTCATCCTAAGAGGTGATGTTCCCCGCCCCATTCTGTCTTTCCCCTTTTTCCTCAAATTATTTTTTGAGTTTCATTGCTCTTGATATAATTATAACTGATCACCCTCAGTCTTCAATGCAACTTCATACCTTACTCTACACAGCTTCACAAGTGCATGTTATCTGCCCCTTCCTAACTTCATTGCCATAACAATGTTTTTAAGAAGCACTTCTGCTGTAATCTGCGTTTTATTCCTCTTGCCCATATATGCACCCATCCATACCACTATTAAACATTATTAATAACAGCTTTCATGGAATTACCATTAAAAACTATGTCAAATGAAACAGATTTCAACCAATCATGTTTAAAACTAACATAATCCCTTCATTGATGTATTTGAATTATCTAAAACCAGTTGAAATTGTTTACTGTCATGAATGTTTATTCAGAGATGCAAATACTCAAAACATTAGAATGCAATTCACAGAAGTATAGCAGGTTTTTTTATTACCCCAAGAAAGGGACGTACCCTTACAGTATTTGTCTCCCTTAGTTATAATTACAATATGGGGCAGTATTTTTTCCAAATTCGAAGTCACGGGATAAACCATGATTAAAATGCAAGCTTCAGTTGCTTTTCAAACCTCCACATTTACTTGAAGACAGTGCTGTTAAAATAATTACAAACCCATGGAGATTATAGACAGATAAAATCTGTTCCTGAAGAAATTGACAAAGGACATGGTTTTGTACACAAATAATTGCACTTGATCTAAAAAGCAAGGAGAAGGTACTCTTGAAGAGTTAGCAAGTCTGCATCTGTAAGGAAGTGGATAAGCACTGTAAGATGTGGGTCACGACACTGTGCTTCAAAGCACAAGAAATGTCCATTTTCAAAAGTTTAGTGCTTAATTTGGATTTGGTATGCAATAAGAATATCTTACAGACCTGTCTCAGTACTGTTAATGATCAGAGGACTTTTGTTCCAAGGGGTGTCAGCTGCTGACAGGTTTTTTTAAAAAACATATCACACCATCCCTGTCTATATGACAAGACAGGAACATCAGGTTCTGCTTTGTCTTTTGTGAGTCATTCACTGGCAAAGGTACAGGCCTTGTGATAGCCTGCAAAAGCCAGCATCATTCCGACAGAAGACCAGTAGCCTAAGAATCTTTCTAAGGAATAATTGTTGTGGGAAGAGTCACCATAAGGTTGCAACAATATTGCAATGAATTAAGCTTGCTATCATTTAATAAAGCTTGTAGCAGAATTAATCATAGACCATCTTGGAGCAGTAGACCATCTGCAGGGGGACTATCAATATTACTAGTGCCAAAGAACAGAATATACCCACTATGGACAAGACCATTTGGTGTAGAGCTCTGTGGGGAAAAAAAAAAATATTTTTACCCAATTGTGTTCAAAAAGAGTTGTTAGAAAAATGTGCAGTTCAAGTGAAGGGGAAAAAATAATCAGACTTTTAAAGCTAATTACTTATTGTATTAGCAGAAACAACATCCATGCAAACAAGCTCAGGGTCACATAATCCAAACTCTTCAATAATATTCATTCCTTACATTCAAGACAACACTGGAATCCAAATCCAAAGGGTAGGATAATAACAATAGTATGTACTTAAGCCTGACTTCTTCGCAGCTGATTAAAGTTCTCATTTCAGTCTAATCACTGAAACATCTGTGCTGTCTTTGGTGTCATGATGCAGGTGGGTACCATTAAACATAAAACAAAGAAAGCCAGATCCTGTGAGTAAACTAGCACATTTTTTCCCTTTTGTTTTTGTTTTAAGACATTCCAAACAATGCATTAACACTAGACATATCTCTCAGCCAACTGTTAGAGGAAAGCAGTCTGTTGTAAAACTTCAGCCAGCATTTATAATGTGTCATGTGATGCTATATCTAAGGTTTGCACTTTTCAACAGCTTTACCTTCGCATACATTTTTGGTTAGCACGCTTTTGTTTGTTTTCTGAAATTGTTTGCTTTCTACCTTAAAAATGCAGCATATTCATGGTTCTTGCTGCTTATATCACATACCAGGAGCTGTGAAAACCCCACTGAAATGACAGGGGTTTTTTTAATTTAAATGAGAGTAAGTTAGGCCCTAAGCAATTAAAGTACATATGAAATACAGATTTTAAAGTCTGTGATACTAATTTTGGAAACAGTCAAGTGTAAAACATTCTCTTATTAGATTAACTAAACAGAAAATTTATAAGTATGAGTAATTCAAAATAGCATTAGAAAACATGCTACTGATTGTCTTTGGTTCCTGTGCCTCCCTTCACCCTCCCCAGCTCTCTTTTACTACCACAGGTAAGAAGAGAACTTTAGCAGCAGCTAGCTCCCTTCCGTATTTTGGTGAAAATGTATGCTCTGTAGTGCTTCATTTTTTTAAAAACAGAAATACAAATAGAGATGGAGCTTAGTCACTGCTGCTACATAATTGAGAGCAAGCAACTTCAGGTGGTGCTTTAAAAACTGAGGAAGACGCATTTTAGCTTTATTCCATTGAACCTGGCCCTGATTATTCATCTGTGTTTCCCTAGTGGCAGAGTTTTCAGCTTTCATTTTCTATTAGAAAAGCCAAGTCAGGAACAAGATAGAACAGTCTAACTAAAAATTAAAAGTTAAAAATTAATTGTAAAAGTTAATTCTGGTATTAATGTATGAAATACTGAATTACTTTCTCACAAAAGTATGGCACAAATAGAAATAATACAAAGACATGAAAATTATTAGAAGCATGACAGCTGCTGAAACAGAAATAAGAGATCAGGCAGGTCAGCCCCTGTGTTTTGATGGTAAAAACCAGAAATACATAAGATTATGTTAGACTATTATCAAGAAATGAAATGAGTAATTCTGTTTACCCTGTGTTGCGTTACAAAGCGAATAAGGATGACAGTAATCTCCTTGATAAAATGTAGCTGTTTTACATTCACAAGCACTTTTAAAGTTATAATTGTCCAGTAGAACTCACTATTACAAGATATTACCAAGATACATTGTTTAAAATTCAAAGAAAGGGTTTAAGGAATATATTTTTTGGAAAAGAAAGGAAGTCATGATGGGTGTTGGTGCTCTTTATTCATACTAATACCAATTCCCAGCAAGGATCAAATCAGAAAGTTACTTTCATAGTGCAAGTTCTTCTCAACTGGTGAAGTCCAGAAAGAAGAAAATAAATGTAACAGTGCAAGAAAACTACTTTCACATGGAGTACACTGATATCTCTGGAAGAAAAGAGAAAAAACCTGAATTCTGCATGGTTTACACTGAAAGTTACAAAAAAAGGAAATGTTGCATTTACCATGATATGGTGATCAAACTTAGTGTGAGCATTTGACCCAAAACAAATAAAAGAATCCAAACAAACAAAATCATTGAAACAAAATTAAGTTTTTCCTGTTGATTTCAGAATGAGGTCCTATTATTCTAGACCACGGAGGTGTTGCACTTGTCAGTCAATAGCTTATAGGGCTGCTCTCTTCCCTCTTTATCTGTTCAGATAGCCACCTACAGATATCTGTCAAATTGAATGATAAAATAGTTTCCACCAAATGTTAGTTTCCTTCTTTACTTTCTCATGACAGATCACCAATCAAAGTCTGCTGACTTTGTTTGCAAATTCATTAGTATATTTATTTTTAATCTAACAGTGATACATACTTTACAGAGGATGGAAAAATGTTACTTGGATATACACGAATGCACAATATGCTATTGTGGAATTCACTATAATGTATTATTATGCAAAAAAACCCAAGGAAAGTATGTTCTTTTCTGTAATTGCATAATTTAAACAATTTATTATGTACTGCACTCCTAATCTATTCGGGATAGATATAAAGCTACTCTGGCACATGCTGTTAATTTCATTGTTGCAAATAGAGCAAAAATAGCAAAATTATTTAATAGTAAAAATATTCATCTCATGGAAATTCTTCAGCAGCCACAGCTCAAAATAGGGCTATTGATAGCTTTTACATCAACTGTACAATGTATTTCAGAGACCTGAAAATATTTCTTAGGAAAATTCAAATTCCACTGGCCCCTAACAGTATCTAGTTAATCTAGCCTAACACGCCTTGAATTAGGTTTAATATTTTAAGACCTAAAATTTTATTAAAGGTCCTTTATTTACTTCACTGGATCTGTTTTCTGGAAATACAGTATTACAGCTACCACTGTTGCACATGTGACTATACTTGAGCTGCTGCTAAATGAGCACTGACCGATAAACTCTTAGACACTGGTTAATTTTTTTTAAATCAGTTTAGACACTTCAGAACTAGAGTCCAACCAACTTTTCAGTAAGGCTTAAGCTTTTAAATGCCTACCTTATTCCTGAAAAGTAAATCTAGATAATAAAACTTTTACTTACAAACATCAGCACAAGGCACTTCATCTGAAGACAACTGAGGTTCCACTCTCCATTCCACAGTTGCAAGAAACCAAGATCTCCTTCCTTACTTATGATCTCAACCGCTACAGTGAAGTTAGCAGGTACAAACAAAATCATGACTGTAGGAATGTTCACCCCCAGTACATCATCTTTTCTCAACAGAGCCACATGGCAGTTTTTCAGTAAGGGAAACTTTTATTGGCAAGACAATCTCTTCCAATTTTAAACAGCTGGGTACTGAAACCTGAGTTACTGCCTTTATCGCGTTCACATGGTGGGCAGACTTAGGGAGCAATCAAACTACCTAAGCCTGGTGGAGCTAGAAACTTGATCCCCAAGAGTAGTCCCAAAATGGAAGCAAATTTCTACAGTTAATGGCTCCCCACTAAAGCAAATAAATTAAGAAACAACGTGAAAATAGTGAAAAACAGTAGTCTCGTATGATTGCAAAACTGACAATGAACCTGCAGATGCCTTCCTTACTTTTGTACTAGTTGTGGATTCTATTGAGGAATTGCACATCCAGCAGGATAGCAAGAAGTATAATATGCCTGACCATGGATGGCAAAGGCAGCTCACACTTATGCTAGTTATCAGCTAATAACTGACATTACACAGAAGGCATGAGGTTCACACAACTCTTATAACAAGACGACTTGATCATCTTCCATCTGTTACTGTATATAGATATGCTGAAGAGGATTTATAGAACTATTGTTTTGAGAGGGTAACACTTTATATCCACTTCGTAATACTCCATAGAATTACCCAAAATATAAATTCATGAGGAATTAAGTTTCATTTATTTTATATATTACTTTAGACAATGTACAAGGTGTTTTTATAGGTGCTTTTACACATATACTAGTACTGCTCCTTGGTATTTTATATATATATGAAAATATATATATATATATGAGAAACACGAAAGGCCCTCTACAAATTCGCCAGTGAAAAACTGTGATACAAAGGCTCAGGTTCTCCCAGTCTTCAACTTCACTACAAAGCTCCACAACCTTTAGGAAAAAAATCAAATACTATGAGCTATGCTTGACTCCATAGCTAAAGCATCACTTTTCCTGCTCTCATGGTTTGTGATTGTAGTTAGGGAATATTTTATGCCATCCCAACATTCTTTTAAAAATAATTTTAAAAGTAATTGTTATACACAAAGTTATGCATTGTAAAAAAACTTCTACAGAACACCAGAATTTTACATTTCTATCTGTACCAATATATTTTTCACTTCATGTAGAACCCAAGGCCAGATATTAAGGAATCCTACATTTCAGTAACTAGAGAGCTGTCATATACTCCATAATCTTCACTGAAGCAGTCTTACCTTCATTGTCCCATTTTCTTAGTATTGTAGTGATAATTTACAAAAAGATCTCACAGCCACTGGATTTTACTTTTGTCATCAAGATTGTTGTCAGTGCTGTAACACGTTACATGCCATTCTGAATACTTCATTTATGTTCTGGTCTTTACAATTGAAGAAAGGTCAAATATAGGCATGAAAATATCCTTTTATGTTGCTATAATTAAATATCTATCAGCATTTCTATGACAATCATTGACTGCCTTTATGAAATATCATGACTTCTCCCACAATTGAGTAAAACTTGGTCACTATTTGAGGATCTAACTTCAAGTGGTTATGTCCAGTTATTTCACCAATTCTAGAACTAAAGAGATAGAATGGTCTTTTCTCATTTATTTTTTCTCATTTTTACCATTTAGAATCAGCCCTGTAAATGACATGTAGCACATTTAATTAAATTTATCCAGAACTGCTCTCTGACTTAGAGAGGAAATGGCTTAGCATTGTCTGGATTCGTGCCTCTGGAGTCTCTCAGCTCCCAAAGTAGGGTATTCCCATGCAGATTTCCTATTGGGAACATACTCAAACTTATGGCAACTTCCAAAACATGCCTGAGAACTGGGAGCGAGGGAGTTTGTCTAGTCTAAAACACCATAGGTACTTTTCCAACAATTTAACAGTTACATTCCAATGCCAAGAAGTTCTTCCTGAGCCTGTTTAATTTACTAGCATAAATGTAACTGCAGGTGAAATTCTTTCTATCTGGTTGATTCTGGAAACATTGTTTTCCTCTGTCTGCAGAAGCATCTCATTAATAAGTTCTCCTCACAACCTGGAATATGCCTTAAAAAAAGACTACTTCAGTACTGATGATTGCAGATGAAGTGCCTTTCTTAATTAGGAGCATTTAGATCCAGGGATCAACTTGGTATTGTCTTTTTTTGCATTCCTCTCCTAAGAGTTTCTGCTTTCTTCATCGCTCCAATCCCACTTCTACATCTCACTCCACTAGCATAGTTTGTTGGTTATCTTTCTGACTAAAAGCAATTTGTGACTTCAGTAACAGAAACACAACCATGTATTCTAACAGAAGAATTTATGCATGTAATAATGGAGGTTTACTTTAAATTGAACAGATTTTTATTCTTGTTACTTCTTTATTAAGCTATATAGAAAAAAAAAGAAAAAAGGAGAGGGCTTACAAATTGAAATAGAGAGGGAGAAATGTTTTCTAATTGTCAGCTTGACGTTATATAACATTTCCCTACAAATAGGTACAAAATGGCTGCTAATGTACAGGAATTCCTCCTTGTCAGTCTGGCACATCTATTTCTAGTGGACTGCAAATCCCAGCATATGCAATTTGCAAGCATGAATATTCCTGAGGTGTGACTGCAATGAGGGAGAAAGTGGCTCTCATAACATAGTTCTTGCAAATTCAAGGATATTTTTTTTTCTGTTACCACTTGATCAAATACTGTTTAGAGAGAAAAAATCCATATGTGTGACTATGCCTTATTTCCTTTGTCCATTTTTGTGGCCTCTCTCATTGTTTAATTGACTTTATTGGGGGAGTCATATAAAAATTTTTTAAAAAGGAAAAAACTAGGAAAACATCAAACTTTAAATCTTAGTGGAAATAACAATTATGTTTCAAACCAATTCTGGCTATGGATTAAATACACCAAAGTAACTTTAATTTCCACATACTTTTTCTTCTTTATCATTTAGACGTAACCTTAGAAAGAACACTTAATTGAAGCTGCTGAAAAATGACAGAAACCTCAAAACATAGGAAGCAAAATGAAGCCTGTAAACAGCTGTTGCTCTACCCTTCCCTCACCTTTTACGATGAAGAAATATGTACACTCCTGTCAATCCATTAGCATTGAGTAGCACAGTATTCTTTTGACAGATGTGAAGCCATATAGAAATGTTGAGGAGCAGATTCACAACTCCCAGAAAAATCAGGCAATAGAAACAAGTAGAAGTACTGGTAAAATTATTTAGTGAAATTACTAGCTAGAGGAAGAAATATCTATGCAAAATTTCTATAAATTTATCAGCCATAGAGAAGGTAAGAGAAAAGCAGTGGAAAACCTCACAAATATAGCTCATTTCCATGGTACCAAAACCATTTCTTGCTCCTTCAGGATGTAAAACACCTATATATAAGTGAACTATAAACTATAAACCACAAGATTTTTCATGTTGGGATATTTTGCCATGCACTGAATTTATTCTGAAATCTTCAGGGCAATCAGAAAGCAAATATGTATAGCAAAAGGCAGGCAGGCAAACCATATGTTACAGCAGCAGCAGCCGCTGTGAAGGGGAGGATAAATGCATTAATCAGTGAAGTATAGCTCAATTAAAAAGATTTTTATAAACCATGAAAGATCAGACTACAATACAGGGCATGATTTCTTGATCCCTGAGCAGACTGTGCTAACAGCATTGTATGAGAACTGTATATGGCCATCTTTAATATGAATGGAGGAACCAGAGAGATACTGGGATAAAAAAGGAGGCAGTAGTTACAACAGCAATATTTTTAATAACATTCCTCTGATTCTTACTTACATGTACTTATATTTCTCTGCTCCTTATTTAAATGTACTCTGGATTTTCCAAAATGTATTTTTATTTCCTGCATTCATTTTTTTAATACATTGACCAGGCAGCTGTGAAGAGGAGTACATTTGAAAATGATTAGAAATATTTTGCAGCTACAGCAATTGGTCTAAGAAAACATATTACCTCTCTGCGCAAACCTTATCTCACTGGAAATATTTTGCCTGCTTCTTTTCATGCAGGTAATGGGATTAATGTTTTTGGTGTTTAAGTACAGTTGCAGTGTTAGGATCCTGAACAGCGCTATGGCCTGTGCTTGACAGAAGGATTAATTTACAAATAAAACGGAACCTGAGCAAAACTACTTTATTGTCTTTAATGAGAAAAAAGATAGGAACACTGGAGCATAACTAAAGAAAATAAAGTATTTTGGAAGTTGACCATTATTTCAGTTATAATAGTTTACAATTATATTAGTTGAGTGAAATAGCTCTTTACTTCTGTGGTACTGTTACAGAGCAGAGATTATGGTGACCCACAATGTATTATCAAGAACAGAAGTGAAGAAAGAAGGTCAGGGTTAAAATAGATTTAGTTTGGCATAGCAGCAGGTATGCAGGAATGTGAGTTCAGGGGGACTGCACATAAAACCACTAGATCTTCAAGACCTCTAATATTGGCTGTTTAGCAAGCTCATCACTGAACTTTTGTATCATATGCCTACTAATACAAAAGGTAAGGGAAAATGCCCTACAGCAAATGTTCTGGTTACACTTCCTGCAGGGCTCCTACTTGCATTTGATTTTTCATGAGTTCTCTGTGAAGCAGGACATTAGGATGTCCAAAGGCTATGAATCTTTGTTTCAGGTCCTTCTCAAACACTGCTTCCATCTTGTTACACAGACAAACCATTCTGGTTGCAATATAGTACAGGATTTCTTTTTGTTGCCAAGCTACATTCTTTGCTTCTTGAGAAGCTGCAGGTTGTTGATTTTTCATAGTCCTCTTCTTCCTCCCAATTTGTTTCATGAACACAATGCAGCAGCAAAGGCAGCCATGGAATTGAATGATGCTATTTGTCAGTTACCTCCTGGTGCGATGAAGCCAGCAGGAGTATAAAAGCACAAAAGAATGCCTTTAAAAGAAGAGTAATTTTCTTAAATATTGAAAAGTGATTCTCTTAAGATAATACTTGCAATCAGCACCCAGCATGTGCAGCAGCCACGTTCTGGAAGACAAAATTGGCTGCTTCAGAGGCTTCAGCATAAAGCAGACGGTTGGGGTACTGTAGTTCTCCTACACTAAGTTATTAAAAGACAAATCCTGTACACTGCTGAAGCTCAAACTGAGGTGTTCCAAAATCACATAGTTCTTACATAGAACAGAAAATAGTTAAGATCTACATGTTGCTATTTGAAATTTCAGCTGCGGTGACCAAACCCACCATATTAATTAGCATGCATCTTAGAGATGCTTTTCTGCAGATCAGCTTGGAAAGTAGAACACTTTCAGAGGCACAGAAATGACTAAGACACATGCAAGTAGAACAAAATAAACTAAGAAAGAAATGAATGAGAGAGGTGAGGGAAAGACCAGAATACAATACTAGAATAATCAGAAATTTTATTTGTACAAGGAAAAACCAAACATATTGCAATGAAATTATGGTTGTGGTTATGAAATAGATACTGCTAGAACAAATGAAAACTACTGAGTTACTGATGAAGTACTTTTTATTAGTCCAATTCCAGCATTGGTCAGCACTTTAAGTACAGAGACGATTCCCTGTACCGATCACCTCTGGCAGACAGTTTTAAATGGAATTTGGGGCACAGTATTATCCTCGAGCTTGCTATTTACTTCTTACAGTGGAACCCAAGGTGGACCAGTATCCCCAAGGCTGCTCATTTCCTGTGCTCAAAACCTAGATTTACTGTTTCTAGCTATTCTAACACTATCAGTGCTATTTATTGTTACAGAAACATAAACTGAAGATTCATTCATTTAAAATACCAAGTCTCTCAACATTTTGTCCCCTCTTTTCATAAGAGACATTCTTTTTAAGCTCTGATTTTGAAGGGAAATTATAAAAAAATTTTGAATTGTCTGAAAAATTATTTCCATTTTTATATGCTGTTGTACATTTTTGTTATAAAAAAGATAGACTAAGTGAATCTCAATCATTAATTTATCAAAAGGTGTTAGTTTTGAGGGAAGTGATGGTGGTGAAAGTGCTGTGCTCAATGTAGATTGTTAGGGGAGAATAAAAGTGCTTCACCTAGAGCCCACTTGAAATAAACTTCACATGCCTTCAGATTAGATGAATAGCACGGCTGGAGACTGCTGATTTTGTCATGATGAAATAAATACGGATGTAAAAATAAATAAATAAATAGAAAAATAAATAAATAGCATGCTCTGGAATTAATATGACAGTTTATGACTGCTCAAATGAAGTAAGAAACACATTGAGAATTCATTTACTACGCAAAAATTGCATATTTTTTTTAATAAGGGGAGCTCTTTTACAAAAATCATAAACTTCATCATGCCAGTAAACAGGAACAATTTCAATTATTCCTAAATAAATAGATTACAAGTATGTGGCTCTTTCTTGAAGTTATAGTCTCTTTTCCAGTTGAAAGTTTTTTTAAATGGTCATACCATAGTCTTCTGCCACCAGACAACAGTATCATCAGGGAAGTAGCTATTTCTTTTGAGGAACTGCTTCTTCGTATAAGGTGCAGTGATGCTGCAAATCAAGTTTTGATGCAGTCTCTTCTTGGTCTCCCAGCTGGTATTATTTGGTCCTTGCTCTGCCTGGTCTATGTTTTAACTCTTGCTTGTTGGGACATTTCCAGAGTTCATCTTATCACAGTTATTAGGGGGGAAAAAAAACCCCACCCAAACTACCACAATGACAGAAATGAGAGCATAATCTGATAGGTATTACTCTAGGAGCAGTGCCACATTTAGCATTCCTTGCTATCCATCTACTCAATGATCTACCAGTTCATATATGGTGCTGCACCACATTTTTTTCCACTATGACAGCATAGCTATTTGTATGGTGTCGTGGTTTCAGCTGGGATGGAGTTAATTTTCTTCTTAGTAGTTGGTGCTGTGCTGTGTTTTGGCTGTG
>JAVJGI010000050.1:9412423-9428133 GCA_035590275.1 Ibycter americanus
CGGCTGCCGTCCCCCTGACCCGCCGCCTCTTGCCGACGCCTGGCGGCTGCCGGGCTCGGCTTGGCTGCCGTGTGCTGTTGGGACGTCTGGAGTTACAGCTTCAGGCACATCTGTGCTGCCGCGTTAATTTGGAAAGTTGCCGGCGAGCTTCACATGCGTTAGACTTTTAAAAAAAATTTTAAATGAAAGACAGTTTGAAGATAAGCGTTATTTTGAACGTTAATCTTCACGTTAGATTTTCTCAAATTCATGCGTGGAAGAAAGAAAAGCGTTTGGGTACTTTACACCTAAACACTGCCAACTTTTTTTCTTTTATTAAACCCTTATAACGTTTGTTCCATTTTAAAATGTGGACTGTTTTGCATGGAAGCACAATTAAAGAGTGTTGTCAGACTACAGCCCCCCTTTGTGATCAGCGCTGGCATTCAGAGAGACTTCTTTAGCATTTGTTGAAGCACACAGTTTATGTTGTTGGATTACTAAATTCTTGAGGCAGGCGTATTGCTATGTATAACAATACAGAGTGGCACGTTTAGCGTGAAGATTTACTTTGTAACATGCACATCCAAATTTTCCAGTATCAATAATAAAAATATACCCTCTTCAAGACCTGTTGATGTCTTCATATTAAGTAACTTCTCACAGACATAGAAAGCTTGGGGTATGAAAGACCATCTGGACCAACAGTAAATACAGTGTTACAATTAAGCACAGTTGTCCTTGTTATTAATCAAAAAATCTTACCTTTACCAGATTAATGTTTCAGCTTCCCCTCTCTCTCTCATTTTGCAGTGATGGACTAAAGCTTGAAACTGAAGTGCTGGATGGAAAGCCTAGGCTAATTCTAGCTTCTTCTGGTATTTTTTTAATCATTTCTCTCGAGTAATCTTTAAAGCTTCTTGAAGTTAAACCTAAGATCCAAGCAACATGAAGCACAGCTTTATTGAAATATTTTTCAGATTAGGAAGAATATTTGTGCATTGTTATTTACAAGTCCTCTTACTTACCAGCTTGATACCAAGCAGTAGGTTGATAATGAACTTCTGAATAGTCTGTCCCCTGGTGAACAGCTGGCAAATAGTCTTGATTCTTTACAGCATGTCTTGCCATTCATAAAAAAAAAGTATTATTATATATTTACTGGCATAACTTGATAATTTCTGTAACTTTATAGCACCTTACTTGCCGAGGAAAAAGAGACCTAATAATTCTGCTTGATTTACACAGAATTACATCAGTACAGTCACATTTCTGACTTTAAAAAGCAGCTTTAGTATTTGGCAGTTCACATTTATAATTTTCAATAAGCAGTTTATTTAGACCAGATCTCATTGCTACCATCTGAGATCGACTTTTCCAGTACATGTTCATAATTAAGCATTAAGAAAGTCTGGTTTTGTGATTTGTCAGATAGATGTTTCTATACAAGCACAGACCCACTTTCTCTAACTGTTCTACATAGCTGTCAGGATGCAGAAAATCTCCATTTAGTGCCCTCTAAATTACATTTCATTTTCTACATTTACCAGACAGCTGTCCAATGAGGTGTTAGCGGGTATTTTGAGTCAGTAAGGTAAACCATCTACTGGAAACAAAATCTTGCAGCATCTCTGGAACAGCAGTGCTACAAGCTTTCACTTCTTACAACCATAGTTAGCATCATTGGCTGTCTAGGGCCAGTGTATGTTCTAGAGTATTCTAAGATAAAGCATTACCTTTGACTTTGAACTAACCTTGGAACAAGCAGTCTTCTCCAGGAATTAACATGGTTATACAACTGGTATAAACAGCTCTTCCTTGAATCGTGTCAAAAATGGCATTGAACTGTATTATTTCTGAATTTGTCTTCTGCACTGTCAAATACTGCTCACAGTCTTAGGGGCTAAAGTAGCATTGCTCTATAGTAGCCTAAGCTGCTACTCGAGATAGTTGTTTCGTTCTTACACAGAAAAAAACCCAAAGAAAATAACCTGTAAACAGCACTTTGGAATTACACATTATATATCTCCCCACTGTGATGGCAAAGACCCTAGTAGTGTTTTTCTCCTTTCCACAGAGAAGTTGGGTTTGCATAGCATATAGAATCCCACTTTATTTAATTTCTGAGTAGCCAGAAAGAAGTCAAAAAGTGACCTAATCAGATGAGGGTTGAACGCTTGAGAACCCAGCGATAAACATGGCGCAGAACACCTGTACTACTGGAATGTTATCAAGATGGTTCAGAATTTAATGCCTGTCTCTGCGGGACAACAATTCAGCATACCCCCAAGTTTTAAGACATTCATGTAGGCTGGAAACTATTAATAGCGTGGTTTTGCAGGCTTTCAGAACAGTTAGTGTTCTCCAGTGTCTTTAATTGGTAATGTAAAAAAAGGTATAGGCACTGCCAGTGCAAATGTCCCAACAACCACTGCCAGAGCAATAATTGCGTAGTGCAGCTGAAGAAGCCTTGTTGCCAACAGACTTGTTCCACTAAAGTATCATCCCTGCTATTTTCTCCCCCTTTTCTGTTAGCCATACGTGCAGGCTGTCTTGCGTTGACTACCACATTCCCTTTACTAATCAATATTACAATACTTGTTATTAATAAGTATTATATTAAACATAGTACTTAATATTCTTTTTGACACTGCTACACCTCTATGCATCCTCTAGGATTTGTGTTAAAAGACTGAAGAGTGTTTCAGGGCGTAGTACGGGGAACAATAATGGATGGGGTCGTTATGCACGTATTGGTTCTTTAGGCTGTCAGCAATGGAGACAGATAACATCATGTAGTAAGATGAGGCTGGATGCAGGGACTATGCTGAAAGGATGTGATACACAAAGCAAACTGAAAAATCACAATAAACAAGCAATTAAAAATAAGCCATTACCCCAGGACTCTCTGAGAAACAGGATGAATAGCAGGGGAGGATCAGACTGGCACAGTAATTTTGTTAGAACTGTATGAAACTAGAAATAGTTACTGTAATGTACATATGCTGTTGTGGTTTTTTTAACATACTTTTGAAGTGTGTGTACTGAAATAAATATATATATATTTGGGGCAGATGTTATGGGGAAAGTACTTTCCTCCTGCCTTACAAAAATCAGATGAATATAACAGTTTACTAATTTCTTGAGATTGTTTTTCAGGAGGAAGTTGTTATTAAATACTACTTTCATATGTTTGTGTTTGTTTCCCAAAAGATAAATCAAAGCCTGCAATGAAGGTAAGTGGAAAAATTACTTTTTTGGTTGGAGCACACAAATTAACTAGTTAGTTTGTTAACAGAAATTCAGGAACACATTTGAACTGTCTAAATACTTGTAATCAATGATATTTATGAAAGATAAATGTACTTACGGGTCCCTTCCAACTTGAGGTATTCTATGATCTCTCAGGTTCATAATAGCTGTTAAAAAGCATTAATTAAAAGTTCTATGACTACTTTTACCTTTGCAAAATGCTTTAGTTTACTTTGCCAAGAAGTTACAGCAGCACAGGGAATCATCTAAATCAGAACTTTCAGAGACCTTAAAGGGATTCTGATAAAATAGGGATCTGAAGTGTGTTTAAGTTCCAATTTAGTTTTGTAGGTTGTCTCTGTCTGGGTAAACTGGAATGCAGTGAATTGGGGAAGGAAAGAATATGGCCTCAATACATAGGAGATAATTACAAGTATACATCAAGGACCTTGAAAAGGATAAAACTTCAGTACAGGATAGAAAAATCAAGATTGAAATAATACTGACTGTATGGTGAAAACATCTACCTGTTTGAAACATCAAAGATTATTAATAATTCTTTTAAATGTTATGCTACATAAAGTTATTTTTCATACTCACATTTTTAAATATTCAACTTTAGGTGCTGTATTCTCTTCCAAGGTCTTTCTAGTACTGGTGCAGATATTTCATTAGTTTATGCTGAGTTAGTTTCTATTGATGCAACAGAGAAGAAAAATGACACCGATTTTACTTGTTGCATCATTCTTGGTTTTGTTTGTTACCTATGCAATTTTATTTCCTTATTTAATATATGGTGAAATCTTACTGCTTTAACAGATGGGTAATAAAGCCAGAGCACCTAAACAGGCGTTGAGAATAAGGCATACCGGGCGTGTTCTGAAGTCAACGCAAAATGCTTGTATCAAGCAGGAAAACTTAAGAAAACCAAGGAGTGAATCAAGCTTATCAATGACAAAAGGTGAAAAACTGCAAGTTACTAAACACTCCTCACATGAAGCTTCAACTGAAGATCACTCTTTGATTTTCCAAAGAGATAGCACAAACAGATACCCTGATTCAGAGAATCCTAATGTTAAAAAAAGTCAACAGAAACCTCAAAACTCATGTGTATCAGCTGAAGACCTAAGAAGTTTGGTGTGCCTAACACAAGAACAGCTTCAGCAGATTTTGATGCTTGTAAAAGAAGGAACTAGAAGCATCTCAGAGACTCATAATGAAAAGCAAGAGGAAATGGGTAAGGTACCGATACTTGAATAAATTAGTTTCATGGAAACAGAGCAGAATATGAAAGCTTAACTTTGAGTTCATAATTTATTTTCGGGCTGCAAAGCCTTAGTCTTACGTTTAATGGTCTCAGGCAAAATACTGTTTCCTGTTATGGATGTGAAATTGCCTGTTACTGTTAGGAACCAAGCATTTGATAATTTTAAAATAAGAACTAAGGATTGCTTGATAGTATTCCAGTATTTCAAAGAGCAAAGCAGCAAGCAATTCTGTCAATATTTCATGCAAAATAGGAACCATTTTGCATTGGGGGGGGTGGGGTGGACACAGGACATAGCAGAACTGCTTTGTACATTTACTATTAAGTGTTTGAAGAAAAAAAGCCCAAAACGAATACCACAGAGAGATGGGCCCTTTTGGGTTTGTGAAGAGTTCAGGTCTTTCATTACTCCTGTTTGTGGACCCATGGAGGTGATCAGCTCTTTGCTACCAAGAATAAAGACGCACTGCAGTTGAGTCCCAAAGTCTGAGCTCTTAACCAAGAATAAGTGTTTACTGTAAGTCTAGCATTCTAAAATTACCCTGTGAAGTTGTAACTTACATGCCTTAACTATACAAGCAGGCCTGAAAACAGTTTCGTTAAATAGCAGGAAATCTGCAAGTTTCTGCTGTTCTCAAACTATTTACTCAATGCTGAAGAAAGTTTAGTGGTCATATATATATACATACATATATTTGTATATCTTTTTATATGTCTGTATTCTACCACAGCGTCTAATGAGGCATCAGAGGAAAACGTTATTGCATTGCTCCAAAAAGCTGTTCCAGATGAGGCTAACTCTGATTCAAGCAGGAAACAAGAAGCATGTCCACAGCCAGGACAGAAAGTTACGTATGTACATCTGTGTTATTGTCTACAAAAATTGTATCTCCAATAAGCATTTGTGGTGTAGTTCTTAATCACAGTAAGAATCTTTATAAATACTAACTAAATAGTTACCTTTAAAATCAATAGATTAGCTTTTTAGGTGAAATTATTTTTTTTCCCCTCCTTTTCTCTAGAAAGGATTCCTGGAAGCCTGCTGACATGTTTAGTACCTTGGGTGAAAGAGAAGGGGAGAAAGCCTTGTTAGAATTTAGAAAGACCCAATGGAAGAAGGAATTAGGTACTTATGTTATACAGAGTACATTTTTGATCAGTTCATTACATTCAGTACTCCAAAAGTGTTGTTTTCCTTGTGCTCTTTTAAATTTACTTCTATCGGTGCAGTTGCAACAAATTGGAAAGTACAGTGTTATTGGTCTCCCAAGATGGATTAATATTCTTGAATTACAAAATTTTATGCAAAGATTATGTATAAATTCTTGCAAAAATCCTTCTTAACCAAATAAATATTATCACAAAATATTCAGTTATGCTTCATATTTTAGGAGTTACTTGCCACCGATTTTGTAATGTTCTGCCAGTAGTTGATAGCCATTATCATTAACAAATTGATTTGTTTTTTAATGGGAAAAGTGTCACCCTAATGTACAAGCATGACTGAATGTATCACATTGCAATTTGAACTTGAAACAGTTTGCAGTCCTGCCCCATCACCAACCAAGGAGAATCTGTAGAAAAATAAAAATGTTTAATGCAGTAGTAAATTCTCTCTCAAAAATTAAGCTTTTTATCATTCACATGCAGGAGTGTTGTTTTCTTTTCAACTTGGGTGTAGACCATCTCGTTTCAGGGTTTGATTTTGTATTGTCAGTAGCTTCCATGTGTAGCTTCATTTTTTTTAGTAATATTGCAGTAGTCCAAGACTGGTATAATAAAATGGAGAAAATTTATGTACTTGGTTATTTGTTAGTTTTCCCTCTTTCCCTGGGACGTTGTTAAGCCTTCAGTGTTTCGTAGTCTCCCCAGGGAGATTCCCCCATTACCTCTACATGCCTGGGCAGAGACTTGGCTTAAGAGCAAAGTTACATTTAGACTGATTTGTCAGACAACGGTAGCTTACTCTTGTAATCCATTTTACAGTCAAAATTACAGGGTAGATGTGCATTGCTGCTTTTCTTTTTCTACACTGCTATGTCTGTATTAGAAACTCTTACTAAGAGTTTGGTTTTTTGAAGATGAACAGGTAGCACTGAAGAAGAAACTGAAAGAAACTTTGGAGGGAGAGGTGGATTATTTCTGGGCAAAACCTGGCAATAATGAAACCCATAAAGAGAAAGTGGAAACAGCTGACCCAGATAAGGTAAGGCTATCAATAAACACAAAAGTTTCCCCAGCACTGTTCCAGAACAGTTCAACTTCCAATTGATACAAGATTTTCTTTTCCCTATGAATCCATTAGATTCCAGTCTTAGCAAGTCACTTTAAGCTCTTTCACAGCATGAATTGTCACAAGTTCCTGTTTCACACTCTACCTATTGCTCCAGTTTGTAGCTTCACAGCTTAAGGTCTTTGTAGCATGAACAACCCATTCCTGTCCTTCCATGTTGATTCCTAACTAAAAGGTATAAATCTTTTCTAGTACTGTTCTGAGGATTGTCTCAAATGTAACTCCTGGCTATATAATTAATTATTGTTCATGAGCTCTCTCATACATTAGATTGCTTACATAATAATGAGCATAGCAATTGGAATTTAACCTGCCTTCTAAAGTCAGCTGTCATTCTGAAAATGCTGTGTCAGATAAATACAGTATACTCAGATGAGACTTCTCCAGTGAAATTGATTGCTGTTAAACAGACGTTAGGGTTGTACCTCCTATCAGTTATTACAGCAAAAGCAAATTGCTTTTTTTGTGGCATATTCAGCTTTCCGAGAAAAGTTACCACTCTGCCTCATGAGAATTAGTTTCAGTCTGCATAATTGAGAAATACTGGATATGAGATACTTAGTTACAAGTTTTGGCTGAAGTTTTAATGAATAGCAGCTTTCAGATGTATAATATACTTGATTTATTATATGTTACAGGCTACTTCATACAAACAAAACAGGTGAGCTAGTAAGTCTTAAAAGTGGTCACTTTATTTCCAGACAATGTTTCCAGCTGACTCAATTATTACCACTGAGGAAAACTCTCTCTGTACAACTTCTTCAACCACAGAGGCTAATAAAGTTCCACTGAATGTTTCAAGTGTTCCAGCTGGGCAGTCTTCTGAATCAGGTTCTTCTGACTTACCAGGTGTCAGTTGCACAGCATTTGTATTTGGGGTAAGATTTTAAATTGCATGAAGGTGTGGTTTTTTACTTATTGATAACAGATGTGTATCTTCAGTACTTCTTTAAAACCAGAAGAATTCAGTAGAATTTTTTGCTCTAAAGAATTGTGTCTGAATGATCGGAACATTTATCAAAATATTGATGCTTTGAAGACTGAGCATTTTCAATGCTGATGTGAAGAACAGTACTAGAGGTGTGAGAGGAAGTATTAATCAGCTTTTAAGTGTGCATTAAAAAAATAGAGAAGTGGGAACCTCTCAGAAATAGACTTTAAAAAAACACATGGATGGCAGAGGTTCAAGAAATAGTTTTTGAGTTATTGCTAGTAGGCACTGATTGAAAAGCAGGTTTTGTCAGATAGCATTAGAAGTTCTTAGTGTCACTGGAGTTTGTTATATAATACAGATACCCATTAAGAAGCAGAAATAGAAGAATGAAAATGGTATCTAGAATTTACTTGAGACAGATCAGTACTAATTAGATCATGGTGCTGAATCTACCTGGAACACAGACTGAGCGGTGAACCATAGGAAGAAGGAAGGCATTTTTATTCATGATACATGAAAGTAAGGGTTTTTTGAGTGCGAGGCTGATGGTGCAATTTAGAATAATATTCAAAGACTGGCTTATTTAGCATGTTTCTAATAACTGAAGCATTTTTATGGAGCAGTCAGACACTTGCCACAGCTACAAACTTCCATTCATTTTTTTGTGCAAGAGAATAGTCCACTTAAGCCTAGCGTAACTTTCTGCCCAGACTTTATTATGTGGCTAGACAAGGTATTGAATTTTTTGTACAAGGAAGAGACTAGCACTTATTTCAGGAGGCTGTGCCACAGGAACGACTGTTTAGTGCACTGAAGCATTAGCAACAGAAGAAGTGGCTTGAAGAGTTGGACAAACAGAAGGAAGAAGCTAAGCTACGAAAAATAGAAGAAAAACTTAATTTAACAAAGGTATCTGTGGTTTAGAGGGACTTTTTGGAATAAGAGAAGTTTTCCTCTATGTTTTTTGTTCTAAGAAATAAAAGATGAAATCATAGACATGATGGAGTGACTAAGATGTAATTACCTGCAGCATGTCCAGATTTCCACAAGTTCATAGGACAGTCTAATTGACCATTCAGCCAGTAGCTATTACAGTATTTCGGTGGCAGAGAACGGGCTGCTGTGTCTGGTGTGATGTGTTAAGAGTGCTTGCTGCAGAGATGAAGACAGTGATATTACTATACGGTTTTTTTTTTCTTTCCCAGTAGGGTTTGGAAGGTGTTGCAGAGACACTGGCTAGACTGTAAAGAGAAATTTTCTGTAGACTACAGAAGGAGATGAGGAAAGAGAAGGAAAGTTATAGACAGCTACAGTGTGTCACAGCGGTATTCACATCTGTTTCTAGAAATACTATTTTAATATGCACGCACTGTTATGAAACTTTTTTAAACACGTCTCCAAAAAATATTGAAGAAAATAGCTTTACTTTTTTTACACTTTGGTTTTTCCAGGCTGTTGAATGTAGGTCTCTTGTGCTGGATCTAGAAGGAAACTGTGACCAATATAATTGCTTTGCAGGTGGAATACCTGGAGAGACTCAATACTGTCACTGCTGGCCAGTTCGGTCAATATATCTTTTACCTGTGGTAGTTCTTCATATAGAAGCTGACTTCTTTCCTTTACATGTTACTATTTCTACTAGTAGTAGGTCAGTGGAATATTCTGCATTCTTGTACAGTCCGATACTGACACACTCTTCTAAATACTCTTTGTCTTTTGAAGTGAAGAAACGCATAGTGAGATTGCACTACTGTTAGAATCCAGATTTCCAAATTATTGTACACACCTTTAACCCCAGGATTATATTTTTCACCATGTGTGAGATGTATTCACATCATGAGATGTTATGTATTAGTAGTTAACAAGAATCTTGGTTACCAAAACTTCATTGATATCAATGTTCAAAGCCTGTGGCCTTCTGGATTAAAAGGCTACAGTTTTTACTCTCAGCTGAAGCATTTATGGCAATTACAAAATTCTGAGACAGAAATTCTTCATTTTAATTGCACAGTTAGTAATGCTAGAGGAGAGCTTTCCCTACCCACCCTCCAAAAAAGCCCCTGGTTGCTAAGGTTGGTTACATACCTGCACACAACACAAGTCTTCATTTCCTTTAGTTGTTCCTAAAGTTGTTGAAGGGATCAAATTTCCTTTGTAAATTGAGCTTTCACAACTGTGTAGGGAACACAGCTGTGAACGCTTCCTTCATTAGCTGCCTTGTTTTTCAATTTGACAGGTTTGCTGTGGGAAGATGGTTGCAGTCACCGGCGAGTAACCTAACAGTAGTCTCACTTCTAGCCTCTTTTTGAAAGGAAGTTAAAGTGCACTTTAAGAAAACCTTGTTTTTTTCAACATTTCTTTTTTTCAGGTCTTGTGTATACTCTCAACCCCTCTGCATCTTGCACCACAGACATGCATAAGAATAAAGTAGATTTTCCAAATACTCTGATCTGCTTCTACATCACAGAGTATTCAAAGGGAACAAAACTCAAGGAACAGGAGGAAGAATAATTTGGATTCTTATTATTTGGACTATAATTTTTCTTGCTTCCTTTAAATTAGGTGTGAAACTTTTCTGACATGAGGGAATTTTTAAGAAAAGGACTCACAGAAAGTTGATTAGATTAGATTAGAGTTTTTTCCTGCAGAATGCAAGTTTTGAGGCAGCCATTCTCCAGTCCCTCCAGAGAAACAGTTGTTCTTTTAGTCAGCAGAGAAAACCTTCTCAGTACCTGTAGAGAAAGCAAAGGTTAAAGGTAAAAATCTTTTCTTACTCATATATGGGAATGTCCCAGTTGCCAACACTGAGCCAGAAAGATAAGCCTGGGTGGTACAGAAGAGGGGCTTAAACCCAGGATGTCACTTCTACAAAAGTTTTAGATACTTTGTTAGGAGAGCCAGTGGTGGCTGTTGTGGGTGGAAGAGATTTTGAAAGAAGACTTATTTTATAATAGTCCTGTCTAGCTGAAAATAGGAAGAGATGAATACCTCTGCCCAAAGCACATCAATTCTGCTACCGTCCAGAATTAAAACGGAGAGGGTGAATGTAGGGCAGTGTAAAAGGTGCCACTTATTTATATTACTAGAGAGAGAATATGTACACAGCAGGAGGAGAGCATGGCAGAATGGGCAGGGTACTGACCTCTCAGTCGAGCAATTCCCAGTACAATTAGTAAAATTACAGAATGGAATAGTAATATAAATTGAAAAAACAGTACCAAAAAGCCTGAATCCACATTAACTTTTTCACTTTCTAATTTTTGGTGTTCCTTTTTTTCCTGAAAATATAGTAGCAATATGTTTTTGCTGACCAAGTATACTGATCAGCAGTATAATTTCTGATCTGACTTGCATTTTAAACAATAGAGACACTTCTGTTTTCCCATTTTGGAAATTAACTACTGTCTGTATTGTAGCTCCATAACAAGAGCTTTTCAAGTGTTCCTGTTGTACAAAATGTGTATTGTCTGTTTTGTTAATCATACCTTATAGAAACCGTGTAATTGAGCATGTTTCCATTTTCTTGTTGCTTCATGTTTATTTAGGCTGAAGAGCATGACAGATGGGCAATGCATTTTGATTCTTTAAAGAACCACCTTAATGCTAATGCACAACATCCCTTAAATGGAATGTACAAAAAACAGCGTGAAAGTCTTTGCCTGTCACCTGACCCTAAGGAGCTGACTGCTTTTATTCACCCTTTTTCACCTGCAGCTTTAGGCAATCTCATGCCCTTAAAGGTGGGAGATGCAGAAAAAGCTGCTAAAAACAGTGCTCTGGAACACAGTCAGAAAGTCAGGTGAGTGAGCTTTGTAAGGTTAATCATCTTCCCAGCCAGTACATTTCTGATAACTCCGCAGAAATTAAAAATTACAAAAAATGAATAAGGTTCTTTAAATCTGATCTTTGGATCTTATTCATTTGGCTTTTTCTTTTTTTCAGAAATACCTGTTGTTTCACTTTTGAAAGACACAAGTGCTTCCATTGTTCATTAATATCATTTACTGCAAATAACCTTATTTTGTTCCGTAGTAAAATGAATTTCATAATTGTAGATTAATACAATGGGATAACCTCAATATGAAAATATTACTTGAAATATAACTGATTCTAATTAAGAAAGGCTTTAGGACTATTTTCTGATGATTAAAAACACTTACATGATTCTTTGTTCATAGTTTCCTCCGTTCAATGACAGCTCTCCTGGACCCTGCACAGATTGAAGAGAGAGACAGGCGGCGGCAGAAACAGTTAGAACATCAGGTAGACTTGTTTTAAAGTCAACACTATTTTAATGAGAAGAAAGGAGGAAAGGTGGTGTTGTGTCATGAATAAAGCACAGGATTTAATACCAGCGTCCAGTGAGGCACTTTATGCTTCAGATTACGTGTTTACAGTTGTTTGGTGGTATTCAGTTAGACTCTACAGTTTTCTTTTAATGTTTGTACAGAGGTGTTTGCATTTCTGTAACTGAATTCTTGCCTCAAAAAACATACAGTGCCGTCTTTAGCGCTCTAGTAGGTTTGTGTGTATTTTTCTTCAGTCTCCACTGTCATCAGGAGGACTGATATTTGCAGATACCTACTCCATGAATCTTTAAATTTTCATCTGCTTTACTGTCATTTACATAATTTCTGTGGCACTCTGAATGTATATCTGCATGATGATAGCACGGTGTAAAGAAGTCAGTATAAATGTAATGAGCATGTTCTGGTCAAACTTTCTCTGCTAGATCAAAATACTAGCTGACAGTATGTAAGGTAAAAATCAGACCACCATTTCTTTACAAGAAAAATTAAAGCATTTTTGAAAACATAAAAAAGAAAAAGGAAGGCAGCTACCTCTCTTGTGAGAAATTAAAGGAAGCAAAACTGTTTGCAATAAATTGTCTTTATTTTTTTTTTAATTCATCCAAATCCAGTTACTGTACACATGTATGGAAGTATATGAATAAATAGCTTATAATAGCTTAATGTTTGTGTCTTTTAATTTTCCTTTTTCTTCTGGTACTACTAGAAAGCAATTATGGCTCAGGTAGAAGAAAAACGGAAAAAGAAACAACTGGAGGAAGAGCAGAGAAAATGGGAAGAACAAGAAGAAGAACAGCGCCTAGCACAAGAAAAAGAACAAATGCAGAAACAATTTGAAGAAGATATGCTGAAACAAAAACAAAAGGAGGTGGGGGTTTGCATTTCCTTTAGTGCAGATAGTCTGTAATAATACTGCGTTTTGAGGAAAATGGTTCTTGTTCTTCACCTTCAAAATTGTGTCACGTCATCATTTTGAAAATGAAAACTATCTGAAATTTAGACATTTGAAACCAGAATTGTTTCCTCAATTAATAAACTTACAACACCATACAAATTCAAGGCAGGTTTCTGTTTTTTGGACAAATGCCTTTTCAGGAAGGTAAATCATAAGAACTGAAAAATGGAATTGTACTTTTAAATAATGCAGAAACATGCTTTTTTAATTGCAAATTTTAAATAAAAAAAAAAACGTACAAAGTATGTGATCCAATTATTGTTGCTGGTAACTTGATGCTTTTAAGATGCTTCAGTACCATGAAGTTTATTTGACTGGGTGTGCTTTCAGTCTGGATTAAAGACTTTTCAGAATATATTCGGGAAAAGCAATTTAAAAAGTCATTCATGTTCTAGAGCTTTCTCTGTAACGATTGCTGAGCTTTACATACTCCTTTCATATAAAAGTTAAACCAAAAGTGCATTTTGACCTTTGGTAAATACACTTTTGCATTTATACATCCTTACCTCTTGTAGAAGGTTAAAAGCCTTGTCTGATGTTTTATTCTTTTGGCACAGTAGCAACTATTACCATTTCCTTTGTATTTGGAACAGTAGCAGAATTCCTTGATGTCATAAGAGCGGGTGATTCCAAAAACACACCCTTCTCTAAAATCTGCAGAAATACAGATCCCTGACTTCTCTGCATTTTTTGTATGGAAACATAGAGCATCTGCCTGTAGATCCTAGAACAAACTGGTAAAAAACTGGGAAAATCATCTTTCTCTGTAATAGCTCAGCTCCTTCAAAACGAGTTATGCTATCAGTTCTTTTCACCTGCAAATGCAGTAGGAAGTGGGGATGAGATGGTAGTAGCAGTCTGGAGATTTTCCTTGGCCCAGTCTCCTGCACCTTGAACCTGCCGAGTCTGGAAAGCTAACCCTCATACTTAGGGATATTCTGCCTTTGTTCGGGAGGCTTCTACTGTCTCCTTTCTGTGGAAGCAGGAGGAAGTAAGTTTTAAAATAATTTTTATGTAGGCTTTTATTTCATTAAATCATATGCTCTAGGAAGTCATAGATGGCTGCAATCAGAAGGCATTTAGGAAAATACAGATTTATTAGAAAGGAGATAAATATCCAAATAATTTTCAGGATCTAGATGCTTGCTTTTTAGTGCTAGGATTGAACATCTTTCATTAGCATAGCAGAGTTCTGAATTTATCTTTGTAATCATAAAAGTTATATGTCACATTGCAACTACTCAACTCGTTTTGGGTTTGTTTTTATAAAAAGAAGTTCTACCCAAAATAAGAAAATACATAAACCTTGAGGATTATATGAGAATTAAAGAATTCTATTAATTTATTCTTAAAATAAATCATCACGTGTATTTCCTCTTTTCTAAAGGAACTCATGACTCTTAAAACAAATGAGCTCTATCAGACAATGCAGAAAGCTCAAGAATTAGCACAGAGATTAAAACACGAGCAGCGCATTCGAGACTTGGCTCAGAAGGGACATGACATTTCAAAACTTCAGAAGAATCTTGGTGGTAAGTACAAGTCTTTTCATATTCGGTTTCCTGTTCCTTTGGTGTTTGTGTGTAAGTTGTTTGTGGTTTTGTCTTGGTTTCTTTTTCCCTGTCTGCATTTCAGTCAGAAATTGCTCCTTTGCTTCATGAACCAAATTTCATTTCAGCTTATTTACCTTCCAAACAAGTATCAGTGTTAATTAATATGGAGAATATTGTATTTTAATAAGCTTCAAATATTTCAAATACTATATTACACAAAGGAAGAAATATAAAGATACTATCAGTAATATGTAGGGAATATGCAGACCTATGTGCTGTCAATTAGATTTCCAGTGAAAAAGGGAGAGTATTAGGACCTGAACCATAGTTTTCAGTCTTGCTTTTAAGTTCTGACACAATAGTGTGATAACTTGATAGCATGGTTTAAATGGAACATACATTACTAAGTTGAACAATTTTACTTACTTCTTTTTAGGTGATACAGAATTTGAAAATTCTAATACTGGCCTTTCACATCAAAGTCATAATTTTTCTGGTAACATTAAGAGTCATACTGATCAGCAGACTTCTCCTCGGAAAGACACGGCTGTACAGACAGGTATGCAGCCCTTTAATTACTCTGATGTGCCTCCAGAAAGACAGTAGAACAGCACACTTGCGAAACTGAGCCAAATCACTGTCATTCAGAATGGAGTAAAACTGGAAATAAATACTTGCATAGACACAGGCATGTTAGTATATTACTATATATCACTGTATTCTTCTAAATAAATATGTCTATGTAGCTGTTACTTACCAGTTACAGATTCAAATAATGAAGTCTGACATACAGTGTTGACTTAAAGCCATGGTCACAAACCACGTAGGACTACATTTATTAAGGCATTTAAACATGTATTTGTAGTAGTCTTCAAGTGTGAATGTTCTCAGGTTTGTGTAACGTGGTTTGATATCAAGTAGAGCTGGGTTCCTAATGAATCCTTGAACATATTGGCAGAAACACTGTCAATAATTTTGGAATTAGAAAACTAGACTCAATAGAAAATGAGAGCTTACATTCTAATGTTTAGAAAAGCTTTCTACAGTTCTTGCTAAATACCCAGACAGAATTGCAGGTCCGTCTAGATAGAATACTTGACAGTCTTTATCTTGATTTTGTATCGCACCATTAAAAAATCCAGGTCAAAATTAGTCTGTATTTATTAA
>JAVJGI010000050.1:9428233-9472187 GCA_035590275.1 Ibycter americanus
TTAAAAAATCCAGTTCAAAATTAGTCTGTATTTATTAATGTTGTAGATGAGGTGTGAATTAGCGGATTCAGTGGAAACTTAACAATCACTTTATGCCTTGTATTTAGAAATTTATTAGCTTACTGCTTATGAAGTGGAATTTTTTATTTCTATTTCCTTAAGCAACAATTAATATTTTGGCGTTTTGACAGTGCTGGTAGAAATTTTACTGTGAATTTGGAGTTTAAAAATTAAATACTGTTTTTGTATATACCCCTTAGTAAAGAAAGAAGCTGGATTGTTAGTAAATCGAACAAAATTATTTCCATTAGAAGACAAGGATTGGGAAAGTTAAGTTATTCCCAGTAGCATTGTGAATATGACCAAACCATCAGCATGCTGAAAAACTAAAAAGAAGCTGTGTTTTGCTCCTTACCTTTGAGTACCATGACAGAAATAGACTTCTGCATTTTAAAATAACGTTGTTTGATTTTACATAAATTTTGCTTTACAGGGACTTCATTTTATTCTCCAATCTTTTTTCTTTTTCCCCTCCTTACTGAGTTTGCTTCTACTGGTCCTATTTATTTTCCACATCAAAAAGAATAAAAAAAATTATAAAACTGTACCAACCAGTTTTTTAATAAAATAAGTAATGGTAGATTGATACGCATACAGAGGTCAAACAATTAATTTGAATAGCTTAGACTTGGAGTTAAAATATAATTTTGTTTATTTTTTTTTAAGATTACTTTAATACTTCAGCATACACTGAGTCAGCTGAGGAAAGAACCGTGTGTTGTGGATCTCCTGATATATCCATAGAATATAAAGAAACCTCTAACAGCAAAAAAACCCAGAAGGACATGCAGTATATAGATAAAAATAAAATTTCAGGAAAAGAAACTGGTGGCATTTACAGTGATCTATATGAACAATATGCAAGAAAAGACAGACAAATTAAACCTTCAGAAAAATACAGCAAAAGACCTGACTGGAATATAAACAAGCCTGGGAAAAGATACGTTCCAGCATCAGAAAGATACCCTAAACAGCTCCAGAAACAAAGGGAAGAAAACAAAGTAAGACGACAAATGGAGCTGCTTCAGCTGGTAGAAAGAAATACCCCTGGGAATCTCTGCCCAAAAAAGGGCAATTACTCAGACAGGTCTCCTTCACCTCACAAAGAAATAAAAACGAAGAATAAGGGACATAGAATCAGAAAGGTAACTATTTAGTCTTTAAGAACAATGATGTGTATTTTTAAGACTTGTTCCACACAATTTTGCCTGGATGGGAATTCAGTTATGGAACTCAAGCATTGAGAATCTTCCTATTGCTCTCCTTTGCGTAAAGAATGGTATTACAGCATTGTTTCACTCATCATGATCAGAAGAATATATTCAGATTTTGTGACTTAGCTTTTACTGTTACTTCAGTCTTCCGAAGTGTTGATTCTCTTTCATTTATTCATTGTCATTGATTCCTTATGTAAACAGGGATCTTGGCTGAAAACAGTGTGCAGGGTAGAAGGACGTCACTGACTTGCCCTTTTTTGTCCAGTCATTACGTTGCAGTGATGGTTGAAGCATAGGAGTACCTGTTCAAGAAAACAACTCTTATTTCTGCAAAGAATATGGATTTCTGAGGATGTACTCTGTTGTCATAGAAATGCATCCTTCTTAGTGGAGTCATTCTCCGTTTGCAGGAAGCATGTATCGGTATAGCTTGTGGCTGGGATAAAAAAACCAAGTTGTCATTTAAGGAAAATACTATCAAATATATTCATGCCTTCTCTCTCTCAGTACGTATGTACATCTGTATGCATAAACACCTCACTTTCTCACACCTTCCAATAGAAAAAATCTGGTGTAGAAAGGAGGCCACTTTAGTTCTGTTTAGCTGTTTGTTTTCTGTGGCTACATACGCATGTTTTAGAAGCTGTGGATATTAAAAAAAAAAAAGAAAAAGTATGTGAAAATGCATAACTGTTTACATAGGTATCTTTAAAGATTTATTCATTTGTTAAATTGAGTCCGTTGGTTTATTTGAGGTTAATGGTAAACCTGAGTTACGCGTTTACATTATTGAAAGCTAAATGTTCAAGACTTTTGTACTTCAGAAATGGGACAATGAATTTTAAGCAGATTTTTTAAGATAAGTATTTTCTGATAGTATGTGAAGCATGGGGTACATTACTATTGTTCATTTAAGTAGAAAATTTCTACATAGCTAGAAACATGACCCTTTAATAATAGTTATCTTGGGCTGGATCTTTCAAGTTTATAAATGCAGCTTTCCAAGGTAATTGGAAAATATATGTAGTATTTTTGATACTGCTTAGAGCTGCCAAAGACATAGAAAATTGGAGCAAATTCTCCTGTAATTTGTTTAATTTAGTTCATAAATACTACCAGTCTCTTTAATGCAAGTCTTCGATAAATACCTTTCTCCTGAACTCAGGTCAAACACTCCTTTTGGAATTTCAGAACAAACTTGTCTTGAAAAATGAAAGCTTTTAATACAAAAAATATGAAGCTTTTTATTTTACTTTTGACTTTCTTGGTTTTCTTCTAGGAAGAACAGTTACATAAGAACCATTTGAATGAAGAAAGGTACGTCAATACTGTGCATTAATGAAATGTATAAATATATTAGTAGTGAAATATACGTGCTTTTTGTTCCTACCTTTTAAAATTTTTTACAAGAATTTAGATGCATCTAATTTCCTGCTATTAAAAATACGTAAGACCAGACAAACTGCAGGTATAAAAGCAGAATCAATGAGCAGAAGTCCAGTCCGCTGGGCATTCTTTGTCTCTACTATTTAAGAAAATTAATCACATTACTTAAGTATTGTTTGGGGTTTTTTTTAACTTAAATTTTTTTATACAGATCTGAATCGCCACCTGTTCCAGCAGTTAAGAACAGATTACACCAAGGGCAACAAAAACGGATACTTGCTTCTAATTTCCTGGAGCTTAACAACAATAGTAGAAGAGAGAAAGATACCAAGACATCTACACAGCAGAGGAGCTCTTCTCCTCCTGTTACAGAAGCTGGAAGATCTCCCTTTTCACAATTTATTCCATATGTTCGAACAAATGAAGTATATTACCTTGATCCAGATGCACCAGTGACTAGACCTTCAACATATGACCCACAGTATCGACAGTTTAATGGTACTGAAATGGTATTGTGAACTGATTCAGGTGGAAGGGATGTTATAGTGATTTAGTTTGAAGTGCTACAATTTATTCAATTTAATATTTGGTTTTACTGAATTTTGCAGTAGCCCACGTGTGCCACAGCACTATATAGAAAGCCTGTGCAACCAAATTATACTGTGTATTAAATAAAAAAAAAAAGGCCACAGAAAAAGTTATAAAAATCAAAAAAGCAACAGAATTTCTTATTCTTTTATCTGTCTTCTTACCATTAATGAAGTATGATTGCACTTCTCTGCTATTATTGTATATAGATTTGGGTTTAGGAATCTCAAGTGTTACTTGATTTTAAAATAGTGATAGCAACCAAAACCTGATTTTCACAAGCTGTGAAAATCTACTGCTTCAAAATGAAAACAAAATTGGTAAAGAGTGTGGTTAACTGATTTGATACACATTTACTTTTAGATTCTTACCAAATGCCACGACAGATTTTTAGCTCTGATCACATTAGAGACCCTCTTCTAAATCCTGATGTAGTTAAAATCAGAGAGAGACAACAAGCAATTCTCAAAGGATTGTCAGAATTACGCCAGGTAAGCAAAAAGTTACAGGATAAATACATATGTGTATATATACTAAAGTTAAAATGAACATCACAAACTATTACATAATTATAAGGATTAGTCTTTAATTCATTTTTCCATCAAGTATGATAAAGTTTTGGGCCCGGTCCTCTACTTCTATTCCCTTCTACTAATTTTGCTTTTCATGCATTGCTTTCACCTTTGGACTGTCCTTGGAGTCTATAGACTCCTTAGTCCTTCCATCAGCTGTGAAACTGTGGGGTACCTGAGAACACTTCACGCCAAGAGGAATGGCTTTATTGAGCCTCCAGGTTTTGATAAAGTTGCTTATAGTAGGAATGTTTCCATTTCAAGGGGAAAACTAACAGTGTTTTGACAAAACACCAGAACCTTTGTTAACGAAAATTTCACTTCTGCATTTCATGGGTAAGCCAGTCGTGCCAGAGCAGTGTGGTTGGTGCAGAAGAGTTAACAGGGCCAGTCCTGGAAAAACACTGTAATGTGCAAATTTAAAGTGTGAACACTTCCAAATCCTTCCAAGACAGCTATTCGTTAACATTTAAAATTCAGGATTTGTCAATCAGCCAGATTTAGTGAGTGAATATAAAAGGAAATTCAGTTTAATATTACACACACCCACGCTCCTGAGACAAAAGCCTATGTATGTTTGTGTACATTGTTCTATTTGTAGTAAGTTACTGGTAATGATTAGATGTACAGGATTGCCAGAAGGATTTTGAATATGGTGAGACTGTCTTTTAAGGATCCACGTTGCAGTAGTTTAAAGCAGCACAAAAGATTATAGCTGGTAACTGTGAAGTTACATATTTTCCTGATTGGAGTCAGAATACCAGGAAAAATACTGTCAGGAGTCTAGTTATTAAAACATGAGTGAATTTGATACTACACCTGTAGGCAACAAGGTGTGGCTCGTAGCAGATTCAAACCACAGGTCTGGTCAAGCACACAGTTTCCTTGTACGCTTCTAAATGGCCTGAGAGGAGACTGCAAGACAAAAAAAAAAACATTTATGTTTGCATTTTGTTCTTGAAGAACACTAAAGATAATCAGTATCTTCCCTTGTTTTTGAGTAGCTCCATACTAAATACTTCACTGCTAGCAGCACTATTTATTTTTCTTTGCCTTATGGGGAAAAAAAATTCATGAATGATCAAAATAAAGGCAAGAAAGTCTGACAGACATAAGTACAACAAAACTACCAGTAGTTAACGTTATCAGTTACCTGCTGTGCTTTAGAAAGGCGGAAGTTTTGCCATGCATACATTGTGCTTCCATAGCAGGTAAATTACTTGCACAAACAAAGGGTCATGGCTCTGAGTTATTAAGAAAAGTTGTGACCCAAGAACACTGAAAGGCTGCCTGTTCCTAACAGCTTCCAGATGGGTTTGATGGGATGTGGTCTTCCCCAGTGCTTATAAACATGTTTGTTAAATACCTGCAGCTGTGAGGTATTTTGTATTCAGATTTCGCTTGTCAGTGGTATTTTGGTTAAGAGTGAAGCGGGCTTCAAAGCACAGTTTGATCCTTGTTCTTGCTGAGGTGAATTAAAGCCATGGATATTTAAAGAGGTTTAAGGTGGTAATATCCATGTTGGCAAACTTAGGAGCTTAGGGACATTTTTGATGCATAGTATATACTCAGGCCTTGACAGTGGCCAAAAACTAGTGGTAAGGTTACTCTTCCAGTGGACCTTGGCTCTGGAAGAGACTTCTTTTTTAAATAGCCTACCAGCTGCGGAAGGCATTTAAGACATTAACTGGTGAACTTAGGTACATCTTGTATACCTAAGTATTGCGTATTCCTACAGATGACACCTCTTTTGCACCAGTTATTTCACTGAGAAAGGAAGAGTAATGTAGTATTTTGTATGAAGTACAATTTAGGTAATGAGCAGAGTTTACTTTTCTATATCAGAAGATAATCTAGTCTTGTTTTTTTAAATTTATATATACATGCATATATTGGAATGATAGTTTCAGGGGAAAAAAAATGTATTTACAACATACTTAGCCATTCTTTAGCCTTCTTTTGTCTGGGGGAATTAACGGCGTATTTGACCAGTCTTTAGCCTATGAAATACACACCCAGCTAGAGAGAGAGAGAAATCCGAGTGGGCTGTTCCAGTAACGCTCCAGCTGACCTGGCTGACCCACGGAAGACACCAGTGAAAACAGAGGGCAGATGAGGGCTTTCCGCTGCAGAAGGGAGGGCGAGTCTGTCATTGCATTTGTTACAGGACAGCAAGTCTCTTTCTGTATTTCAGGTGACAGCCGTAGTAGGAACTCTCCACAGACTTTCAGCAACAGTGGCAATAAAACCACTTGCCAACAGGGCGTAGCCTGCACTGGCTGAGGGATCTTGCCAGCCACCAGCAGGCTGTCCGAGAACAGGCACAGACAGACCCTGCTACTTGTCCCTATGCAGATATTTCACGTTACTTTTCTCTAGGCTCTTTTTTTACCTTTGCAAACCACGTGACAGACACTGTTCCAGTTTTCAATGTTACTTAACTAGTTTCTCACCTCAGGTCTGGGTTGATTTAGGGCAATTTATCACATGACTTTGTTTTGTAATGTGCTGCTAAATGCAAAAAGCACTCTGTAATAACAGTCGGTATTGACAAAGGGGTGGAACGAGTCCACAGACCCATTAATAGCAATAGCAGATACTGTTGATTAGTTAAAGCAGTTCATCAAGTGACTGCAAGGAGGCAGCTGCTGCTTTTGGAAGGCTGCAAAGTGAAGTCTAACAGGCTGCTTTGCTAACTGAAGCCGGTTCTGCAGGACCTCTCTTCCCTTCTGTGCCACCAGGAATACTGTGTGTAAACTGTTGTGGTACCTGCTGGCTTGCGTTGGGTCTTCTACCGAGCTGTGCCAGCAGCTTTATAACCCGTATCTTTGAGAAGGGTCTTCTGAGGAGCACTACCATTGTAGCTCTTCCAAACTTCCTTGGTACCAAATTACTTCTGACAGGTCTAAAATGGATAGAGCCCCAGAGGTAAATGTGTCAATAGATATGATCCTATTACAGTAAAAAGATTTATTTAAAATTTATGAATGTACCTGACATAGCTATATCAGATACTACTTACCACATAGACAAGGATACACTTCCAGAAGTTGTTTCATTACAGGTTTTCTCCATCATGTAGTACTTAGGAGAGCCATGAACAAAGCAGGAACCTTTTACCTCTTGAGAGTAACTGTGCGTAGCCTAAAATGCCTGACAGTGTTCTAGTTCAAATGGTGATGCTGGCCTTTATCTTAGAGTATAATTTATGTTAAGACTAAAGGCTGGTACCCATCAAGGTTTTGGGTTCAGCTTCGTACAGGAACAGGCCAGAAATACTACAAGCACAGTGACAGCGCACAGAGAAGTGAGCAGGCTGAATTTAATACAACAGAAGAACCCTCTCTCCTTGGCAGAGACATCCCTGGAAACCAGGCTGCTGGAAACCGGGCTGGCTTCCACTTCAGTCACACTTCCAAGTCCTTTGCAGAAGACAGGAAATCTCAAGTTCCCTCTCTACTGAACATACTACATTGCACTGCTTTTTAAAATATACAACGTAAAGAAAAGGATTAGGCCTTAACAAGAAAAGAGTTTTAAAATATGAAACAGTGACACTTTATTAGCTCAGGCTGCATGAGGAAGACAAAACATTCACATTTATATTCCATTTATTTCAGGGCCTCCTGCAGAAGCAGAAGGAGTTGGAGACTGCTCTGATTCCCACTGTGGCTCAAGAAGAGAACTTTATTTTGCCATTTTGAGAGATACAGATGAATGTTCTGAATTCTTAAAATATAAATGCACAGCACTTTGTTTGCTACTGTAATTAATTATGAACAGTCTATCTTTTTTATGAAATATTTAAATTATGTGAATTTTGATAGAATACAGGGTCATATTGCTTTTTATATGGAAGTTACATTAAGCTAATGATGGTGTGTGTTTAGAATGGTCTTCATGCTACCTGGAGATATGTCCATTTAACATAAACCACCAAAACACAGTATAAAAATGTTACATGGGTTTTTGTAGAACTCAGTGGATGTATTTTGATAAATAAAAAGATTTATTCTGAATGGCTTGGGTAGACTCTTATTTTTAACTGTATGAAACTGCTCTTACTTACAATGTGTATTAACGCCAGTAACCCCAGATTTGAAGACCACAGAAGTACTGACTACAAGCTACAACCCCCCCACCCCATTTAAAACAGAATAGCAGCATTTAACATCATATGGGCTGGGCCCAAGGCAGCAGAACTCAGTTTAAGAAAGTTTTCTTATGAACAAGCTCTGAACAGATCAGTATTCAATGCTTCCAGTCAGAATGAAATACTTACTTAAAATTAATTTGCTTTTAGTCTTCAAAAGGTAGGATACCCTGGGGTATAACAGTTTCTCCTGTAGAGTGCTGCAGAAGGTGCATCACCTGCATTCATGTTAGTTGTTTGGCGATATGATGGGATAAATGCCACAGAACCTGCCAGCCGGGACTCCTCTGGGCAGCAGCTGTCCTCAGCCATACCCGAAGGCACCTTACAGCAGGAGGAGGGGAATGAAGGTGCCCTCTCTCCTCTCGGTCATACGCCAAAGCCACCGAACGGGTGAGAACCTGCACTTGGTGCTGTCACTGGTAGAACCTACCTTATTGATACAAGAGAGGGTTTTTTTGAGAAAAGATTTATTTGCCGTGTTTGGTAACAACTGCTACGCTAGTCTAGTACAGGTTTGTTCTTAAATGTAAACAAATCAAACAACTGTTAGAACGAGCAACATTCAACTGTAGGGAAACTTCTATGGGTTTTGCTTGATTTTTTTACAAGCTACCCTTTTTTAACCAGTAACATTTGTCCCAATTAATTTTGTGAGTTTAGCATCATGTAGTTTCAGACACTGTCATCTGGTCCTAAACCATACATCCTATATAAAAGCAGTAAAATCAAACTACAAACAGGAAAAAATCCCCAAACATATAACTTTGGACAACTTGAAGACAAAAGCAGTAAATACACGCATCGAGTATCAGTATATGCAAAACCAATAACAAGGGCAGTCTTGAGACCCCACAGCTGTTTACCATCAGCTGCTGTTTTCCAGAAGCCTGAGTCAGAAAAGGATGCACAAAATGAGCCAATTAAGAGAATCACTGGGGAAGAATAAGTTTGTAACTTGGCAGATGTGAAATTAAGAAGGACAAGGTTAAGATAAAACTCTGTACTTACGACAATGCTAATTAAAAAAAAAAGTACTCATTATGCTAAAGTAGGAGAGGACTGAGGTTTTTCTAATGCAAATTGAACTGCCACAGTCATTAAAACCAGGTCCTGGTTTGTCCTTCTCATTACAGTACAATGGCAAGGTAGAAGTTGTAAGACTGCTCTGCTGGTGCTGTAATAAGCATGGAGTATCAAAATTGGATGCAAAGATAATTGCTATTCATGAAATAGACTTTGGGTACATTTCTCACGTACTTTGAAAATAATATAAAAACCACAGACAATGCAATGTGTTAGCAAGTCCCTTGTGCATTAAGAGTTTATTTTGTTTTTGTAATGGAACTGCACCATTGGTTACTCTAATTGAGGTATTTAGCCAAAATCCAGTATAGAGTCATTAAAATAACTACACTGCCCTATAGCTATGTAAAAACATTTGTACAAAATCTGTGTCAAATGTCAAATAAATACATAAGTTTTGATATTTATGTAAAGAAAAGTGATTTGGATACTCTTACAGTTAAAAAAAAAAAAGCCTTGCTGTTTCACATATTTTAGTCCAACATTCAGTTTTACATTAATTAAACAGACCTCAAACTGAAGCCCAGGTACAGGTCAAATACAAATGTAGAAACATAAAAGTACCAACAAACAAGATAATTCAAGTACAGTAAATGTTAAAAAATATATATATATTTATTTCAATTTTCAGATGTTTCCAACAGGTACAGGCCATCGGGATTTAAATAAGACAAGAAAACATTTGAGATAAAGGACAAGAAACATTTTGTTCCAGAATAAAATAGAAATTGTTAATCCACCATTTTAGAAACAAAAAAGTCCACAGCAAATTATAAAAAGAGACTTACGAGTTTATTTCTGTTGTGAATATGGCCTGGAAGAATCGCAACTTACATCCCAGCCACCAGGTGATGCTGACTTCTCTGTATCCATGCTCTGACTGTAAGCAGATAGAAAATAACTGCCCCCTTCTTGGTTTTGACTTGCAGAAGAAATTGGGTACGTTGTTCCCAGAAAAGTCTGATGAGTGAGTACATTAAAGTGACTGAATTGATGGGACAGGTTTAATTGTCTACTGTAAACTTGGAAGTTATTGAAAGGAGCTTGTTCAACCAAATTGTGTTTTTCTCCTTCAGCACAGCACATTGGAGAAACTGGAGTAATGAGCTGTATCTCTTCCAAGTCAATTTTAGAAGGCTTTTCCATCAAGCCGATTTGTGCTTCAGGAGGTAACTCAGTAATTGGTAAGCAGGTTTCATTTGCATCTACTCCATGTAAGCCCTTGGCCTCTGTCTGCAAAGCTTCCAAATGAGCATCATATTTGGAAGCATCATTGCAAATTTCTATTTGTGATGTTTCATCCCCTGAATCCAGAGACATGTCCTCCTCATCCTTTTCATTGTTCTCTACAAGAACCACGTTTAAAAAAAAAAAAAAAAAAAAAAAGAGGGGGAGAGAGAGAGAAAGTCCTATTCTATTAAAATACAAACTTTTGTTAGAAAAGCTATACACTACTCACAGAGCGTTAAGATTCAGGTCTGTAAATCCAGTATCACTTAAGTCTTGGTCTTCTGCCACTCTTGTTCACTTACTCAACATACATACTTAACCCTCTGTGTGAGTGTCCAGTTACTCCGATGCTAAAAGCTTCTGTGCATTGTGTTCATGTTTACTGTTGGGAAATCCCCACTCCCAGCTCCAAAGGGGTTAATGTCAAAACAGCATCTAAAGTTATACAGTAGGTGAGTATTTGATCAGACAATTAAAAGCGCACAATTACTGACATCTCAGTCCTTTTGTTACAAGTCTATCCTTTTCCTGCAAACAGACGGTTACACAGCTTTGGTGTATGTCTACTTTCTTGAATATGGTGTTTTAGCCTATAATTCTGTATTTAAGATCTCCTTTGGTGCTCCATGCCAGCTGCTTTTCCGCCATCATTTAAAAAGGAAAAAGAGTAGCTTGAGAGTTGGGTTTTCCTTGCCATCTGTAGTGTTCATTTACAAGAGTAAACGCACACTATTCTCAAGGACCTCCACCCCACACATCTAATTAGGTGAAGAAAGTCTAAGTATGTTTAATATTACCTGATTGTCTTTCATGAGCGTCGGAGCAAGGCAGGCTGTTTTCTTCAGTAACCGAGTTGTGATACCCAACGAGACTTTTAAAATTTTGCATAAAGTCATCAACAGTAGCAACCACTATTCCGTTATCAACATAATTTGAAAGTGTTTTGAGATTCTTTTCTAAATACGTAAAAGGAGACTTTGTATTAATATTTAGCACCTTTTATCAAAAGGGGAGACAAATATTCATAAATTTTGGGTTTACCTGTTAAGAAGACAACATGTCTCTGTTGTATGTTTTGAGCCTGAAGCCTAATAAGACAGTCTAATTCTGGAGCATTTCGAGTCTGAGAATCACAATTATGGTAAGACAGAATCTCAACCAAGTGCTTCTTTTGATAGGCATTCAGAAGGGTCAGCAGACTTAGGGCGTTAGCATTCATTCTATAACGGGGGGGCAGGGGGAGGGAAAATGCACCATTAGAAAGATACTTGATTTAAGGTCAGTCTAAATATTAAAATTAAGTCAAAAGACAAACATAAGAGTAAGTTCTACTTATTTGGATTTTGGAGAGCATAATTGAAGCTGAAGCACTGTAACAAGTATTTGGTATTGAAGAATACTACTTACCTCCCCAGCTCTTTAAGTTTTTTTTGTATTTTGCAGTGGACTTTCCACTGCCATTTCCCATCTGGGGTATTGAGCTCCTCCAGAAACTTCAAGAACTGTTTTAGTTTATCTGTTTTGGAGATAGTGAGTAGAAGTTATATTTCACGTTACGCAAACTGAAGGTACTGCTTCAGTATACACATAATGCTTCACTTTCATTTTCATCAAAGTATAGTTACACAACTATGAATATTAGCCTAGTACTTTATGCTTTCTTCCTAGCAGATTAGGCAGCAACAATATTCCAAAACGGAGCTGCTTTTTTATAGGTCAGATACCTAACAGTGGTATCCGCATATGTAAAAGCTGAATTCAGTCATAGGTGGTCTGCCTTGCTAAAGTATCTGTTTCAAAAACTGGTAACTTTATTAACTATTCCATTTCAAATAGAGAAAGAGTGGGGGAAAAAATTTAGTTTTTCAATATTTCTTTCTAGCATATTTGTGGATCAAGTAGTAAGGAATAAAAGGTTCCACATACATAACTACACAATCTAATGCAAACTTAGAAAGACAAGATCTCCAAGTTCACATGTTCCCCAGAAACATCTTCTCCAAAAAGGCCACTGATGTAAGAAAGAGACTGAATTAGCTGAAGTTCTCCAAAAGAACTTCACAAAAATTAGAAGACCTGAAAACGAGAAGACTTGATTCTTCACTGCAATAAGTATGGCAACCCTCCCACATACTAAAACATTAGGCTTTTTCATCTGTGTTTTAAAGCTTCAGAAAGCACCACACTTACCTGTAGTGATGGACTCTGGCTTAAGGACAGATTCATCTGACACAACAAAACCACCAGACACAAATAGTTCATTGTAAGTGTGATTTTTCACATCATCCAAACTATCGACACCCGCAAAGCTGACACAACAAAGCCTCTTCAAAGTTGCTAAGCCAGGTATCTGTTTAAAAACATTACAAACGAGATATTTAGCAAAGATCATACAAAAACCCACCCCATCCAACAACAGAACAAACTATAAAATTTTCCTTACTAATATGAAATATCAAACTACAAAATTCATTTTCAAAGAATTATTTCTTCCTCTTGCCTTGGGAGATGCTGTCTCAAAAATACTAGAGGAATGAGACAATGGAAGTGGATGGCTTAGAATAATTTTACTTTCTGTCCAGCACAGGTTCATAAGCCACAGCTGTCAGGAATACCCATGGTAATCTGACAGCTGCCTTCACTTGCCATTAGAGCATCACAGAATGAGAAGCAGAACTACTCAAGCCTCTACAACTTTACAACTACTAACAATAAATATGCATTAGCGCGTATGTGGAGGTGGAAGAATTTATGGGTATGCAATGGAACAATACTAGGTATTTACCACCACCATTTTTGTTTCTTCAAACAGCAACTAAACACAGGACATTGTTTAAGTGCTACGTTATGGGAAAGCAGCCTTGCTCAAAATGAGCTCGTCTTACTATGTTTTAACAATAGCTTTCTATAGTACACATTTACTTATGTGTAATACCTTATGGATGAGGTTGGCAATATCTTCGTTTTGGATAATTATCAACAGTTTATCTAAGGCAGCTCTTCTTTTAAGGAACTCTTCTGGATGGCACTCTGTGTTACCTAACTTTGTAAGGTATTCCTAACACCACAAAAAGAGAAGATGGTGAAGAAAAAGTGAATAGGAAGTTCAGCCAAAACAATCCCCACATGATGACCATGGTAAGCAAGTTTTCCACTCAGATGAATCTCAGAGGGGCTGGCTTCCTTGTCTTTCCGATACATTAATGGGAAGGATGCAGCAACACACAAATAACCTGTTTCAGCAAGTCAAGTCATTCTTACAGAATCGCACATAGATGCCCAACTAACCGTCTATCAGAACTGCATGAGTGTTCGAATAAAGCCAGAAGTTATTTCACTTTCATCTTATACATTTAAATACAGAAGAACAGTAATCTCCAAAAGTTACCCACACTATTAACTGAAGGGGAAGGGAAAGGGGGAAAAAAAACCCCAAACTACCCACATTGACTTTTCATATATTCTTTCTAAAATGGTAGGCTATTGCATTTTTGCCCTTGTTACTGTTTTTCCATGAGGCTGTCCCCCAGCAGTATCTTCAGAAAGAACCAAACTACAGCCTGTTCTGCTTTCCAACTATTTGCATTAAAGCTGAATATAAGCAAGACTACCTCGGAAGCTCAAACAAGAAATGGGACAGGACAGCCTGCTTTCACAGTTTACTGTCACAATTCAACCTTTTCTGAAATTACTTTCAGACTACCTTATGTTTGCAAGTGCAGTTTCATTCATTTTGATTTGAAAGGCACTCTATTCCATTTTAACACTATAGAGAAGCTGAACTGGAACATATTTACCTTTATTTCTTTGCAGAGAATACTTTCCTCTTCTTCATGAATATAAAATTTCACAGTGTTTTTCTGTACATCTTTAATAATTTTGACCAAACTGTTAAATACTTCAGGTTTTAACTGGCTTATAAAATCAGAAAGGACTGGTTGGGTTGAAGTGTTTAAGTTCTCTGGGGATTTCTGTGTCTTTTCTGGTGGCTCCATCAGATCACCACTGGAAAAGGTCTGATCAGATGTCAACACATCCTCAGTTTTAGCATTCACGTGATCTATTTCCTCCTTCATTAAGGGTAAGCTTGTCGAATGCTGCTCAACAAAATCCCGATCTTCCACCATGTTATTACACAATGGCTCTGATAACAATGCCGTGTCAGAGTCGCTGCAAACAGGCAACGTGTCGGGTGGAGGATTCAGTGCAGTGTTACTAACCACTTCTGCCGATTCAGGACTACAATAAATTGGTGGAGTATGCCTAATGCACGAAGACGACAAAATAACTCTATTCAACTTTTCACTCAGTGTCTCTATATATTCTTGGACAGAAATCTCTGATGCCTGTAGACAGATGTATTCAGAAAGTCTCATTATCCTCTCTCGGGGAGAGAAGACTGGTGTGGACATACCACTAACATAAGCAATATTCTTTTGATGCAAAATTTCTTGAATCTTTCTTGCAAAGAGATTATATTCTTCTAATAGCGTAGTCTCTATTACTGCACTAATGGAATGCTTGGTTGTAAAAGGGTGATCTGCTAGCCCACACTGATCTTCAAGTTTCTCCACTTGTCTTGTATAAAGTCCATCTTCTGCTGTCCCCTTTTGTGTGTCTGAAAATGGAGAGTACGGAAACTGATAATCAGAACTTCTCTGTCTATTTACTACCCGGGGATCATTAGGAAAGGCATCCTTTGGCGGTAAATGCACCAGCGGTTCTTCTGGTGATTTCAGACCTATATAGAAAGAGTTAATCATCATCTCATGTTTGAAAGTCACACACAACTGATACACTAAAGCCTCCAAAACACAGTTTCAAAACAACATCCATGCTGTGCCTCCCCCACCCATCAACTTAAATCCAAAGACTCTTGTTACTGTCTGTTGAGGTACAAAAGCACAGCAAATTTAATAGCTCCTAAGATGCTAAAACAATAAAATCAAAGTTTGCTCAAAAAGCATAACACAAGTAATTGTCCCAGAGATAACCTCTGACTAAGCATAAGAGGAACTGCCTTAATTAAAAAAATGAAATCAAATTAGAAATCAAGCAGGTGACAAGTTATTCAAGTATTTCATTTGCTACTAGGTTATAATCCTCAGACTTTCAAAAGGGTTACTTTAGCCACACCCGACCTTGTGGAATTAAGACTGCAAGCTGCATGTCTGATCTTGCAATTGAGAACAGAAGGGGGTTTTGCTTAAAAAGGTAGGATGTAAGTTTTATTTAATTATTATTAAGTAATTAATTATTATTATTTTATTAAATATATTAATTATTATTAAGTATTTAATTATTATTAAGTAAGTAATTATTGATACACAGCATCAGTTATGCTGCAAGGAATGCTGAAAGCCTCTGGTAATCCAAATCTCAGATCATTTCTGCAGCACTCAAGTTTCTTCACCATCCACATTCAAAACCATGGTTTTGTTTGTTTTTAAACCAAAGTTAACACTTTGTTGCAATTAATGACATATATATATACACACATATATTTCAGAAACAGACAAGTATGTCAGTATATGTCTGTTCCATAAATACTTCAAAGTAGATTTTCTTTCTTGGTTTTGAGGTGGTTTTTTTTTTAGTTTCTTTAGGTGTTGCATTATTGTTAAAGCTAACACAGTCGTCAAGCAGAAAACCAGACTTCCGGAACAGAAACAATAACCAAAATAGTATAGAGAGTTTCTAAAAATTAGTGTTCTTTTGGAATACAAAAAGTAGCCAGTTAAAGTTATATTCAGTCCCTAATTGGATTATGTCCATCCAGATCTAAAAGGAAAACATTTGTCACTAACAGCATCCCTTTTTCAAGGTGACACCTCAGCTACTTTATGCCAGTAGAAGTACACAGAGAAACCAGAAATGTGGTTCCATTTTATTTTCCTTGTCAATTAAACTGTATGTTCTTTCTCCATCTTTCAAAGCACATCCTTTGAGCCAACCCAAATTTCTAGTTTTCTTTAAAAGCACTAAAGACAGATATACATCAGGTTATTCCCATTAGTTCCATTCTGGTTTATTTCAACTTTTTTTCTGTTGCCTTATACTTTCAGTGCTGATCTACACCTTTTGCATACACAAGTATATTAATTTCAAAAGATCTAAGAACTCAGTACCAAATTACAATGTTAACAGAGTAAATTTACATCTAAGCTCATTTGAGATACAAGGTACTTAATGTATCTCATTCTTCTTGAGCAGCCTAATGCTCAACACTTACAAGCTGCATCACTATTATAAATCAAGAAATTCTGTACTATAAGCAAGTCTCAGTACAAAGATTGAACACTGTACCATGGCTTTAAATTTTGGGCTATTTTTATAACTTCTTATGTTTTAATACAGCTAATCAGTTACCTACCAATTTTTAGCAATGAAATTTTGTTCTGTGGCTTTCCTGTCTGCACCTCTGATACAGGGAAAATTTCAAATCCTAAGGTTATTGAAAAAAATCAATATACAATCCATTTATCCTGATTTGATGGAAAGTTTCTGTAGCAATTACATTAGGAAAAAAGTTTTCAAGATATATATGATTAAAAAAAAAGATCAGGTTAATTCTTCAAAATTTATTATTTGAAGTTTTCCAGAAATAAACTTTGTTTTAATAACAAGAGCTTTTGTTAAGCAGAATTTAAACTGGAAGATATACTGCTGAATATGAAATCCAAGATGTTTTCTAACCTGTAAATAAACAGAATTAAAAAAAAAAATAAAAAAAATAAAAGGATGACAAACTAAAGTTACCCTTCTTTAAATAGAATTCTCTGAAGGTGGCATCCTTCATAGATCTACACCTTTGCGTCACAAGTCTTCACAAAAAACAAATGATTGAGCAAGGAGCAAAACCCAAACAAACAAACACTTCAACAACTATTGAAGTATGATTTATGATTTCAAACATACTCTTTGTGGGTAATACCTTGTAACTGGATGTGTCAAAGAACCCAGAGAGAGAACTGCCTGAAAACAATCTTGGCAAGAACAGCTGTTGAAGAGCTGCTGAAGTAGTCCTCCTTGCAGATAAGAGTCAAATTCTTCACTGCTTAAGGGAAGTCCTTCTACAGTGACTCCAGAAAGAGGATTCTTGGGTAAATTTTGAAATCAGAAATTCAACCACCACCTGACAAAGAAAGCCTAGAACATTCTGCTTCTTCATATCCAAGATCAATGTAATCAAAAGCCATCACTTTTCAGAGTGTCTGTTAATGCATTGATCTTCTCTTACAAAAGAAGAACAAGCAAGAACGCTATTTTTGCACTTAATGTCTAAAGTCAAAGAAAAGTCTCAAGTTCAAACCAAAACTGAGTTAGGATAGGTTTGTTAAAACACCCGTGTGCCCAAGTCAGCTTTCAAAAATACAACTCAGGTTTGCTTACCATTGTCAGAAGTTTAGGTTACGTACTCATGAAGAAATGAACAATAACATGACACAGAAGTAGTCCAGATGAGTCGAGGACCTATGAACAACTATCTTCTCCAACACTTTCTGATGTCATCAGGAAGAAGCAAGACAAACCCCCCACTCCTCAAGTCACAAGGTATGATGAGTTAAGTTCTTATAGTAAGTTTAGCTGATCATGATCTCTGTATCAAAACATATTTTTGTTTAAAAAAAACCAAACACAACAAGAGATTGCTAATTTGGCTTCCTGCAATTGTGCAGAGATGAAAAAGAAAGATTGATGTTCTCCAAATTCCTTTCTATCACTACCTTGCTACAAAAATGGAGACATGGAGAAGCCATCAGATTTAGAAAGCAATCATTTTCTGAAAAGAACAGCGCTTCCTTTAAATTATATTACTAAATTAATCTCAGTTCCCTACAATAAAAACTCAAAGCCCTCCAGAAGATACTATACAGGAAGTTATGCCCAGTGAAAAAATCGAGTGCCAGTAGCCCAAAACACTAATGACTCTTTTGACTCTCCTGCAGCCTTCTCTAAGCACTTCAATAAAATGAGTCCACTTGCTGAATAGCGTATTACTGATCTAATTTTCTGATGAAAACTGAATACCAGGTGAGAATACCAGCTGCTCAGTATTCAGGCCATAATGACATATGCAAACTGTCCCATCCACTCTTCTCACCTGTTCGTTTATGTTCACATTTTTACAGCTGATCCTCTTGAACTCTTCCTACCCCTCCTGAAGGACAGCAGCAGTTAGCATTTGTAGGGTTTCCTGGTGTTTATACAGCACCGTTTACATTATCATGTTGCAGAGCTAGTCAATACTTATTGCAGTAAGAGCTAATCTGAAGAACTAACCTTGCAGGAACTCAAGAAATCCAGTGATGCTCAAGACAATCTCTTTCATCGCTAGAGAACAGCACTTCTCCCTCTCAGAAGACTTCAGAAAATTTTTTCTAGTAAGATTTGTAGTCCCACAGATGACTGCGACGTGTCAGTCAATTGACAAAACCTTGCATGGACTCCCACATCCAGCATCTATGATGTATTACAGTTTTTAGATGCTCAGTCACCCACTTCAGCAGTCATCTCAGCAATCATAGCTACTGTGCATATAGATGAGGATATTTCCTCCAGGATTAAAAGAAACAATGTCCTATCCAAACAACTTTACTGTCTCCATACTCCGTAACAGCGAAATATCAGAACAGTTTTTTGATGTTTGGCCCTTAAAGAAAGTGGAGAAAACGTCAGCCAGAAATACTCTGTCATTTCATCAAAAGTCCTATGAATACTGTGAAGGGAAACCTGTTTCACCTGCCCTCCTCCCTCCTCAGTCAAACAAAAAAGAGGTGCTGAACTACACAACTGGATGGCTATCAGAAGTATCTAAGAGACAGATTCTAGCATTCTTGGAACACAATCGGACATCAGTAAGTTTTTACTCAGAGAACGCAGTTAAATTCTATCTGGATTTAGTCAAGACCACTTGCTTTGTAGCCTTGAATTTAGAGCTCTTGATGACTATTCCTATAGCCCAGTTGCCACATCCTTCAAATCCATGCTTTTATGCTCTCCCAAGACTTGACGCTGTTGACTTATCAAGAAGTAGAACAAGAAGCTTCTTCTGTAAAATTATTTAAGATTTAAATGTTTAGCTAAGGACAAAGACTTTGAAGCACTTCCAGTACAAGAGCCTGATGCAGTAAGTAGACTACTTTCTATACAGAGAACACATTTCTCATTATTTTTCTGGATTACTACTTGCAATTATCCACCCATCCAATCTTTCAGCAGAACCTAGGAAGTTCAAACACTAAATTCAAAAGTTATGTACCTCACCAGATAAATACTCAAGCATTCACATTCCTAAATTGTCAGCATGTAGCCAAAGCAATATTCTTCACCAGCATCTGTTTTCACCCAGCAGATTTCTATATTAATCAAGTACCAGAAAAAACTGCATAAGCTATATACATGCTTGTGTACCAACACATGACCCAAGAATGGGATCTATGAAAGATACAAACCTTTAGACAATGCTTTCATTCAGTAGTTGTAGCAAGTGTGAAAGAGTTAAACCCATCTTACCTGTAATTGGAATAAGTTTCCAATGCATTCCAACTTCTCCTATATTATTTGAGTTGGAATGTTGCCTGCGATAAACATGTTCTATAGGTGTACTATGACAGGGACTGTAGTCTTCAAAAGTACTTCCAGTGCTCGCTTCCTAAAAAACAAGAAAAATTCTCAGCTCAAACCTTTTTTTCTGGTAGCCATTAAGCTTTTACATTCTGTACAGCTGACAGTAAGAACACCTGAGTTCACCAACCAAGTCAAATCAAGCTTGGAAATGTTTACATGAGGTACTTACCCATTTTATTTACTCATTTGACAATTTCTGAGACTGTAATCTTTGCTGATGGTCTATCATTAAGTAAATAAGGCAGTCCTGAGCACATGCCTTAGAGTACAGAAGCTGAGTAGGACAGGGAAGAAAGGAGGCAGAGGGGGAAAAAATAGGAAAACTGTCTGCTCCTTAGCCTTTTTGAGGGTGTTTTCTTGATAGCTGACTAAAGCCGTGAGATGGCATTACTGAGGAACTGCCTGCAACTAGTCTGAAGCCCTGGAACAACCCGATGTCATCTCATATTCCAGATAGAAGCAAAACAGCACAGAGACCACAGGTAGGTCAAACTCTTTCCTGCTCCATGACTTAGAAATGGCTTTGTGTAGAAATGTCAATAACATAGAACAACCACTCTGTAATGTGATCGAGCAAGCACCTGGTGCACTCTGAACCCTAAGCAGAAGAGCCTTCTTAAAAGGGTGTTCTGCCAGTTACATGCTGTCATGAAAAGTATGCATGGAACACGTATACAGCACTGCACCACGGGGGTACACAAAGAGAGCTAGGGACGTGTTTAAGTGCTCAGAATTTTTCAGCTCTGCTCCCACTAAAACTAAAGCCAATTCCACAACCACCTTTAATATCCATAGAGCATTTAAGACCTTCCACTATGCATATTTCTCAATGCTTTCTCACTCAGTCACTGCTAGAGGGACAGAAACAAGCCCGTTACCTTTTGCACAGTACAAGACGGGAAGATGAGGATTACACGAGCCTCAATTGTGCATAGAAGCGAGGAACATTTTCCTGCCCTATAAAATGTCTGCCACTATTAAAGTAGGAAAGAACACACTTTGAAGAGGCTGGACCAAGACCAATTCCCAAAACTGAAGCAGTAACTGCAATTAGAGCAAAAGGATGCTTGATGACTGTAAAGCAGTAAGAATCACTTTACTGACCCTGAGGTATTGTCACTAGAAAAGGTCACTAACTCACACAGAAACAGTCACCTGAGGTAAGCTGTGCCCATTGGGGTTTTTTGTTTGCTTTTGAGGTAATAGTCCACAACCATAAGGCATGTTTAGTTTCCAAAGACAATCGACTTTTTTTAATAGAACGTATTGGCAAAACTAAGAGAGACAGCTATCATTAAAAGGAAACTGCTCTCATTCTGCTTTTCTAGAGTAACTACTTATCACCTGTGGATAAACAGTCTTGTTTAAGATACCTCCAACCAACTCCAAATAAAAAATACAGAATGCAGTTTGAATTCTGTCACTTTCTTGCTTATGACGAGAAAGCAACAGGCTGAAAAAGGTCTTGAAATTATAAAGCCTAGGACTGATGTATTGGGGTTTGGTTTGCATTTTGGGGGAGAAGAGGGAAGAATTCTGGGTGCATAAGCTTTGAAAGAGATTGTCTCAACTTACATCTGGGAAGAGCCTGGTCAAAAAAAGGCTCATTTCTGTGCCCGAGATGGAATTTCATAATCATGACAACCTGTCACATCCGAACCACCTATCAGGTCTGTAAGGTTAAAGACTAAGTAGTACACAATTGCCCAGGTTTCAACCGGGATAGAATTAATCTTCTCAGCAGCTGGTGCAGTGCTATGGTTTGGATTTGGTGTGAGAATGTTGATAATAGATGGTTTTAGTTGCTGCTAGGTAATGTTTATACTAAGTCAAGCACTTTTCAGTTTTTCAGGCCCTGCCAGCAAGAAGGCTGGAGGGGCATGAGAAACCGGGAGGGGACACTGCCAGGACAGCTGGCCTGAACCAGCCAAAGGGATATTCCATACCATAGAATGTCATGCTCAGTATATAAACTGCGAGGCTTTGGTTTGGCCACGGTCTGCTGATCGATGCTCAGGGACTGGCTGGGCATCGGTCAGCCGGTGGCGAGTAACTGTATTGTGCATCAGTTGGTTTTTTTTCTTTCCCTTCCCTTTGGATTTTATTCCTCTCCCCTTCTCCCTCCTTTTCATTACAATTATTATTATTATTGTATTTATTTTATTTCAATCATTAAATTGTTCTTATCTCAACCCTCAAGTTTTACCTTCTTCCCAATTCCCCACCCCATCCTGGGGCCAGGGGGAGCAGGGAACGAGCGAGCAGCTGGGCTGGGGTTAAACCACAACAGTCATTAATGGCCTGGCTCTGCAACCACTGCTGAGCGCAAGTCCATACGGAACAGCAACTATTGCCTTATAATCCGCTTTCGGGAAGAGTAACAGCTAGGCAATAACTATGATGAGGAACTCTCAAATCTCTCCTTACTGTGTTTCAGGTTCAGCAAACCTCAACACCCTAGCCAGACTAAGAATCACTCCAAAAGGAGGAGATGGAAGGCAGTATGCAAGCTGTTACAGTAACACTATACTTGTTCCATGCAACAACTTCACAGATTGCTAAAAAAACCTACCACCATAAGCAAGGCGAGAGCCAGAATAGGGTATCTTTTTTCCTACAAGAGGTAGATGACAACTGCAAGGCTTTGGTCTCAACAAACATGAAAAAACACCCTCAAATACAACACTCAGCCACAGAATGACAGAAGTTTTGCTGCCTATTGCTGGAACAGCTGCCTATGGCACTTACTGTAAAGCTAGTGAGGAAGACTGACCATGGTTGCTTTCCATCTTTCAGGTATTCTTAATTATAATTTTATTACAGAAAGAGTAGACATAAAGAACCAGGAACACACATCTTGGAGTTAAGAAAATTTCCATATACATTCCTACCAAACAGAAAAGCTTCCTCACAGAAAAGTGACCCAGCTTAACTATGTTCACCTATAAAAAAAAGTGGTTTTTTTTCATTCAGTTTCATAGTATTTATGAAAATAGCACATTCATTATTAGCATCTATCGATATGGCAGTTTCACTTACTTTTAAACGTAGCGTGTGTTCAAGGCCTACTTCATTAGCCGAAAGCCGTAGATCAACATCAAAAGGGTAGGGCAAGCATGCCGCATCAGTTTCTAGTATCACTGGGCTCTGTGGGTCCTTAAAGTTAACATTTTCAGCCTGAGCAGTATTAGGAAGCTCATGATCATCTTTGTCCTGTGCTGGAATGGATTCATATTCATATTTTTGTCTCATATCCTCTTCAATTTCATCAGTGCTTAATCCTAAAGCTTGATTTACAGACTGTGCCAGCGATGAATCCAAGTGTCCTGCGCTAGCTAGTGTTTCTAAAAGCAGTTTAATGAGGCCATGTGTGTCAGTAACAGCAGGGTCGGATACATCTTGCTGCCTCAAGTCAGTATCATGTCCACCAAGACCAGTATTAATTGAGAAAACAGAGTGTGGCGAATCCGAGGTTCTGCCCCCTTAGAACAGGGGGAGGAGGGGAAAAGTAATCCATTACTAAGTTTTAAAATAAAAGCAAAACCAGACCCAACCCAAACACCTGCTACATACCCACAGTCTCACTCTTTAGCACCAATTCATACAGTACACATACATTTATTTTCTTAACAAAAAATTTTAAACAGGTAGATGTTGATAAAAGAGCAGTTTCTAAAGCTAATAGTCTCCCCCAGACAAATAATTACATTTTTTTAGATCACTTAATACCGCACTATTTTATGCTTTAATAGAAGTCACATACTATGTTTTATGTATTTTATGGAAACCTTGTAAAATTCTCCATCCCTCGTTGAGAGGGAAAGATTAGTTTGAGCAAAATATTTACTTCTCTCCATCCTATCACTGTTGCTCCAGAAACTCTTGAGTATCTTAATGCTTAACCTCATAAGTTATCTGAGACAGCGTAATTCTAAAACCTTACCATGCCTATTTAAACTAAACATAACCTCAGAACAGGGTTATTATTCTTCTACTTATCCCCTTGGACGAGTAAATACCACAGGTATTTATGTCATCCTTGGGAAGAGACAGGCCAAGGAACTACTTCAAGTATCTGACGAACTTCTAACTCATTTATCATATATGGAAATACGGAACTGTAAGTGCTGTTTGACTAATAAAAATCTAATCATGTTCAGATACTTAAGCTCACAATAATTTAGGTAAGATTTTTTGCAAGATAAATTACTTTTAGGGTTATATAAAAACGGGATTCAAACAATAGATAGATGTTGCTGTTTTGGTACCCCTGAAGGAGTTAAGTCAAAATTTAATTTTAAACAGATACCATTCTGATTACAGCCACGCAGAAATGCATTCACATATTTTACATTAATAATTAATGTAAAAAGACCCTGAAGGTTCACAGACTTCCAGGCAGGAATCCCAAGATCTAACACGTTACCTGCTCTCTATCCCCTCCATCCACACATGCCAGTATCTTTTGCTCCTCTCAGAAGGGAAACTTATTGCTATGATCAGCCACTTCATCTTCCAAAGTGATTCATGTACACTGAGAATGACTGGTGTTTGATGCAAATCCCCCTCCTCATGCCACCCTTCTCCCCAGTCCTCCCCCTTCTGAAGGGGGCCTGTATCATTGTCTTGAGAAAAAGGTCAGGGAAACAGAATTCAAAGGAGTTCTTTTGGCAGATCCTAAGTAAGTATTCAGATAGTATCTGTGATAAATATCTGAAGTTTGGATGTAGATAAATTCACATACAGAATAATGCAATCTTAGGTTGTTTCCTCTGTCCCACTACACACATTACTGGCTATTTCAAACTTAACTGTACTCATGCTTAGAAGTTTAATTCTCCCCTTCAATCCAAATTTATTAGGTATTATATAGGGTATTGGAGCCATAAAGAATTACAGCAATGCCTAAAGTCAAACCCTGCAAGAGACATTATGATACCAACTCTGCTTAGTCTTTGGACAGTTCCACAGCTAAGCTAATTCTTTGGAAGTCTGCCTTCTTTCCAAGGAGGCAGAACAAAAGCAGCTTCCATAACTCCTGTTACCTTGTCTCCTAGAAAATGGCAACCTACATAAAAATAATCTTCATCTCCATTGCTAGATCTCAGGACAATGTTTAAATGAACCACCATGCATTAAAACATCCACAGGATGCAAAAAATATTCAATCTATAAACATTACATGTTAAGTATGCTTTGAATTACAGTATTTAAAGAGGAACTCTAGAAGACATCCTTACCTTCATACTGACAACTATTCTCTGAAGGTTCACTCATTTTTAAGTATTTCCGCAAGTGTTCAGAATGTTTTTCCAGCTTCCTTTTCAGACCACTTTTATTTCTAAGGTCTTCAGAATCAGAATCTCCACCTACATTTTTTTTCCTACACTGGATTAAGTTAATAAGTTCTTTGAGTCTATCACGATCATAATCTCCAGAATGAGGCAGTTTTTGCTTGGCAGCAGTGGCTTCATATTTTGCACGGATTCTTTTCCCACCTTTTGCACTGACAAAATCAGAGTCTTCTTCTGTGGCTTCATAATCTGAGATGGGACTGAACTGTTGAAGTTTCCAGTTTCCCTCCATCAGTTCCTTAGCTCTAGAAACAGGTAGTTGATATGCCTCACAACCAAAAATATAGTTTTGCAAGGAGCTGTCAATATGAGATTTATTTTTTGGAGCAGAATAAAGAAATTTTTTGTCATCCAACCGTGACTCATACTGATATAATATAAATTCTCTATATTTTCCAGAGCCACTACAGCATCTTTTCACATACTCATGTATATACTTTTCCACAACAGTATTGAAATCTGCAGTAGTGTCTTTACGAGACTGGATTAAAGCAAAATGTAGAGACTGAATAAACTTTGTGAATTCTGGAATGATTTCCTGATTTTCGTGCAAAACCATGGTAGCTGGATTTTTCTGTGTTCCAAATGGAACACTTTTTTGTGCTGCCATAGGAGAAAAGGGAATTCAGAATTAAAATCAAATCATAAAGCTATAAATAAATGATGACTAGTTAACAATATTCTGCATTACACATATTTGGTGAAAAACAGTTTGGAGTGACTGTGGAAAAATAACCCAAAAGCCAAGTAAGTAATTTTTTTATGAGGTAACCAGCTTTAAAGCCTACTTAAAAGTCAACCTACTCATAGTCATGATGAACTGCTCACTTCCATAACTTTGTGGTAAAAAGATACATATATCATGTCCAATTTAAACCACTTATTGACCCTTCTAGAAGGCGGCCAACTTCAGAGGCTTACTAAGGTTTACTAAGAAGCAGGCTAACAGCTCCCTGCAAGAAACAGAGGAAACATTACTCCTTCCTATGCAGTCCTGATGCATTCATTGTGCCGCTTCTAAGCTCACGGGACCTTTCTAAAGTGATTCGGCTTAGTAACCCAGCAGAAACCTATACAGTTTTTTCCATTCCTTTGCAAAGCAATACAACTCACTAAATCAAAGAGATGCAATACGGGCATGTGCCAGGAGCAGGATTGTCCTGGGAAACTATCAGATCCTTCTACCACATCCTTGAAACAGCAGCTCAAGGAAGCACTAAGTTACATCCTTTTCTTATTTATTTATTCACACTCTTACCCCCTTCCAATCACAGACTGAAATTTTTCTCCATTCAACCATTTGAACACCCTGAAGGCTCAAGCCAGTCATTAACCTTGTGTCTGACAGAAACTGGAGCTCACACGTCTTGCAAACGTCACAGCAGCAAGAACTGGAGTATTTTTAAGAAACCGGCATGCACACACTATAAATATCTTATGTCTCTCCTCTTAGCCAATCTATAACTGATAGAATTTTCCCAACGGTTACTTAAATAAGAAAAATGTAAGGGGTTTATTAAAATAATAAATACAGAGATAAGAATCTAAGAAGCTGTCAAGACTTCGGGCAAGAACTTCTTCGTAAAAGCAAAATGCCTGGAAAGAGCTGTTTTGAGAGTATCACTTCTAACTCACAGCAGGCCAAAAAGAACTACATTCTGCTACTAGTACTACTCATTGCAAATTTCAGCTGTAGAAGATTAATACTTTGGGCTGAGACTTTAAAGTCAAAAGTTCTACTAAAGCCAAGTCCTTTCAGTCATTTCTTATTACTTGGTTGTATCAATATGTTCTTTGCTCATTTACTCAGTTTTTGGTGCATATCCCAATGGAGGGCGGGGGGAGGGGAAATCACAGGTACATCAAAGACTTTCAGATGTTTGTCCTTAACGTTTTGATGGTTAAAGAAAGCCCTCAAACCTCTGAAGTGCAATATTATACTTTGTAGTATAACTCTATTTCTACACTAATGCACAGATGTCTTGGAATAGTGATGCTCAGTTCTACTAAAATATACAATCAAAAAATCTGAAGAAATTTTTACTTTCTCAAATATGAACAAACAAACCTAAAATATGTACTGTGATAATTACTTCTCTGAAGAAATGAACGTTTCATGAAAACTATCATCATGACCATAACCAATGCAAACTGTTATTCCTAGTTTACACTGACACACTATAACACTAAAAAGTCTTCAAGAGAATAAAACTACATTTAACTAAGCACATACGGAACATTCAACAGTGAATGAACTTACCTAAGTTCATTATACCTCTAGGTTCTGGAAACAGAAACAATGCCTGTAGCATGCGGGGCCATCCGGTTTGGTGGTCTACAACACAGGAAAATAGAAAGAGCTGAGAAGGAGAAAACCACTAAGTTTCAAAAGACAATCTAGTACCCAAACCCCTCCCCACCTAAAAAACCAAAAAACCCTGTGTATGCATACCATAAGGGGACATCATTTGCCAAGGAGAAAGAAGAAAAAGAAATCCTCTGTCCAGAAGTGGTTTCACAAGAACCTGTTTTCAAGCAAAAAAAAAAAAGAAAGTATTCCTTTTCAAACAAAGACACCTGCTCACTGCAAATACTCTTACTGTCTGTAAGCTACATTCTGTCATGGGTAGAGCAGTGCCCCGATATAACACTTAAGAATATGCCAGCTAAGGACTTCCAGCGAGATTACGGATCTTGTAGCATGCCTCAATTACTAGTTAGTAAAATTATTTTTAAAAATGGGAATAGTCAAATCTGTTGCACTCACAAGTTTCTCCTTCTCTAGTTTTTGAAGTAAACCCTCCAAGTGACCACCAGAACGGGACTTCTCCACAACTTCATAAAGGCTACAGTACATGCCATTCTTCAACACTGACAAGATAAAAGGGTAGAAAGAGAAGGTAAGAAAAAAAGAAACAAAATTGTAATTCATAAAACTTTTTTAAATTCTGACTTTAAAAAAAAATAAACTAGAACTATTTACCTTCTTTTGCTCCTAAGTAAGTTTCTTTATAGAACAACGCTGGTGAAATTTTTTTCTTCAATTGATCGATGCTCACAACTTTTTCAACCTCAAGCTTCTCAGGACTGGAGATGAAGTGTAGGGGAAGGGAGAAAAAAAATAAAAAATAAAAGACCTCTTTCCCCATGCCCAGCCATAGTCCTACCCCTCATTGACCAAATAAGAACTATGAAATACGTGCTCTTAAAAATCAGTTCCTTCAACTATCTCATGAGTCAGTGGTGTTTATTGCTGCAAAGCAGTACGTGTCACTTCAAAGAGGAAAAAAAAAATCAAACAAAACACCACAAAAAAAAAAAAAAAGATGCTGACAGAGTTGTGTGTACAAATGAAGAGCTCTGCACACGCACGACTCGGAGTCTAGTCTGACATATTTAAAGCACCTAGTCAATCCGTACTTTAGATTTTCATCTGAATATATCCAAAATTCACAGGTCTCTACTAGAAAGCTTTAACAAAGTAGTATTTTAAACTTGTTGTTTAAATGGTAATACTCACAGCTTGCAGGGAAGGAAAGGACATGATGTTGATTTCAAAGAAACGTGGCACAAAAGTTTGCCTTTATTCCAAAGCTGTCCCCTCCATAATGTATAATTAGATTTATCTAAATTAAGATGGAGAAAGAAAGACTTAAGTGAAGCCACTTGCCAGGTGGGACGGAAAAGGAATGGCAGTAAAGAGGCTGCTGAATGTCCAAAAGCCGTTTAGGAAAAATTTCATACTAATACCAGACCAGCCAATAACATGTTAAATAATAAGTTAAAAGGTATCAGAAAGGGTGTTTACAATCTCATCTTGTTTTGACTTGCTCTGAGCAGAGTAAAGGAGGTTGGTATGTTACCTATACCTGTCTATTAAGCATGCCCTTGGTGCCAGCATCTGTGGAATTATATCCTCCTCCTTTACCTTAACTGTCAACCACTTTCATACATATTAATATTTTGCTTGAATGAGGTTCAAAAGAAAAGCAGGACAGAGGACGATATTATTTGAAGTGCCATTGAACAGGAGATTCAGGAACAGAAGGTAAGATCTTACTGCACTGTAAGTAGAAAAGGAGGGGGAAAGAGACTTAATTTTGTTGAGTTCTGGTTTGTTGTGGTAAAAAGAAGATACACATTAAGGTGCCTGTTTGATCATCCAATATAAGGATGAGACACCTGCAATCAGTATGGTACAGGATAAAACTCAGGTATACAGTCAACATTACTAAACTAGTTAAAAGACAAAACTACATGGGGAAAAAAGTCCAAAACCTTCCGTATCTTATCATAAAATCAATACATTTCAATGCATTCTTACCTGTACCTCTATCTGTGTTGAAGCTGTTTGATCTAACAAAAAGAGAAGAGACAGAATGACTGGGTTGAGACAGAAACTTTTGGCTAATAAATTTTACATTAAGGATACTTTATCAGGCCTTAACAAAATAGCAACACTGATAATTCACTCACTAACCTCAAGCTATCGCTGCTGCAGCAGCACCTTGTGCTATTTTAGATATCCTGATAACTATTTTTAGCACTACATGGTACAGTCCCCACATCTGGACACCCTCCTATCAGCACAGGTATCATATTGTATCTGTAATCAACTGCCCATTTAGATATTCTCTCCACAAGCAGTAAGATGACACCAGTGAAGAGTTCCGTGACAAAGTAGACAGAATCTTTCAGAATCTTTTTTTAGAATACCAAGCACGATAAGCTGCGAGCATTTTTATGTCTGTGAATTTCCTCAGTTAAGCAAAAAAAACCCCAAACCCACCAACCATTATACATGGATCACCTAGGCAGAAGGCAAGCAGGTGAAAAGAACAGCAGAACTGCTTCCTACAGGGGCCAGCCTACTGCATAAAACCAATTTTGTCACCACTTGCTTTGCATTAGAAGTATTTATTATGCTAAGTCCCTTTGACATGTCCATTCATTTCAGCACTGTTCATCTACATCAATTCTAAGCGACTGCCAAGAGCTATGAATTATTCGTACTACATGCAGTTTTTCCAAAACTCATTTCCTAGCTTACCTTGATGGGGGCAAGAATTTTGGTACTTGCACCATTTCATCTTTATAAGTAAATGAAACGACAGCATAAGGACAAACATGTCTTGGTCTTCGCCTTATCTCATCAAAGCCATATTCATAAAAATAGTACTAGAAAAAGAAGTGAACACAATGTTAAATTAGAAGTCTGGTAAACTGTACTTTGCAAATATACTGAAGATCCATGATATTTCTTCACAGAAAGGTGCACTCTGTTTCACAGGAATAACTTACAAAATACACCTCATGATTAATTATTTAAATAAACAAAGGGAGTTTGTTTGAAACCAGTTATGGCAAACATTAGCTGGTATATGAAATAAGTTTAAAATTACTATAATAAATCACATTTATGTTCCTTTTACCAACAGTTTATTTCTTCAAAAGCTGATACCTAAAATAAAGAAGCTTTTAAATGTTGTTCTCATATGTACTTTATAATGCAATCAATTAAGGTAATTTTTTCACCTTCTTCCTTTTTCAAACACTGACAGGATGAACACTACTTCAGGAGCTGGTCAAGAATGAAAAAATAATTTTGCAACATTTATTTGAAACTATATTCTTGATGAGGTAAGGGACAATTAAAAAAAAATTCACTGAGGAAAGTAAATATTGCTATAAGTTTTGGAGTCTATTCTTAGTTCAGTCACAGAATTCTAACATTAAAGAAAAACATCAATTAAGGCAAGTTTGTAATGAGAAATAAAAACATACATTCATCTTTAGCCATCTGATTCAGTGCCCAGCTCTGATTTACAGAAGTCAAAAACAGCTGTAATACTGAAGAGAATGCTTTCAAGTAAGTATCCTAAAATCTATCGACTTGATGGAATAATCTGACTGCAATAGATTACTGCAGTAATGGAGATGGAACAGCTGGAGGGACAGAGATGCTTGAAATTGATTCCATTCCCTCCTCCCTCACCAACTCCAAACCTGACAATTTGGTAAGGGAAATGAAAAAAAGAAAAATAAAAATGGAGAAAAAAGAAAAAGGAAAAAATATTGCTGTTCTTTCCTAGCCAATGTTTTTTTCCCTTTCAGGTGTCTCATTTAATGCCCACTAGCCAGCTCGACTTTTACACTTCAAACTCCACATATTATCTCCTGTCCTTCCCAACCTACATTCCAGTCCCCATGTACATTCCCTAGCTATTTCCTATTTCCTAATTCCACCTACATCCTCATCGGAAGGAAATCTACATTAGGTCCAGGTATAAAGGGAAGCAGGAGAGGCTGATTATCTTGTTCTCTTGATTTTTAATACAGGCATCTGTGGGCTACTGCTAAACATACACCATACTGCAGCTTTACAGGACATGCTCAATATTTGCTGTATCTTCAGTCATTTTATCTCAACCATTTCAAAAGTTCTGTTTCTGAAGTTCTTTTATATAAGAAGTTAACACATGCTCAACTTTCCTCTACCTGAGTAAGTTCGTAGGCTCGATAAGCCAACAAGGAGGTGACTTTATTTGCATTCTTTGAAACATGACACTCATGCTTTGGTGTTGGATCTAATGCACTCTTTACTGTTGATTCCATAGCTTTCATACCAATGTGGTCATATATGCTTTTCATTTTTCCCTGTAATAAAGCAGAAGAACTGTAAGTATAAGCTTTTTCCTGCAAACCGGCAAACCGATGGAAAAGCAGGGAAATGAAAACAGGCCATTAAAAAAACCCATTTAGAGAAGCACATTATCTTCATACTTTCAAAGAAAACAAGACATTTTCACCTTTTATCAAAATTTATTATGCTTTATTTAAGCTTAATATCAACATCAGATTTTAAAGCTGGTAGGGTTCTAATTTCTCTATAAACAAGTAATTGTGTAAACGGAAGTTGAGTAAGTTAGGTTAAAACCACCTTTATTTTATCAGTAAGCAATATAATCCTTCAAGAATAAGCAAGATAAATTTACCTTTATTACTTTAAAGACAATCACATCTCCAGTTGCTCCAGCTTCTAGAGGATTAGGCTGCAATAGATCAGCATACCTGGAGATATATACACCTGAGAGGAGTATAAAAGTATAACAAAACCCCACATTATGTTGAATGTTAAAACATTATTGGAAGTTTAAGAAGCATTACATGGGATTAAATCTCAACGCATATCAAACAATAAAGACACAACAGTCTTTTTGGAATACGATCAGAGAAAGGTATAAAGGCATGTTCACAATTGGCAGCTTCAGGACAGCAGAATAAAGGTTTACTTGCACCTATTGCAGTATGAAACACCACAGCAGAAAATAGACACTAGCTCAGCTTGAAAGGAGCACACCCACATTACTGAAAGCACTGTGACTGAGAGGACAAGCCCTACCCAAGGACTACACAAACACTGCTTTCAGGTGTTCCTTTTTTAAACAGCTGAGGCCCTTCTGTACGACATCCCATTGCACAATGTGGAGATAAGCAGCGAAGGTATGATTGAGAAATAAGGCATCTTAGCCATCTTTGGCATGGCGAATTGACACTCAAATGGAAAGGTAAAATAATTTCGCTTTTCAACACTTCAACCATAATTTCACAGATTTTAAGCCCTCATATACACACTGTCATTTGTTGGTCTAGCTGACTAGCTCAGATCAGACAACTGTAACTGAACTCAGGCAAGTATCCATTTTGCTTAGGTTCCTCTCATTCCAAGTCTGTATTTAGCTGCTTTGATAAATTGCTCCAGAACCATTACCAGCTAAAACAGTAAAAAAAATTACATGCTCATATACCTTTGCTCTGCCCCCCTTGCATCTGTTCTCCTTTCAACATTCATATTGTCACCTCTGTCTCACATTACCCTCACAGAGAATGACAAAATTATTTCTTACTTTTCTAATAGAAAAGTTTTGCAAGAGAAACTGATTCTTGCACTTTCAAATCTCTTAACACCTTGTGATTCTTCCAAGTCTCTAATTTATCTGTGCTTTTCTTGGATTTGTTGGTTCAAGAACTTTAGTTCTATCTACATCAATACTAAGCTGAGCTACTATTTCCATTGGGTATTTCTGAATGCATATACATGCATAGATTTAGGTACAAATACAGAGAGGCACACAATCAGAGATTGCACTACTTCTTTGGTCTCTCAATTTTACTGGGAAGACATTATATATTGGTTTGATTTAAGCCAAAATGGGAATTAGGTTTTCCCTTTGGGAAAGAAATTTAAATGAACTAGTCAAAAATAGAGACATGTTCTGATGTCAATCAGCTTTACTAAAAATACCTAGCTGTGATGTTCCTGCAATAAGCAATAAAAAAAGGACTGAAAGTTTACACAACTGCATCACATTATTTGCCAACTCATACTGAATAATACCAGCACATATCATCAAAAGATAGTTACCCATGGAAGGGCTGCCAAGAATTGTTATTTTGGAGTGGCCCACCTGCAGCCCCTTTTCACATATGCCTTGGATCTGAAGAGAACAGATATTTTTTTAAACAAGTTTATCAGGAAAGCCAGTATATGAACAGCACAAACAGTGAGAAACAACAACTACAGAATTTTGATTGAGCTAAAAAAACCTCAAAAAAACCAACACCCCCCCAAAACAAACCCCCAAAAAACCCTTACAAAACCACCCAGAAGTAAGACTACTCTCTGAACTGCTATATAAACTGTTAACCTCTGCAAGTCAAACACTCAGTATGAAGTAGTCACGCAGACTCAACTGCATCTTAAAGAAAACCAGCCTCCCTATAACTTTAACACACAGTATGAACATTTCTTGCTTTTAATACACAAAGCAAGTAAATACACTTGTACACAATAAATAATACACAAATACAGTAAACCTGCCAGATGACTGAATACTTAAGAAATCCTGGCGCTGAAGCACAACAGAAAATCCCTTTCCATCACTTTAATTAAAAACATATAATCAAGAGACACTGAAGAGAAGGTCCATTTTCTAATATTACAGGTTACTTTCTCCTTAGGGTAACCTGTTCTTGACAGACAACAAAAAAAAACCCAAACCAAACCAAAAAAAACCCACCAAAAACCAACTGCAATGAAAACACACAACATTCATTTTCAATTTAAAAAAAAACATTAACACAAAACAAATAAAAACCCACATGCCATCCAGAAAATCTACCCTTTTATTTATAAAACAGAGCCTCAAACAGAGAAGATACTTTAGAGACATGTAAATGGAGCACCTTAAATAGCAGAAAAAAAGGATTTAAACAGTGACATATCTCTTTCCCACCCTTCTATAACCTTCAGAGCTGAATTTTGCAAAAATAACTTAAAGATTAGTAACTGTGTCAATAAAAACAGTTTAAAAAAACCAAACTCTTCAATTGAAAAAGAAGAGAAAGCATTTTATATACAGGTTTTTTTCTTACCTGAGGTCGATCAACCATCAGAAATGCATAGGTTTCAGAAAGCTCTTTTTCTAGGCGACCATCAAATTTCAGCTCTCTGCGCTTTTCTGTGAACTATTATTACAGAAAGTTCTTAACACATGTAGACAGCTGACTGCTGTCACATTCAAGTGTCTACGTTTTAAGGCCTCATCTATGTTAGGAGATCCAAGTGTACAAAAATAAAAGATAATTAGAATCAGACTACAGTATGCTAAAATTAAATTTCAAAAACATTATACCTGTGGGAAATATTGCTTAATCCTCCAAAAAATTTCTTTATTTTTTTAAGGAAGAGACGTTCTTCAAACAAACCTGTGCAGTAATGTTTGCAGCATAACTACCTCGAAGCATCCAACCCTATGCCTTCCATATGATCTTTGAAATTCCAGAAAGAAGCCTTTATTCTCTTTTTAGGAGACAGATAATAATCTCTTATGTTGTGCATGTACTTTTGCAGTTGCAACTCACTTCTGAGGTGGTTTTCATCAGCTGCAATACTCATTAGCTGTAACCATGAGTCATAAATGTTACAGCAGCAGGAAAAAAAACGCTCCAGAATTTACCTTATAGTTTCAAGATAATAATTACAGCAAACCAATTATATATTCTATTACTCCATACATGAAGCTTTTTGGCACTTGAACCAAAAACTTATTTCGGAGTTATAAAAGCAAGCCAAGGCTGGATTTAAGACACACCAGATAAGGTACAGGAAAAGCTTCAACCAAGCTACTCCACTTACTAGTTCAAGTAATCAGCTCGTTCAGGTACTACTTCTTGGAAAACAGTAAAACTACAGAGACTGTGTAAACTTAGCATCAGAACAATATTTTAATATTAAGTTTCACAGGCAGCATCAGGCCTTTCAAATAAGACACTGCAATTATCTTTGCAAGTTATTGAACATACATTAAAATTAAGAAAATTTTTGAAAACTAAAAACACACACAGACAAGTGGTGCCAAATACAATTTTTCTTCCAGTCTTTTTGAGTATCAGGCAGGCAAGATCTTATGTCTATGCTGTAATAAACTTGCCTGAAAAATAGCTGCTTACATTTTTGGGCATGTGTTTGCAACTGAATATAAAGCACAAAGTAGAAAATAATCTCCAGGTCTTTGCCTCTAGTAAATTTCATTTGACTTGTACCTTATTCATAAAGAGAAGCTACAAATATACTCACTTCCTTTTCCAAAAGTTCACTATGAACTAAGCTGGCTCTCTTGTAATTAAAATTGGACACTGAACTTGGTTCCAAGTAAGACGAATGAAGAATCTTCACAACATCCTCAAATTCTCGAGAGCCTACAGCTACTGGCTGAAACAGTGCTATAAAAGAGAAAAATTAAAATCATAAGCTCCAATACACATCTGAAAAAACATAAAAAATTTCCCAGTTCATTGACAGTTTATGCATAAAAATAAAAGGTTCATGGTTCAATTTAGAACACAAAATACTTAAAATATTTGAAAAATATGGAATTTGGGCTAGAAAGTTTAAGTTAAAGTTGCCTAGAATTATAGCATCTTAAAAAAATAACCACATTTCTTTACTCTTTTTAAATATTACTCTTGAACAGCTAGTTCTCAGAAGTTTGTAAGGGAAGCACCTCACGCCTGAATTTACCTTTTGAAAACATCTGATATGTGTTGCAAAACACTAATTAAACTTTTAGAACTTAAATTAAACTAATTAGCTCCTTTAATCAAGGACCAGGAACAAATTGCACTTCTAAAAACCTCAATAACAGCTTCATAGCTTAGCCTCTCTTTAGAGCCCTTATGGCGGTTTTTGTTTGTTTGCTTATGGTAATTATGCTAAATATGAATAAATTCAATACTGTCTTAAGAAGTCCAATAAGCTCCTATAATTAAAACACACACTGCCTGTGTTCATACTTTATGATAACTGCTTTAAAAGGAAAGCCCTTCATTTGTTGTTGCACAAATTCAAGTTCTGGGCAAACCTTTGCCCAAGTTTGCACAGTAAAGCGCTCATCTCCCCAGGCTTCTTCATTTGTATTTGGGTACTGAAAGTGACAAACCGATCAGAAGGGCAACCTGAGCATGGCCCAGCAGAGAATCTGAGTGCAAATTTTGAGAGTAAATTCCTGGGGGAAATTAACCAGTTCATTATGGCAGGTTTTTTCCTCAGGGTGACTTCCAAAATACAGAAAGCGCACAAAATACCACAAAAATAAGTATTTTTGTGGTATTTTGATAGAAGAGCCTGTTTTTCCCTACTAAAACAAGCACCCAAACCACCACCACCTGAAATTGCTAGAAGTTACAATAGTTAGGAATGAACTACAATAGCACTAGTCTCACATAAAAGGCAATCTACCATTACTCTAACAGCAAATTAAATTTAATTACATCTTTAGAGTGTATCTCCAACTTCATTAAATAATATGGTAGTAGATTTAGATGATAATCTTTTCCTTATTTGCAGGAAATATTTACTGCATTAGCCTCAATATAAAATACATGTCCTAAATGAAAACTGAACTGTGTATCTAGTAAAAATTGCATTTACACACACACTTTATAATGTAACACCACATCTGCTAACTAAAGTAAAGCAATGACTTCAACACCAGCAACAGATAAGTGATTTTTTAAGAGGGGAAGTTATGAAAGTGATTAAGAAACCAATCTTCTATAACATCCTTTTTAGTTACAATACCTTCATTCTCAAAAGGCTGACAGCAATATGGGAGGAAAGATAATTGGAAGTGAATGAAATTCTCAATTTAGTATTACTAAGATTGAACGCACTTGTACTGAAGAGAGTAACACTTCTTAGTAAAACATAAAACAAGCCTGCCACAGATACACATACACTGGATAGCACCTCCTGTCCTACCCCATCGTCAAACACCTCTTAGATCTTTCTGACAAGGAGTTACTAAACCGTAGCATTGAAACGCATGAGTTTCACATATTGCCTGTTCCTCTTCTGTGGAAAAAGACCAATTAAGACAGGTTACCAATGCCAGCTGCTTGCCCAAATTTCCTGTTTCCTTAACAGTAATTATTGTACCTCACCCCTTCTCCCTTCTTCCCTCTAGAAATGCATGCTCAAACCCAGTCTATTTCTTCTACCTTGAGTCCAGGCAAGCAGAAAACTCTCCAGGAGTAGCTAGAAAGAGTAACTACAAACTATACACAATGTCTTGCCTACTTCCCAGATGCAAATCTAGGAAGAGGCATATTACTACATCAACTCAGATTCTGTCATTCATTCAAATATTAACTACATTTCCATTTGTGTTTAAACATGTCCTGGTTTGTGGAAAGTTCCAAGGAGCGAGCTGAGACAAACTTGCCCAAGAACAGCAAGTCTCCCTGTTCTTCAGCTAGGGAGAACCTACACAAACTACTATCAGGTCTCAACAGATTTATGGAAGAGCTCTACCTAATCCCTTAAATTACAGAATACAGCAAATTAGAGATATTTTTAAAGATTGTTGCAGGGGTTTTTTTTCCTTAATTTCTTAGCAGAGGACTGGAAGCATGGTTTACTACTATTGTTACTTATTTTTCAGTAATATATGTACTTTCTTGTATATATTTTATACCCCAAACACACCATCTACATTCACCAGAGATACTACTGAAGCTAGAAGAGCTGTTGCTACCTTTGCAGTAAAGACAGATCAAAAGTGAAACATTTTTAAGTACCTGGGCACAAAAGTCACTTTTGAGATTCCAATTTTTCAGTTTGAGCACTTACAGAGCATTAAAACCAGACTGCTTCCACCTAAATGATCACATCAGCCCAAGAACAAGACTTTATAATCACCTTTTACTAGAAAATGCTTAATAATCAAAAAACTTTATAGTAGTGAAACTTCTATTCCTTTGATGTGCACTGCCCACTCAATACAAAGAGAACAAGAACAGGAACTACACATATGATCTTGCTTTAGTTTACTTTGTGCATAAATTAAGAGTGATTGGCTTCACAATCAGATGTCATCTATTGACTGAGCAAAGTAATGTGAATGAAATTTGTTAAATGTATAATCCTTACAGAAGTAATAAGCTGCTTATGTTCTGATGATTACTTACAAACATCAAATTTTATCACCAAATCCTACTGCCTGTCTGCCACCTTTTCATATATAGTTGTAGCAGACAACCCACAATTAGTCTGACAACTAGACAGCACCCACTAAGCATTTCTTTGTCAGGGCAGCCTGCTCATTTTATTTGTGAGTGGCCAAATGATGGATGGTGCAAGGAATAAACTGATTGCATGATGGCACTGTAATCATAAAGCAAAAAAATAAGCCACTTTTAGCTTTGAATTTCACATAAACCATCATACACAGCAGTCAAATTTGTCAGAGCACACAGAATAAACTTTTTTTTCCTTCTCCAAGTAGGAGTCCTCAAACACACTCATCATATGCTTCATGACAGGCTCAAATCCACTTCCCAGTTCTTCCAGAATCTGAGGCACTGCAGGCTTCACGTTCTTACTAAAAACCTGCAACATTACCTAATGAGATAAGCAGCAAGGCAATACTTTTCATTTGCCATCTCAGCATGGTGCCAAAGGGCAGCTATTTTCTAAAAGGTTAAGGTCACTACAGAAGGGCCTGTACCTCACTTAAAGGAATTCAGAAGCAAGCAAAGAATGAGAAGTACTAAACCAGAACTTCTGTACCAAACCCTATGTTCACAGGCAACGAATGAGATTATTAAACTTATCTCTAGTCCTACATTACTTCAAAGATCAGCAGTGTGTACACACATATTTTTCAGGCTCACTGTGCAATCCTGATGTGGGTATGCTGCACCTTTATCAACTCATGTCAATTAAAACAGTAGTTTATGTAAGGACTAACTTGCAGTATCCTTATAGCACATACAAGTGAATTGTTGTGGGTTTTGCTGGCTTGTTCTGCATAAGTATGTAAAAAAATACTGCTTTTGTTCAGCTTCTACCATTTCTTTCTTCAGTATATTGGAACATACGTATTTTCAGGTGTTTGGCTAATACATTACCTAGTCTAGGGACAGACAGACTGGAAGTCCAGATGCATGTAATTCCCTAGAGGCTTTAAGTTTTTCTTTCACAGCTGTCTGATGCTTCAGCTTAAGAAAACTGAGTTTGGAGTTAGCAGGTTGGGTTCTTTGGAGGGTGGGGGTGGGGGAGTGTTTCATTTTTTTAAGTTAGAATGTGAAGAAGACAACAGAGACATTCTCTTTAAGGAATCCTGAACTAACTTTTAAGTGAAGGTAAGTAAATTACTTTTGTTACCAGGTAAGTTGGCAGAACGCTAGCATTCTTCACGAACAAGTGCTTCTGCTATAAAAACTCCACTGAGAAGAAACATTTTAAGTCTTCATTTTTGAAGACCAAGACCAAAAATCCGTGGTGTTGATGAACCACAACATTGTTATTTTTATGATTTTTTCAGCCCCAAATGTCTTGCTCTCAAAAGGTCTTAAGAGTTATCAAGTTCAAGGATTGCTTAATGAAATCCCTGTGTAAAAATACCACGTAGCAAGTAGCAGATACATCTCTCTACCAAAGACAGGGAAAATCAGAAGACAAAAGACAAGGCAAAACGAACCATCAAATGCTATTAAGTAGAAAAGAGACAGCCTAGACCTCCAAGCAGTACTGTGAAGACCTTCATGGGTAAAAGAAAGATCTTTTTCCTTTTCCCCCACTCAGCCTGAGAAACAGCAGTCATTTTGTTAACGTGGTCACCTAGAGAAGTCCAACCTTAATCAACAACCACGCACTTAAGTCACTGGTTGCTACCTGAGCATGGTTTTGGGATTTTTTTGGTATGAAGACCACTCAGAGTTAGTTCAGTAAGTTAAAAAACGCTCTTCCACCACTTGATCTTGAAGATTTGTTTTCCTCATGCTATTAAACAAGGATCTTTGAAGTTTCAGGCAGACTTGGGAACCTGAGACGGTCTGACAATCAAATTAGAAGAGGCCAATGACAACAGCTAAGTACTAGGATTAAAAATAAATAAATAAATGGAGATCAGCCACTCAAGAGAGTGTAACGCTATTACTAAACTGTATGTACCAAGGAAACGGACGCTTTCACGACAGTTTTAAGTAGGAAAAGAAATGCACATACAACTTAAAAAAAACCAAACCCCACAGCCAACCTTTCTTACAGTTTGGTTTCCTGAATTCTTCCGCTAGGGGAGGAAAAAAAAAAAAATCAGAAGAAAGATTCTCTGTGACAACTAACCACAGTTAGTTTTAAGAAGCATGTTTCCTCCAGATGCATTTCTCCACATTAACAAAATTCTTTCTGCTTTCAGTCCCTCATTGGTCTCCAAATAGAGGTGGAGATAAAACTCCAGAAAGGCTAAATAAACATTTCCCAGGATTTTTCCCTTACATTTTTGCTTTGCAGATTCGATTTTTAATTGCCTCACAATCACAAATTGTTTCCAAAACACATTTTGTGCTTAAAAAAAATTTAAGAGAAACAAACCACCAAAAAACCCACAAACCCCACCTAAGTAACAAAGTCATCCTGTACAGATTTTTATGGTTTGTACATGACAGATTAGTCTTCCCAACAAAGACAGCAGGCATCTCTCAGGATGGTATGTCCAGTAATAAAATGGAGGTTTAAAGAGCAAAACACGGAAAATCCCAGTACAAGGAAGGATGGAGGAAGCTTCCATGTGTATAGTTTCATGCTGGAATTTTCAATCTAGCCAAGACAGCTCTTTTGAGAGGTACAGATGATATTCTGATTATTTAGTAATTTAACAAGATGTATTTGAACACTGGTACTAAGCATATTTTAAGTATATGCCACTACGAAGTCAGACGATTGATGCACTGCTAATCTTCTAGTTTAGCTCCAGAACTGATTTAATTGCATAATTTCTCAAATGCCAATACCAATTCCAATAGCGATTTGGTTGTCCTCAAAGACCATGTTGGCAGTCCACTTCTGTTAGCCTTGCCTATGACATGCTGTCCCACAGTGCTTTGCATTATGGTATCACATGGTGTAAGACCATCAGCAACTGTAAGACCGCAAGCACTGTGGACAGAATGGAGGAAGGTCTGTTTTGAGAATTTTGGAAAACGTTAAGTTGCCAGTATGATTACAACGCCCAAAAAGCTTTTGGTAAGCTGAAAGGGAAAGAAAAAAAAGACAAGTACACTAAAAAGTAAGCCCTTAAGAATGGGTCAAATGACCTTGACATTAGCAAGTGAATTTTCGAAGCAGGGTAGGAAGAGCTTCCCCTTCTACCCTAGAAGCCTGATGTTTGAACTACATATTCTAAAACTTTTTACAGACTGTAGGAGATGGCTCTGCACAGGCAAATGATGAATTCGATGACCCAAAAAGGTATATTGCAGGTTTTCATTCACACTGGAACCAAATGCTAGGAAGCAACTTCAAAAGTCTGTGATTAAGTACTAAACATTTCTGAGATACATTTAAAGGTACTCAAATGAAACAACACTTGGTTCTGATATATGGAAGTGCAAGAGGCACCATGTTTTATCCAGACATTTTTCTGTCAGATGAATAATAAGAGACTTTTTTTTCCTCCACGTCAACCCAGTCCTTTTTACAACGAATCTCTGCCAGACCTGTATCCCCCCTCGGGTGGTGGCAATGAGAAAGAAAGGGAAGAAAAGGAAAAAGGGGACATTAGTGCCAAAAATGGAAGGAGGGAAAGGGAAAGACTGGATAATGAAATAAACCTACCTTCATCTTTTTCTTACAGAAGAAAGCATTTCAAGAAGTTAGATGTTAGACTCTTCCTTGAAGAACTAGAAGCCTATGCGAACAGGTATTTTTGTGATATGTACTAAGTTACTGACCCCATGTTGCAAAAGGTCAAGAACTGAGATAAGATTCAGGGAGGAAATAAGACATGTCTTCAACGCCACTTAACAAAATCAAAGATAAGCAGAAGCCAATGGAGTCTCATGAAAAGCAAGAAATACCACAGGCTTTTAGAGGAAGAGTTACTTGAAAACCAAAAAACAAACCCTGGACCCATGGAAGAGGAACACTTCCAAGGCGAGGCACGTGAACGTGGGACACTCACTTCCTCCCTGCAAAGTAAGGAACTTTCACGAGATAAGAAGTCTTCTGCATATCATCAATGAAGGACAACTCTGCTCAGGGTTTGCTAGTCTACCCTAAACAGGTTTATGCCCCTCTCCTGCAGGGAGGAGGTCAGGGGGAAGAGAACAGCGAACCATCTTCTCTGCGTGTCCGTGTCCCAGAGAACCATCTTCTCTGCATACGATTGCATCTCCAGAAGCAGAGCCAGGAGCAACACTCAAGCCCACCCTGATTGCATCCAGCTTTTCTGTCCTTTTAAAGCAATGGTCTGAAATTCAAGCCGAGTTTTTTTGGTTTTTTCTCCTCCTTGTGACAACATAAAAACGAAAAAGAAAAGAGGGAGGGGTAGGGAGAGGAAAGAATGTAAAAGCCTCTCTGACACTAAAAATCTTATCCCCAGCAGCCTCGCTAGTCCAAGCCATGCCACAGCCTCCTCCACACCCGCAGGATTTTGCATGCAGTTGTGTGAGGTGCGTAAAGAGCCTGCCCAATGAATAAGATGAAGAGGGGAGTGAGGGAGAGAAGGGAGGGAAAGGGAAGGAACAACCTTTCTTTTCTCTGCTCTTCCTGGGGATCTGAAAGTTCCTCCTAACAGGCAGGTCTTCTGGGGGCTTAGGGAGAGGGGGAGGCCCCCCCAACACACCGCTGGGCGGCTGCTGCTGTTGTTGTTGTTCATTTGCCGTTGAGATGCTGCTCCTGCGCTGGCTGCTGCTAGTGATGCTGAGGTTTGGGGGGACCTTGTCCTCTGCAGCAACAGCAGCCACCAGCAGCGCCTCCTCAGTGCTACTGCTCTCAGACCGTCCGCCATTTTGTGTGGTGTCCTCAGCGGCTCCTGCTCTATTACTCTCCACCCCGAGGAGGCCCGCGCTGGTCTTCCCCGTCCGCTGATGCTGCTCCGGCTCCATCTCGTTACCACTGGGGTTCACAGTATCCGCCATTCACTCCTATCGCCGAGAAGCGAGCACGACAGCCCGCGCCTTCTCTTCCTCCCCCACCAAACTACCCCTTCCCCAGCGCCATGCACCACCTGCCGCCGCTATTGCTCCCCCTCCGTCCGCTCGCTTTATGGCAGACCCGCCGCCCCCTCCCCGCTCTCTAACATGGCGGCAGCGCGCACAGAAAAGGGGCGGGGC
>JAVJGI010000050.1:9476779-9511851 GCA_035590275.1 Ibycter americanus
CTCACAGCCTGAGGTGTCAGGTGTGTCCTGGGCAGCTGCTGCAAACAGTGCATCAGTAACAGTTCACGATGAATGGCTGAGAGGGTATAGAATACACAGTTCCAGTTACACTTACACAGTGATAAACTGGTTCCAGCCACTATAACTAGGACAAAAGATTATAAAAATCTGTCACCTTACTGTCTTTCTAGTTTCTGGTTTATGTGGTTTCTGGTGTTTGCCAAGCATTCAATCACCACTCCGTGGCTTGCACCAAGTGGTTTCCCACCAAAGTACAAAGCAGCTGCAGATCCCTTTGATTCTGAAATCAGATATTATGTAATACAGATTTAGATCAGATTAATAGCCACAAAATAAAAGACATTTATAAGGGAGAGTCACATAAGGCTCCATGCTCCAGGAGCAAACTTGAGTGCTTGCTTCAGACATTACCTCAGTAGTCTTTTATGAAAAGAAATTTAGAAATGCAAAATATTATTTAGTCTAAGCATATTGTTCCAGTTTAAATAACTAGAAATTACTATTTTACGTTCCAGAAATTACTCTCGTGGTGCAAAACACATCTCATTTCTTTAAATGTTTAAACGCAAGTTTTGTGCTGACTAAATTTTAGGTGCCAGGAGATCAAAGATAGGAGAACCGTATCATTAAGCTTTCTTCATAGGCCATGCAAAGAGAGGCACCTTCAGAAAATTCAGAGACAAAACCTAGTTTACACACTTAGAAGAGCTTTAGTGTCATTTACCAGCCATGGTAATGCCTATGACAGTAAAAGGTGAGACAAACTGGGGAAGTAGTCTCAACTTGGCTCTAAAGCCAGGGATTAGTAGCACCTAGTGCTTTTGTCTAGCAAATTTGTGATCCTCTGGTGAAAGTCTGAAAATATCTACTTGCATTTTTAAAAATACTTTCATTTTATAATTATTAATGCATTCAATATCTTAAAATATTTTAAAAGTCATATTAGTAAAAGCACTCTAAAAATACACAACTATTTCCAGTAGATGGCAGCATCAACCTGTAGAACAGATTACAGTATTTTAAAATCAGTTTTCATGAATAAGCATTAAATACGGATAACTGCTTATTCTGGACCTGGACCCCCCTATTCAAAGGAAACAAATCTTCTATACATGTAGAACTCAGTTTCTGGCTCTGTTAGATCCTGGCAATCAGGACTGTCTGTTAGGTGCCAGACAGCATCACCATAAAACATCAACTTTTTCAAAAACAACAATCTATTAAACTGGTATATAAAAGTTCTGATGTATCTTTCAAGTTCTAGAAATTTCTGTGAAACCTCAAGAAACCTGGCTTCCACTACTGCAGAGGCATTCCTAAGGCAGTATCCCTCGTTCGGTGGGTCATGCTGAATAGGAGTCACCACTGAGACGTACTTTCTCTGCCTTGGAGTTCAACTTTGGGCCTCTCCTTTACCCAGTTTCTGGCAATTCCTGGCAATTCCCTGGCACTGAGCTCCACAGAAGTTAACTAAGTGCTCGTGGTGTGTGTTTCAGGAGATAGGTCTTCATCCTTTGTTCTTTTCAGTGCTGCAGACCGAATCTACAGAACCAAAGATCACAGACCATTAATCTTCTTTTGTAGTCTCAGAGGACCCACATATTTCAAAGACTTCCAAGGACATTCTCTTTGCTTACCTTTCCTTCTCAGTCAAGACAATCTATGCTTTTACCTTTATTACTTCTGGTTCATCAGATCTTTCCACAAGCCAAGATTACACTGTCTGTCTGTTCTCACTAGGAATAGAAGAGCAAACATGTTGCCAAGATGTGTCGTAAAGGGACAGAACTGCCACGTCAGACTTCTGACAGCCTGCTCTTGAGAGCAGGATGCCTCCTCACTCGCTCTTCTGCCAGACTGTGAGATCCCGAGTACTCATATTCCAGATTTAGAGGAGCTGGAACTCATTCAGCATCCACAGTCCTCTTCTTATTTTGCCATCCCCTCACGGTGACCTTCAAAGCCCTGGACACCTCAGGCTCTTCACTGCCTCTTGCCTTTTACACGCTCCACCTGTTCTCATTCACCTTCTCGCCATGGCACTGTTCTTCCCAGACACGAGTGATCTAAGATCCCTTAGAGATCCAATATAAAAATTACACAGCTTTGACCTGTCTTATTAGCGGAAGCACTATACGTGGCAGTGGTGGGTGACCGGAGAAGTCAGAAGCAATTTTCTGTATGATTCTCATGCAGAGGCCTATACGTACCGCACGGTTGCAGTATGCATGCCAGTTCACTGCTGCAGCTCCTCAGGCTCCGTTCTGCTGACACCAGGACTGCTAACCATGATGATCACTGCGACATATTTACTTACATTACTTTCCTTCTTTACTATGCATTCATCATTTTACTCATCCTTTTTGGTACATTTTATTGTCCATGCCCACCCCACCTCTCCACCCTGCCCCTGCCACAATCAAAAGTAATTATTTCAAAAGCACTGGCATTTTAGAAGTGCTACTACAAAAACAAGCTAAGCAAATCCAGAATGGTATTAGGATTCTTAAAGTGGAAGGCTTATTCCTTAAGATGGTTTGAAACCCTCTCTCCAAAAAAAACATTATTAAGCTTTATCAAGTCAAATTAGTAGCTGACTGCACATCACTACAAGGCAAAATTGAAACACTTCCACTGCAGCGCGTTGAACACGATGCTGAGTGAGTTGCTAAATGTTAGTAAACAAATGTAAATTAGTCTTCTGAGATTCACTAGCTGGTTGGTGGCTTTTTACATACCTCAAAATTCATCATCTCCGTGTTTCAGGATAGTATGTATTTAGCAGAGATGTGACCCACAAGGAATCAGGAGAGAGAAATTGATAGCAGGATGTTAATTTTTTGTTTCACCTACTTACTAAATTTATTATCTAATACAAAACTTTAGGGAATGTGCTTAAATTGAGTTTCTCTGTATCTAACAAATTAGATCCAAATATGTAACACTTCCACAAGAACCAAAATGTAAGCCTTGGGCACATACCTTAAGCCTCACTGTGCATACCCTTGAAATCTTTTCGTAGTCCTCTTGCACAAACAACAAAACCAAATAAAAATCAAAATGGTTTAATGTAATTTATTTGAAATGCTTCCAAAAAAGTTTAAGGCTATTATTAAGAAGAAGAAAAAAAAAAGTCAATACACACATTCATTCCTTCTTTTCTAGCTGAACACTTTACATGCTTTTCACTCCTTTTAAACATTTTGCTGAACAGGTTTTATGAAAATGGTTCATCATCTATTATGCTTTCCTATGCCTTTTCTTTTGCAAATTTTTCCTTTCTTTCATCTTCACTGGCATACTCATTCAGCTCTAAAAATGAAGCAGTTGAAATAAATTACAAAGCCTGAAACAGAAAAGAAAATGGACTTTTTTTTAAAAACTATAAATACAGAAATATGTTCTATAGGGTAAAAATGACATTTTTTTAAAAAATAAAAATACCTTGTTTTATATTGTTTATCACCTTGTCACATGGATTTCTGTAATGCACACCAGCATATATATAAGATACTTGACATAGTAAATTTTCTGTAAACTTGTAGAACACAAGAAAAATGTTTTTGGCAATAACTTAGCAGGTTTTTTTACTTCTGTTGTTACGAGTACTTTGCGCAGGTTATCTTGTGTAATACCAAGGATCACTTAAATTTATTAATATATCATTTTCATAGCTTGCCATACAGCACTGGCATTATTTCTTATACTAAGAAATAAAATATTACCCAGGGATTCCTGGAAAGTAACAGGATGTTCAACTGAGTGCTTTAGACTGCATTGAAGTGGCTCATCTGTTTCTCATCATAATGAGAAGATTAAATCAGCCACCAGAAAACACAGTAACATTTCCAATTACAGCATGAGATTAAATGCAACAAAAACTTTTAAAACAAAACTTGAGAAAAATATAAAGGATGTAATACATCCTAAAGGAAAAGCAATTCCCTTTTTGTTTAAACTTTCTCTACATAATCCCATAGGGTATTTGTAGAGCACCGTTTATATAAAATTATCACTTAGTTTAAAAACCAACTACATGTAATTGTAAACAGACATTTACAGAAAATTAAATGTTTTAACATTAGTTTAGTGGTGTTTAAAACCAACAGTGGAGGTCAGTGGAGTGCAAAATGCTGAAGAGGGCCTATTCACAAGCAAAAGCTTTTTTCCATTCTTATCCTGTTTGGGATAAAATATGTATGTGTATATATATATATATGGCACTGAAAGCAAACTACCAGCTTATTTACAAATACCCAGTATTCTCAGCATTTCATTTAATTCTGTGCTGGCTGTAGGGGTTTGGTTGAGTTTGGTTCGTTGGGCTTTTTTAGCTGATTATTTTTAGCATTACTTGCTTTGATAAATAAACCATAGCACTATGCTGACCACTTTAACTGACAAGATTTTAGTAAGTTCGGTTGCTGGTTCTTTGGACAGTGCTTCATTTTGAAAAACTAATCTCTAAAGAGTCACTGGTTACATTGCCCGCTGTTTATAGTTCTTGTTGATTTAATACCACAAGAGAAGAGATGGGTTATTGCAAGATGTTTTTCTTTTTTTAAAAACAAAAAATTATTTCCATGCCTTAGTGAAAACTTACTGTCTTGATACCCATCCTGAAACTCCATATTAAGTCCACGTCTTCAGCTGTCCCATTAAAGGACAAATAAGTACTTTAAAAATTATGAGAAGATTCTTTATGTAATGCATATATCAACAGTAGTTTAGAGATTCTGTTTCCAGCAGGACATTGAGAATAACTGGTCAAGTACCTCTTTCATCCACCTTAGATGTTTACGGAATATAATCACAGGTCATGAGTTGCAAGAGATTCCAGCTTATACAGATCGGCAGTTACAGTACTACACTCATAGGTACAAATACAAGAACTGCATTGACATTGTCACAAAAAACATATTTTAAAAGTGCTTCTCCAAATGGTTCCGTGTATGGAATGCAAATACTGTACAGGTAAGACACCGATTTTCTTCCATGAACTGTAAGTTTTTGTCAAACGTTGGTTTCTATTTGCTTTTCATTTTCACAAGAGTTCGTCTGTTCCATACGTTCACAGTCGATGCTGATCTCGCTGGTGTCCATACTACAGTCTGACTCACAGTCTGATTGGTCCATTTGCTCGAGTGTGGTTTCTCCCTGGGGTACTCTACTTCCATTTGGTGACAAAAGAAAATGTGCTTCTGAGTTCAGCACGCCAGCTTTGCCTGCACATGTAACTTTTTCTTTGGCCTGGCGGATACAGTTAAGCCACTGTTGTTTGTTGAAGGAGTCATTGGCTTGGAGCGAGTGCGTCTGGCTTTGAGATCCATTTTTGAAGCTGACTCTAAAGAAGTTTTTGACTGAAAAACATAGTATTTATCAAAACACTGAATGGTTTGGCTGAATGGATTTTATAATCAAAGAGTATAATATATGTATTTATATATATTTAAATAACAGAATAATTTTTGTATATCTATATATTTAAATAACAGAATTTGCAAAATCTTTGACTTAAAGTGTTTTCCTGCCAATACCATGTCAGATCAGAGAGGAGAGTCTGGGTATCGCCTTGTTCTATGGGGCAAGAACAGAATGCCACAAGCACATCTAATAATTTCATATTGCTGGATTTAACAATTTTGGTTCCACCATGCATGAGCTACCCATAAAGCTTTAAGTGAATCAGCAGGATTAACGCTTCTCCCACACTTCAATGTCTCTTCTCCTGCTTCTCTGCAAAGCAGATTTCCAGAACCTTCACTGAATAGTGTCTTGTGTCAGCCAGAAATTGCCTCATCTCTTCCATTCACTTCACTAATAAAACTAATACATACAAAAAACCCTCAAAGTTTTCACCAGATTCAAAGGACCGTTGTAATAGAAACAAGCATCTTCATAATAGGCTTAATTGGAAGGACACTGACTCTTACCTCTTGGCATTAACATGAGTAGCTGCAGCCTGTGTGCTACATTAATTATCTGTCAGCTGAAAGACTTCGTTACGGAATAGCCATCAACGCCTCCATAAAACAAGGAAAGCCATAACAGCTAAAGCTTCAGATTTCAAAATACACCTGCTTATATTTTGTGGGTTTGCCACTATATTCTACATATTCTTGCCTTCTCAATTCAGTACAGAAGTTAGCATGTGGAGAAATCCCATTATCAATATAGTGAACTTTTGAGAAACAATCTAAAAGAAGCAAGTTACAACATAATAAACCAGTCTGAAATAAAAATCAAGATGTTGGATATAGATAATGTGAATTTTAGAGAAAACATTCTGATGTCTCATTGGCAGGTGTCTTGACGTTATAATGATCCTATATAAGCAAGTAAAAAAAGGTGTAGTCATACTTCTCTCATTGTTGCTGAATGCACCACGTATGGATCCACCCAGTCGCACCTCTCCATCTTGCAAGTCTTCTAGCACGAGCTCCCTCACCGGAATCGGCTGCCGATACAGCTGGTAGCAGAGCTGTTCATTATGGGTGATAGCTCGGGTAATCACCAACACTTCTTCAAAAAGGAAGACATGCAGTTTCTGTTAAAAATTAATAAATAATGAAGCATTATTCCTTTTTTAGAACATCATTAAACCAGATTTATTTAAACTCTAGTATGTTATAACCTTGTGTTTTCAACAGTTAAAATAAGGATTCCTCTCTTCCCACTATTTAAGTCTTATAGCAGAGCAGCATATAAGTACGTAAACACAATTTAGAAACTTCTAAAATTAGTTTTCCTGTCCTCTTCTCAGTTTCTTATGTCATGATTCTAATGGATCTTTTAGTGTTAAGGCCTTGAAATGTGCATGACATTTCAAAGCTCTCTCTACAGCAGCATACTTACATGCATTCTTCTTTCTGACACCCACTTCAACTTTTCTTTACTGCCTGTGTTACTAAGAAACAGGCAATCTTATTTATCCAAATATTTTCAATGAACAATTACGAGGCATCTTTTTACAACTGACATGCTGCTCACAACCAGCTTCACCACAGCTCTTTGAAGCTCAGAAAATTACTTTTGCTCCTAGGTGGCACAAGTCATCTGTACCATCTTTAAATTATGTTCCTCTTCACATTTTTACTGCCCCCAATGGCTTTCAGTAATAAACAAACTGAAATTTTAAATTAATCGCACTTGATATCATGCACTGAAATCAACTACTTGTTTTTTTATTGCCAAAACTTTCTTCCAAGTCATAAGTAACTGTTCTTTGCTTCTAAAGTTGATCTGACTAAATCTAAATAGACGCATTATTTGTGATTTTAACACAAGATAGAGCTTCAGATTGATTTAGCTTACTCCATTAGCTCATGCTTTCAGAAAACTATAACGAAAGAGGTAATTATAGCAGAAACCTTTCCCAATATGCCTTGGCAGTCCTCTGATATTTAAGAAGTCCATCTTCGTTCTATTTTTCCACAACAGATGCCTCAGTTTATATCCATGAGTTGTCCAATTTTCTTCCACTTGTGCCTCTCTAAGTCTTTGCAGGACACGTACCCAAACCTTTTGTTTGTTCCTTATTCTGCAGTGCTGTCATCTTTTGCATTAACAGCAACTCTATTCAGAGTCTGGTAAAGAATATCTATTATGTGTTTCCATTTATATGTTTGACAAATGGCTCTCTCACATATGAATGAAATATGAAAGAAAGCAGAAATGTGTGAGATGAAATATTTGAGGTATATACAGGTATGAGATGCTTGCTTGTTAAGTAGGGTTGCATTTTTGTTTGTTTTTTAAATATTCTAAATGTGCAGCAAAAATACCTTGTTTATTTTGAAACAGTTTTCAAACTATCATCCACAAAATGTTGCAGATTCTTCATAATGTGAATTTATGATGGCTGATTTTAGTCGAAGTCATATGAAACTCCTTTCAATGGTGAGATCTCTTATTTGCTGCAAAGCTAATACTCTGCAATAGCAGGTGTGAAAAGGAAACTGATAAAATTAAGATATAAATGACATGGGTTTCACCCCAAATCAAAGAAACACACAAAAATTAATATATCCCACTGTCAATTGTATTCAAGGAATACATCAGTGTGGAAACCTCCCAAAAATGCCGAGGAATTTCAAATACTGTTCATAAATTGAAAAGAATTAACTATATACTTAATGCTATGCTACCAAAGAAAGGCAGCAGTAGTGTGGATGGAATAAATACAGTTCACCAGAAAGATGAAAACTGCCAGTTTCTTCCTGCTAGGTCGCTATACATTAACTGCCTGCCTAATCTTTATCAGGTGAACCAGAAAACAGCCTCCATTTCATCTTTCCATCTCAGCCCTATGGTAAAACAAGAGCCTTCTATTGCATGCATAAACATGCTACACAGAAGCACTCCCAATGCTTAAAAATGCATTTACAAACCTGCTTGCTTTGTTTGTTGTGTTTTTTAATAAAACTTTCATAAGCCTAGTTAATAAGAAAAAGATTTTTTTTCACTGTTTGTCCATTCAAAATTTCATGTTGTTTCTATTAAATGGGGTGGGGGTGTGGAGGTGGAGGAGTGGGCACAGGAATCTAAGAATGGCTGGTTTCTTTTCTATTAATATCTCCTACTAATCTACATGTGCTTTTTTTTTTTAAAAAAAAAAAACCAACCAGAAAAAACAACAACAAAAAAAAAAACCAAAAAGCTCAGGTTATTACACTTATCAATAGTGCAGACTCCTGGAGACTGGAATTCACAGTATAAAATACCAAATTTCTCTGGTCAATAAATTAACTTTGACTTCAACAAATAATCAAGTTAAACATTCTTAATAACCACAGCCTTTGACAGATTTAAAATTTGTTAGTACACTGTGTGGCACTATAGACATTACTATCATGTCTCTGAGACCAGAAATACATTTTTTTTTACTTGCTTTTTTCCTGCAAATTTTATTGAAATTTACCAGATGTACAACTTAGCCAGGGTATTGTTAGGTGCCCTGAAGAGACAGACACACATAGAAGCTTATTAGCTCCATACACAGATATCCGACTGCTAACAAAAAAGCAGTGTTATATGTAATAGTTAATATTTACCAACTTTCTATATATGAGGGCAATGTTTCTGTATGTATACTCACAGGTCTTTTAAAGCTGTCATGCAAAATGAAGATGTCTTTAAAAGCTATTTATGTATAATATATATAAATATAAAAATATTTATTCCTTACCACTCCCCTGTTGTTCTTCAGTTCACCATGACAACATACAACACGTGAATTATCAATCAATGAATCCCTTTGGCCTTCTTCAAGATAAATAAGTCTCTCTTTGTAATACTGGCATTCAGATTCACCAGTCTTTATGTTGATTTCAGCCACTATGCCCTGAATTATATTTATCTACAGAAAAACAATGAGAACACATGAACTTTAATTAGACAGTCCAATATTCAGAGCTATCTCCTAATAATTTGAACAGTAGCTACAAGAAAATATTTTTTATTTACGGTATATTTTTCATAAATATTTTGCCGACCAGTCTACAAGAGTACTAATATTAGCAGCAGAATTAAGCAGACTACAGTGTACAAAGACAGTGTAGTTTGGCTTTATCATTTTGTCTAACAATGGCTTAAAAATCTGATATTTATCTCTTTATATCAAACTGAAATAGGCAGAATGAAGATAAACAGATGTATCAGAGATGTATTTTTCTCAGGTGAAATGTGCCAATAAATGACACAGGACAAATAACCTGCCTTAAAAATATTTATTTAAATTTGTAATTCACTGGAAACTGCTGCACTGTATAAGAGAACAAGAAATAGAAGAACTAACAAGATCCTTATCCTGCAAAACATGCAACTAGCCCAAAACACTAAATTCTCAACTTCTGTTCATTATGAAAGCTACCCTCTGGAAATAAGGTAAAATAATTTTATTTTATTATTAAAAGCAATAATTATTTAGCTTTTTTATTTTAAAAAATATTAAAAAGGAAGCTTTGCCTTTTCTACAAAAATAAACTATCTTGAACTTCCTTACACTATGCAGTCTTTAAGGACCTTGTGATCAATTTATCTGAAACTTAAAATACAGGTCCTTAACTGGGCATGTGGATGTGAAGTTCTGTTGATTTTAGTCAACTCCAATAGTGATCTCATAGGCTGTTCAGACCGATCAAATTCCTCTGTTAAATAACTGGAGGTGAGGCAGGGAAGTGGGTTGAGACACACATGCCCAAACAGATAATTCAAGAATCTACTTATCCCAGGAGATTTATGAGGGATCAGCTTGGCCCAATGTGCTTATAGCAGACTGCCAGACAGGAAGATAAATGTACTTCATAACCCTACACCAGTGTTAAGAGCCAACCATCTAGAGCAATTTCTGTTTCCTAATTTAACTTGGCAAATATACAATTTATTAAATACATGACTTCAAAGATAAATAGTGTTCTACTGAAGTAGAATACTACAAAGCTATATAAGGCTATTGAAAAATCAAGGAAAAATATCCTGATTATATTTTATTAAACAATTACCAAATGCAAGTAGTGCAAGAAAGCATTTAAAGTATTTTTTAGAAGATATTACCAGACATTATATGTACAAAAGTAAGCCTTAGCAATAAACAGAAGAATTCTTGGAGATATTTATGATTTTTGTTTGGGTTTAAGAGAACATGCACAAGGGGGAAAAGTACCTTATAAATTACCTCTAAACACAAGTAGCCAAGCTTTGAATTTAAACCATAGTTGTCCAATTTTACAACAGAGAATTTGAGCTGGGCATGGTATTTGGGGAAGGAATAGAAGAACAACAGTTGTCAGATACATGTGTTTTGGAACATGCACTTTCCAAAATAAGCAGGGCTGTTATTTTTCATCAAAGAAATACTAAAATCTAGACAAATCATAAACTTTGTCCTCAAAATATTAATGAAATTTCCTTATACTTAAATACTACTCAAAAGTAGTAGGATACTGACGGTATTTCTTTATTAATTCATTTAAAAGTATGTTTCAAACAAATCCACTGCAGTAAACTCATTTACTCCCAGATAGACATTTGCATGCGTCCACATATGATTGGATTATATATATATATGTGTGTGTGTGTGTTTGTGTGTGTATATATAAATATAGGAAAGAACAGAAAACTTAGAAACCTTTTGGAATATCTGAATTGGGTCCCTTTCTGTTAATAAAGAAGTTTCTAAAGCCTTGGTTTTACTTCAGAAAGCACAACGCCAAATAAACAGAATGAAGACAAATTCCTGCAGATGATAATTCAGAGTCAGAGATTATGCTCAAGCCAGGGAATAAAACTTATCTAAATGATCTAAAACCTGAAATCTCCACATTACCCAACTTAGGTTAGAATGGAAAATGACACTGAAAAATAAATACAAAATGGACAAGGATCAGACGAGAGCTGTAGAAAACACCTCCCATCCCTTCCTCCCTTTTTTTGGTATCACTTTGCTACTGAAATAGGATTTAATTGGGGGAGCAGGGCTAGATATTTCATGTAGCAGTTTCAGCTGTTCGTGCAAGTATTAGTATTTCCATATTTTACGTAGTATCCCTTGACTGATTAACAAGCTAGAAGTACTATGATCTCCTAAAAAAAACCCCAAACCAAAGTAACTCACAGCTTCTTCAAGGTGCTGCTGATCTGGATGATCATTCGGTGTGTGTCTCAAAATTTCTCTGAGTAGTAATGGGTATTTAACCAAACGGCTTCTTGGAATGTCGAGGAAATTCCAAAGGTCCAGTTTGCGACTAAAAGGAGATTCTAAGCAGCGCTGTAGGAAATCTTGCACTCTGTGATCTTGTTTCTTGTGATCCAATAAAGCTTTGGCTGCTACTTGATTGCTGCAGTAGCTATCGTAGGAGTTTAGGCATGGAAGCTGAGGAAAGGAATACATTATTCTGCAGCTGAAATAAAGCACAGTTTGCTACACCAAAAATTTCAAGTGATTCAGGATGTCAGAATTCATGCTGAGAATCTTTTAGCTGAAGACTTAGCCACAATTTATTGATGTTAATGTTTCCAACGTATATAAGGTTTTAAAGGGTCCTCTGACCACCTTGTTCATCATTTAAATGATTTAGAAGCACTACCTCATCTCTCAGTTCCTAGAGATCTCCAATATTATTCAAAACATTAAAAATATTCATTACTTAAGACTGAGCACTACTTTGTGCAGACATTAGTTAAACACAGAAGACTGATTTCAATTATGAATGGAAATCAAAGCCTAGGAATGAGTACTCCCAAACCTGGCCTCTTTTAGATAAGCAAACTTCTATAGTCAAACTTCTGTATTGCCCTCAAGAACCCTGGTCAAATTAAGATGACAGAACTGTGCCTTAAATCTGAAAAAAAACTAGCTTGTATGTTGATTAGAACAATAAATCCATTTACAAAACCTGCTGTAACCAAACAATTATATGTAAAAACTTCCAACAAAGGAAACTAGATTTGGACATATTTGGACCAAAAGTAGTTCACTGGTGTTCAAACTAATCAGAAAACAGTATATTTAAAATTATTTTATGCAAATAAAAACAGATATAATTTTTGACACAAGTTTATCATTAACTATCTGCATTATGTATTAGTGTGATCATGCTTCTTGTGTTTACAGGAGGCCACTGTTTCACAGAGAGCTGTTAAATATGTTATTACTTAAACGCTTAAAAAATTTCAAGCCCTTTTTTCCTGCTAAATTTTATCACTTACATATACTTAGAAGTAAACTTTTCACGTATCTGTAATACTTTAAAAACCAGCTCTTTTTAATATAACGAGCAATTTTATCAACAAAACTAACAAAAGCTATTTTCAGTGTTTATGTTGTTGGATGCTAGTGAAAGGGAACTTACCATCCTTTGCGGGGCAGTAACAGCATCTGTCTTGTATCCCTGCCTGCCTTATTTCAACAAACTTCTAGAAAACTAGTATCTTTGACAACACTAACAACTACCTGTTACCTTGACTGGAACAGACCAACATTCAGAAATAGCTGTAGGGTGCCCTTACACAATGTGACTGTTCAAGCTTCATTTCCCTAGGAAGCCAGAATACAAATGTGGGCAGATTCTTAAGTGATCTACATCAAATTCTAGTCTGCCTCCTGATTTTTATTTAAAGCATATTAAATACTGCTCATCTCCTGAATAGCAAAAGTTTTAAAAACGTCCTAGTCTAAATCTTTTAACGGAAAAAAACGTTAAAAAGAGAAAGAATATTCCTGAAAAGAGAAGAATATTCCATTATGTCTCTAAATAGCTGCCTTACTTTTTTAAAAAATACTTTGAGAAAACACTTTTGACATGTTATGCTAGGTATGGAAAGGAAATCGTCTGATAAAAACTATGTTGCAGCTCCAACTATGTCCCAAAACTGATTAAAAACTCTGCCTTACCCAACCCACAAGGATATGGCCAACATGTTCTGTTGATCCATCAGGTTTCCTGACTTCTTGAAGTCGTCTAAGAAGATCTGATCATGATTAAAAAAAAAAAAGACACTTCACTTAATGAACCAGATGACTATAAATCTATGTGCAATAGTAACACAGACACTATTTAAGTTTTACCTTCATGTAGAGGAATTAGAGAGTCCAACGTTCCAAAAATTTGGTTCAACTCTTGCTCTGTCATTATGGAAAGTTTAAGCATTGGGTCATGATAAGCCTGAAAAGAAAAACAGGGGAGCTCTGTAATTAATTTATCATTGGTAGTTGAAAAATTAGTGAGAGCATTTAAAGCTCCCTGTAAGTAAGAACAGAAAATTGCTGAGAATATTTTAAAGTTTCATAACCATATGTTAAACTATCAATTTCATATTAAAAAAAATTAAGCAGCACATTTAAGTGTTTTAGAAAGAATGGGAAAATAGAAATATATTTTAGTCTTTTTCCCCTCTTACTGTCTTAGCAATTACAAAAAGCAAGGATTATTTTTAAAGTGATATGAGCCAATGAATACTGTTTGCTGTGTGTTTTCTGTTGGTTTTTTTTTTATAAGAAACATACCTTTTTTGCTAACTTCAGATCTTCTATCAAGTCTTCTTCTCCCTGGGAAAGTTCAAATATAGCCTGTAAAAAAAGACACAAATATTACAACATATCTTTATTTAATTTATACTGAACTTACTCTACTCTGAACAGCTGTCTTACCACCACGTAGCAGAAATTCTCTGCGAAATCTAATTGCAGAAATAAAGTAAGGCTTTATTCCTAGAGAATCATGCAGTATTTTTTTGAAACAGTTATATCTGATTGTTGATAAAATGCTTATCTGAAATAGCCACAGAATTAACTTTTTTCAAACGGATGTATTTCCAGACAGGGCAGCTATCCTCAGTGTGATATTTTGACTCAACTATACCTTACCTGTTCATGCAAGTATTTGCATAGGAGTTTGTTGTGTTCCAATTTAACACATGCAGTGGTAAAAGTTCCAGGTTAGCTAGCAAGTAAAAGACAGATCTTCCTTAAAACATTCATTTGGTAGTGAGCACTTGTTTTGGTTCACGTTCATTTTTTTGTTATGAAGGTTGAGTCCTACTGAAGTGTCAGCTGATATTAGTTACTTCTCTTGAAGCAGATTTGAGACTTTAAAGCTGGCAGATTAAAAATAACCACCACCCTAATACACTGGATTATCAAAATACCATTGTTATTTACTTATTGTAGGATTTCATTCTAAATTTGGGTGTAGTAAAATTTAACACATTTTAGTCAGTTAGAATTACTAACTTTACAGTCAAGGCTTTCAACCTGCATAAATCATGGAAGAACATCTTCAGCTAATGCAGATTCTCCTAGCTTAGTAATATGCATACATGGAAGTCTTGCCATAGTGTGAGTTAACTGACAGCACATGCATGGAAGCAGTTCAGACGTTCTGTTGAGGCATGCAATGTAAGAACCAATACAAAACTGAACCCTCATGCAAAACTTCCTGGAATACAGCTCATTTATTTGGGCTCTATGAAGGGTCCTGGCTTCTGCCCCCAGACAGTAATGACTGTTTTGCTATGCAAACCGTTTCTACAGTTTATTTTTCAATAAGCTGCCTCTGAAGTTCTCAGTTTAAAACGTTACTTCCCATGAATTCCTGTACAATGTTAAAATCTGCACAAGAAATGCTTGATGTTACTGTTATTTGGTTTATGACTTAGTCCATGCAGTATTTTCAGAGAGATTGTTATAAACTTTGTTGGTAGTGCTAGAAATTTCTTTAGAAAAAAATACATTCTTGATTCTGCAGAAGCTCTGTCATCAACTAACAGTAACATGAACTATTTCCAATTTGTCACATACAACACATTAAACTACTGACATAATCTTTTTTTGCTTTGGAAGATACATCTTTTGATCCATATTTCATCTTTCTAGTACCGAAAACTTCCTCAAAGACACTTTTTTCCACCAAGGGAAATGATTGTGCATCTCTGCATGTACGTATCACTTTATGAATACTTGTTCCTGAAATAGCATGCTCATCTATCATTACTTGAACAACAAAATGAAACATCAAAATATCATCCATCACTACAGAAACTGTCATACAGCACATGCACACACATGCAGACAATCACAGTACAATATATTAAGGATATATGATGAACTGATTTTAAAAAATAATATATTCATCTAATATAGCTTGAATTATAAAGACCAGGGTTCTGTTTAATTTCAGGAAAGCTTCAAGTGTTATCTTAATGCCTCCTAGCATTCCTCAACTCCAAGCTTTCAAGATGACTTCTGAACATGAAATTTATGGTTAAAAAAAATTATACCTCTTGACGCTTGATTTCTTTAGATGTAAGCATGTGATTGACACAAACATCAAAGGTCTCACTCCATAGTTTGCTGTCTCTCCGCTTTGTGTTAGCAGGAGGCATATTTCGAGACCATGGTCTTGGACTGAACAGATCTGGGCGACTGTCACTACGGAAACTGATCGATCGCTAGAAACATATAGAAGAATAGTTTTTGTTGTTAGAACAGTTTCACGTTACACTTTTTTTCCCCCTAAGGAATTTATATACATAGTTAGTGCAACAAGCAAACATTATCTAATTAGTTTTTTACTGCAATCCTAATAGCAATGTTTAGTACTGGGAATGCAAGAGAAATTGTTTTTATACATCCTTATGGAAGGCCAGTACTTCCATTCCTGCAGTGAACTATGTCCATGTCCTGTTCTCAACATGTTTGAAACCGTACAAGGTATTCATATATCATGCAACAAGAATGAACTACAGGGATGATGGCAGAATGGTCCAACACACTGAACTAACATAACTGATCAAATACAAAGTTTCAGTTCAGTAAACAGACAGGAATTATTCATGCATTGCACATCTGCCTCATTAGGTCCCTAATACTTAAAAATTTAGAATTAATGCAAATTTTAGAGACAAAACTAGTAATAATACTTTTTTGGTTCATTTGTTGAAAGAAAGATTAAATTGTTACACAGAAACTTGGGAAAGCTAGGACTGCAAAATCTGGCAGATAACTCACCTTGTGTATCAACTGAAAGTCAACAGAATTGCTGGGTTTTGTTTATTTTGGGGAGTGGGATTGTTCAAAGATGTCTGTACTGAGAAACCATAGGTCCTACCTCGAGGCTATCACATGAAAAGGTGCGTTACATCAAACGCATATTAACGGTTTAAGAAAAAAATGTTTTCTCAGTTGGGCAGAAAGAGGGTTCATTAAGTCAGACTGCACTTCAGAACCTTTCATCTTACCTTAATAAGTGTCTTGCTACCTGATGATAACACTTTTTTTTTTTTAAACTGTCAGAATTGTGAAAGATTTGATTGGTATAATTATTCCAGATATGTCCATAAGCAAGATTAAAAAATTAGTGCTACGATGCTCTAACTGACCAAACCAGTTTGATACATGGAGAAACCCTTTCAACTGGCAATGTCCTGCCTCTTTGGATAAATAATGAGATCATAGAATAGTTTGGGTTGGAAGGGACGTTAAAGATCATCTAGTTCCAAGCCCCTACTAAACCAGGTTGCTCAAAGTCCCATCCAGCCTGGCCTTGAACACTTCCAAGGGATGGGGCATCCACAGCTGCTCTGGGCAACCTGTGCCAGTGTCTCCCCACTCTCATAATGAAGAATTTCTTCCTTATACCTAATCTAAATCGACCCTCTTTCAGATCAAGAAACTAATTCACATAGAAAGGTGTGAAATGAGTATCTGACTGAAAAGAGAAGAACTATCACATTATCTTTAAGGAAAAGGTACATCAATGTTCAGACTTCAATGTTTATAACAAGCAACAAGCCAGATTGTTTTCACACCACTTGCTCCTACTTATTTCTTAGTATGTGAAGAAATGAGCTAAACAATCAGTGCTAGCAGATAGCAAATTGTGAAATACCAGTTTTGTGTTCTACTATTGTAGAATCTTTATTAATATTTCTGGAGCCTGGAAATTCTGATGATGTGTACCAGCACCTCTGTATCTATTATGTAGTCTGGTCTTAAACTTCAATAAAAACAAGTCCAATTTTAAGTGAGACTTGAGAGTTCTATTTGCCTGTAGACTCTTAGAAAGAATTCAGGCTAAAGATGGATACTTATGCTCTTACTGTACTATTTTGAAAAGATTCCTGTCTTGCTTCATTTAAATTAAAGGCTTCTTTTTGAGGTCCTACTTCTGAAATGCCTCAAATATTTCACATTGTTAACATACTCTGCATTTTTGTTGTTATTTAAAACCTGTGTTACATAATACAATTGTCTTTAATTGAAAGCAAAATAAACGCTCTTCATTTCCAGGTTATACAGCATATACAAAGTACAATATTTGAAATTCTCCTCTGAAGATAAGAGCCCATGAAATGCAAACATAGTACCTACAAATACAGTATGTTTTTAAAATATCAGACATTAAAACACATTATATAAATAAATAGCAGCTTTTTAACAGAAGCCATTTTGAGCCCTACTTGGAATTGACAAAACCCCTAAAAATAAACACATATGCACATATATACCAACCTTCTAAAACTTTGCAAGTCAGGTGCTAGTCTTCCTTCAAAAGTTAAGAAGATAAAGAAACACATGTGAAATTACATGCTTAATTTACACTTGTTATAATGATGAATCATGGAACCCATTGTTTTCACATGCAAATGGAAATACTAGGGAAAAGAGGCAGGTGTGTTGCATCCACAAATCACCAACCATAAGAATGCAGCCAAGCAGAACAGTTGTCGTTCCCTGACCCGAGGTGGAATGCCCCTTTCCATGCATTCCCATATGCATCCTCCAGCATATAGCTCCTTTGTTTGTGGTAGTGTTTTCTTAAAGGAATGTTTTATGTTGAATGGAGAAAGTACTTTAATGAAAAGCACCAGACAGACTGATTTGTGAAGTAAATGCCTTGATCTTGAAACCTTTTAACAAAATGTCAATATTATGTTATAAAATGGCATGCACCCTTAACAGCAATCTGAAATTACATACAGTGTTTTGAGAAAAGTAAACTTTGACATCCACTTAAATGTTTCTCTATGCTGCATGAGGATGCTCGATACTATTCTCCACAGCCCTGTACTGTCCTCCATTGGGCAGAAAGGGCACAAAAAAGCTAAGAGACTCAAAAGGAAACCAAACTCCCCAAAAGCCTGCTTGCTTGCTCAGCATCTTTGCTACTTGGACACAGTAAGTATATATTTCATTGATCTCTCTCGTACATCAGCCTTTTAATTAACCATACGAAGTGTACCTTGCTTAATATTAATACGGAACATTGGATTGAGGGTGTTTATTAGTAGAAACGGACAAAAATGTTTTGAGATGTTATTAAACAATGAGGACAAATATCACTTCAAGAGTATGTGGTTTCTTTGGCATGTTTCCTTCTTTTATACACTAACACAGCACAAGCAAAAACACTGACTTATCCTGGTACACCGAGACCTAGTTAGGCTGGGAATCAGAGACTTCAGTGTTGAATCCAAGCTTATTTTAACATACTATCTTGTCCTTTGTATACGCATTGCAGAAATTGGCCTGTAAAGCTATGAAGAGACAAATTAATATATCACTAGGGAAACACTATTTAATGCTAAAATGAGATGTAAACTTGATATATATAAGCCTAACTAAAAGAATCCCCAAATAAAGACTAATTTATTTCAATAAAACTCTCTGATAGTTTAAGATAAATGTACAACATCAGTTTAAACATCTCAGTTCTACTACTTTACCTGTATTTTTGCAAATAAATAGACCCATTTCAGTTTAGCAGAATAGAGGGCTAAACTAAAGTTCTACCAGAAATTTTTAAAAATAAGTTTAAAGGTACTCTGATGATATCTTTGGTTGGCACTTCCCAGGGGGGAATCAGTCAGAATCCAATCAGATAGAATCCCATGAAGGAATTACAGGAATGTCAAAACAGCATGTCTACATCTCCAGTCTTTTAAAAATATTTTCCTAGTTTCTGCTTCCTTAAAAAAACATGTCCAGCATACTGGTTAAAAATAATGCCCATCTGGGATTATTAATGTTTTCACACAATTCCAAAAACTAAAGGAGATGGGGAAGAATCCAGTCACAACCCCTGATTCTGTTTACTGTATTTATCTGACTGCAATAGCTTTTACTGGCTGTTACAAGACTGTTACTATGAAGGGTCTATGTGTTACTGATGTTAATTCATGCAATTAACAAACCTTAATTTCAGCTGCAGTAAAGCAAACAGCTTCATGTACTGGGAAAAGGGCACTAGAGATCAAAGTCCTAGCATTCAGAACTGATGCTAAAAAAGTTTTCTTCTTACGGATTTTTAGAAATTTCCAGTGTCCTAAGATAGATATAAGTAATTTGGACTCCCTAATTAAATTCAAAACACACTAATGAAAACTGAAGTTGCAGAGGAAGCTAGCCAGACTTTAATTTCTCTCTTTAGCATCACCTGAAGTTCTTTTTCTGATCCTGTTTTCAGCTTTTATGCTGAACAGCACAGCTGTGAGTAAGACCAAGCAGAAACAAGCAGATCATCATACTCATTAGTCTAGCTTAATGCAGACTGAAAATACATCTAAGAAATAAAGTGGTTTTCCAGGTGGATAAACAAATAAGAATAGCTGCTTAGCATTTGGTATCCTGCAGATATACAGACTCTGTCAGAGATGAAGCTAACAGCATTGTATTAGTCAGTCTACAGTGCTCTACTAAAAAAAACCCAAAACAAAACAAAACAAAAACCACCAAAAAACCTCCACGCAAACCAACAGAAAGACAGCTGGAAAGACTTCATGTGTTTTGTTACTTGGAATCCTTGTGGAAAAGTATTGAGAATAATGTGGAAAATTGTAGTAAAGTTAAGACAACACAAAAAAAATCAAATACCTCTATAATCAATAAAACATGCAGAACATGAAAAGTTGCTAAAAACATATCTTAAAAGGCACTACACAGATCTCAGACACAGAGCTGTTTCTCTTCAACCTGCGTGCAGAAAGTCCATTAATATAAAGCAGAAGTTACATGTACAGAGGTAAGGAAATTTATGCACAATAAACTTTTTTTTTTCCTCTTACATGTATCTTCCATACAGAAAGAATATATAAGAAGGTTTGTTTGAAATGCCTTAAAGGAAACTCAGAATGTTCTAATTCCTTTTATTGATGCTGTTGGAGTGGTCTTTTTGGATGGATGTTCTGTTGGTTTTGCTTTGTTTTTTCCAGGGGAAGAAGCTGTTTGTTTTGGATGTTGTGGAGATGATAGTTTTCTTCATTTTACACATAGAGAACATCTAGCAGCAATGCAAGAAGAAACATGGGTTTTCACTGAAATAACTTAACAATGATGATACATAAAAGTTCAAAAAAAGAAAAATCAACTTTTTTCTTTTTACAGGTATGACACCATGAAAAAAAATCCTGTTCTATACTGTTCCACAAGGCACAGTGCCAGCTATGTCAGTACATAATAAAGTAAAAAAGCTATACATGCTTCCCAGAACATTTCTAAATAATTCCAAATGGGGTACCCCAGCATAAGAAGGTCAGTCTTTTTTTAACTTGTTCTATTGTTGCTGACAAAATCAGATAAGAAGTCAATTTACAGCCAGCTTTGAAGGCAGTTTTGAGAGTCATCACCAGCATTCATCACTTGGAAATGGATTCAGACCTAGGATTTGGGGAACATGCAGGCTGATTTCTCATCACAGCTCCTTCAAGCACATAGTTACTTAAAGGAGGTGGTATGAATAACAGTACTGTTTAATCTGCTTAGAAGCAGACAGTTAATTAAAATATACTCTTATAATCAGTATGAACAGAGCAACACAGAAATGCTTGCAAAAGTAAGACTTGTAAGAAAGCCACTGTTTTGTCTTCTAGTTTTGTCAAAATTTGCCCTGAAACACATTTATGTAGCTCTCACCTTGGGAAGCTGCTACTACGTGCATAAAAGGATAGTTTGTTTAGGAGAGTCTAAATCGGACTTTATTGAATACAATATTGTACTGGACAACCCAGTCTCAAAGGCATTCACTACAGAATGATAGCGTAGGTACTTAAATGAGGACAACAGCTGTCTAAGGCTGTGGAAAGGGAAGTGCCGTGCTCAGAAGCAGTTTAGCCAAAAATTAATTCACTTTCCACACTCCCCACAACTGGAACTAATGTAGTCCTTTCAGAGTTGGGCCAATTTTTTCCTGGAGGCAGACTACGGAGGAGATTTATACACCCCAGGGAACACAAGCATCTCTGCTCTAGTCACGCTATAATACACCTTCTGGATCAAACCCAGACCGAGGGGAGTGCAGCCATTTTGCCTTTCCTCCCACCCCACGTGCGCAGCTTTTCCATGCAGATGTCTGCGCTTTCAAAATTGCAGGAACCAAACACAGGAAAACCAATGTTAAAGCTACCCTGTAATATCTGTTTTCTAGATAACTACCGCTACAGAGAAATGGAGTTCTTTACCGTGAGTTTTTATTTATTTCTCCTAAGACTCCTAGCTCTATAGTTTTATTTCTTTCCTCCTTTGAGATTAACAGATAACTTCAGTAATGCTCTAAATTAAGCCAATTTTGATTAAATAACATTTTTAATATATTCAAGGTATTTTTATATTTCCTCTTATCAAAGAAATTAGGCTTGTTTAATATTCTTTAGATCTTATACATGCCTTCTTACATCAATTGTTTTAAAGAGGAAACTCTGGATTTCTAGGCCAGATCCACTGCAGTATTGCAGCTCCCAACTGTTTGGTTCTCATGATAACCATTAGGATTTGAGGGCCCAAATGTTTTGCAGTCTCTAGGTCTGAAGGCAGAAATAGTTTATAAACTGAAGTCCCATTAGTCTCTAAGTACGTTAAATATTACGCACCTAATCTACAATATAGAAACTGCAACTACAAAATCATTTAATTTCTAAACTGCATTTAAAATCTGCTTGCCCTTTATTAATTTTCATCATCAGCTTCGGAAAATGGCTGTTTTCCAATTATTCACTCTTTTGTTCAGGCAAGGTCAAAGTTCACCACACAGAAGGAAATTTAGCAGTCCTACATGGCTAACTATACCAAAAATAAAATTTTCAAAGAAACCAACCAAAATTAATGGAAAGTGTAATGGAAAATTCTGTTCATCAAATTTAAAAAGCAATCATAATCCTTTAGCATAACAACTTTTATATGCTACAGGTGCAATAGTTTTCTTACTGGTAATTAAAAAACATTAATCTTCTGGACAGAAGTGGTTTTTTGAGGTGAGAGTTCTGAGTTTGAGTTACTCTGTAGTCCAAGGTTGCCTAAACCTGTTTGGCACGTTACAATGGTGAGTGTGCTCACATATGCGGCTCCCGTTCCCACGCTAACCCTAGAAGAAACTGTCAATACGTGTGCATTCCTCTTTTAGCAATGCAGTTTAATGCAGCAGTGTGTTTCCTGCAATTACCTGAAGTGTCTGGCTGAACCGCTTCAATGGAGTGGCTCGTACAGGAGGAATGAGACTCGCCAGTGATGTAACTCTGGAAAGCGGCTTAACCCGTTTGTTACTGGGCTCCTGCAGTAAGGGGAGGAGGACACGGGAAAGGAAAAAAAATGGGGGGAGTGTGAGCATAATCAGATAAACATTTCTAAGTGTTGCTGATTTTCCTAAGAAAGCATTTGTAAAAAGCAAGTTTGTAAATCTGGTATGTAATTAGAGTAGTAAATAAACAATAGCCGTTTTAAAAGCTGACAATGCCAGATTACTCTTGGCTGCTACATAAAGATCCTGGAAACACCTGAAAAATGTAATGATGGAGAAGTTGGTGTGGCTGGGAGCAGGGGAAGGGAGGAATGTAAAGAAAGACTACATCGTTTTATTGTATTAACTCAAAAGAGAATCTTTCAGCAGTGCTCTGCAGCTAATGCATGTTATGATAATCTTGTCATTGAAAAGAATACTTTCAAATAAAAACAATTCCATTCGTTTCTTTGACTCTGGCACTGTCAGCATGTGACTATTCAGTTAAATGTATTTTATTCCAGAAAATACAATTTAGACAGAAATCTCTAACTGTAATTGTCCTTTGAGTGCATGTTCCTATGGAAATACTTACATATACGGGCAAATACATTAATAACGTATCTACATATATTTAATTTTTGCATAAAGTAGAAAGGAAAATTAAAACTAAAATCTACCATAAAGCATTCAATTAAATATTGTCCTTTTCATATATACTTTTAACAGTGCTTATAGTAATACATAACCGCTTCAATATAATATGCCAATTGTTCTGCAGATTTTTAAAAAAAAGCTAACAGAAATCGTAACACAAGAAAAAAGTGATTATAAATACATAAAAATAGAACAGTTACCCTTGGCTTCCTAACCTCCATCTGACATTTAATGGATCTTGAACAGCACATGCAAAAGGCAACTTTTGACAGAAAAAGAGCCAAACCTTCGAAGTGAAGTTAAAAAACCCATCCAGCATCATATTTCAAGGACATCCTAAAGCAGTTCATCTTTCTTTTTCAGCCATGCTTATAAAGTTCGTGTAGGCTTGCTATGCCTCCAATTTCCTAGACATAGCTTTAAGAAAATGAAGTAGCTTATTATCCTTTTGTTCAGAAATCCAAATCCTTCTGGAAATAATGCTGATTTGTCATCCTTCCTGATACCAAAAAATAATAAATCTCAGCAGCGATAACCATCATCTGTATTACTGGCAAGAAAAATTCTCTTCTGTTAGTACAGCAACAGAGGAAAGGTGAGAAGCAGCTACATATTTAATTTACTTCTCAGCAGGCAGACCTGGAAATCCATAAATGCCAGCTGAGATGAGGGACAAAGTGTTTAACCCTCTAGCAAACATAACGTATTCCACCACACAAGAAACCCAGCATTAAAGAACTTCAGGAGCCTAAATCAAGTTACAACCTTGTCTTCACTGTTGCATTGCTATTCACATTCCTTCCTTTTCAGCAACCATGCCTTTGAGATGTTTTTGAAGGAGTATTTTTTTTTGACGTCATTGCAGCACCACTAGCATACTTCTCTACAGCATCCCCATCCCCACCCCCCTCCCCCTACTCCCTAAAAAAGAAAAAAATATCTTTGAAATGCCACTGTAATTCTTTTCTAACTGGTGGCTCAGTCATTGCTGTTTCTTTTTTATGATTATTCAGAATGCCAGTCCTGGTGCACAAATAATATCCCATGGCAGAGCCTTCTTGTTATGAATCCTGCTGCACTGCAGTGAAAGGACACGAAGTCCCAGACAGAGTCGGGTAGCACTGTGCCAGCAGCACAGCTTTTGCTAGCAGCTCTCCCTCAGCAGCAAAGACTACTTAGGCATAAATATCACACCCCAAAAGCAAAATCTGGAAAATCAAGTCTCTAGGGACTTTCCAGAACACAGGGAGAGGGGGATTAGGATTAATAGAAAAGATTTCTCCTTTACTGCTGTATCCTTTCTGTTATCTTACAACCTTGCTGCTACGTGTATGTTCTTCAGTCGAAAGAAAAAACTCATGCAAAAAAGCACAAATTTGATCTATACAACATCATAGCCATATCTTGCTTTCTGAAAGTTAAATGCTCCCCATAGTCTTACAGACCTTTTCCACACACACTGCAACCTATTCACAATTTTGCAGTCTTTCAGACTTAGCTTATAACAGAACTAAGCCCCAAAGCCCTTGGATAATTTTCTGAGGAGTCTACTGACAGCAAATGAAATCACAAAAGAAGTGAATCTATATTTCACTGCATCTCTGCAGCATTTTATTTGAGAGTGTTGCAAAAAACTTGAATGAAACTTCCTGAATAGTGTTTAAAACCACGTAAGGAACAGCAAGTCAGTCTCATCCTTCTTTGAATACTTCCAAATACTGCGTATATGACTGCAGGTAAAGTTTATTAATTACTACCCAAAGCCTGCAGGCTAAGCACACAGACCAGGACCTAATTTGCTCTGCGGTGTGGGGCACATAAACCTCTGGCAGCTGTGAAAACTGATGCACAGCATCAAATAACTTCAGAGAAAATCAGCCTGACTAAAAAGAATGGAAAACAACTTCTTTCTCTTGAAAAGTGAGAGGAAGCAAAAAAAAGAAATATGATTTCCCCTTCTTCACATCTGACAGCCCCAAGGCTCTCTGAAACCTGCACTGTCTCCTAAGCAAAGATGCCTACAGTTCTAGGGGAACACAGTCGAACTTCCCCCCAGCCTTTTAAAACTCCCCCATCCATTTCCAGGAGAAAAATGCTACGGCAGTGTAATTTTTACTAACGTTCATGCTGCAAAACCTTACTGAAAACAGAAATTTATGTTAAAGACAAAGAACCCTAAATAGAGTTTCAGCCACCATCAAAAAACATTAACCTCTTCTAGAGCTTCTTGCTGTACGCCAGCAGAGGTCAGCACTTCTCCCAGTAGTCAAAGGAAAGTTAGGTAATGGGTTGTGAGGTTATGCCTGCAGAGGTCCTACCCCTTCTGGGTCAGCACCCCATTTTGAATTCCTCATGCAATGTATCATATTCTGATCTCACACTGAAAAATTTGATCAGAATTCAAAACAGCTAAATACGTAGTACATATTAGGAATTCAATTTTATTAAAAGAGATCTGCATTATTACAGGATTCTCTCCAACAGAATTATTTAAGATGATTTCAGAAGTCTGAGACTTTACACCTTTACCAATGAGTTCTGAAAGTAAATCTTGTTAATCATAATTTCTGAATTATGGGGAAAGCTTTCTGAATACTTCTAATGTGATTTTCACCTTGCATTAGAAACTGCCTGGTAGGTTAAGATATCTAGCTGGAAGTGAAAATTCATCAAGCCTTAGTGTTCCAAGGTGGTGTTAGACTTCTCTGAGGGAGATGACAAGAGCGATCAGCACCGAGTTACCCCCTCCACAGTGGAACAATAAAGTTTGTACAGCTGAAGCTTCGACTATACAATGAAAATACAGCACTACCAGAGCAATTCTAGAACTGTAAGATAGTAATACTGAAACTGTTAAACCCTTGATCACAGAATTTCTGTTGCACAGCCTACACCCATTCTGCCTCTACCTCCCCTTTCATCAATACCCTCATTCTCAAGCTGTGTCACCTCTCCAAACCAGCACCACAGAAAAGCTGAACCAACTATTGAGACCAATGACCTGGACAGGAAAAAATTCCACAGTCAAGTGCATAAAAAAAGTAAGTTTTAAACAGATGGTTGCTTTTCTCATCAAGGGCTCTGTTCTTCACAACCAACAGATCAAATGGAAAGAGGAGAGTGTGTGAACTGTTCTGCTTTACTCAGAGATACTGAGCAGAATCTGCACTTGCACATTAGTCCAGTATGATCAGGGAGCTGCATTCCAGATGCTGCTTCCCAAGTCTCTTCAATTTTATTTATTTATTTTAAAAAGAATAAACTGCTTGTGGTTAGGAATTCCTAGTACATGTGTTCATTCTTTTACTAATTTATCTCTGAAAAAAAATCTCTGATTTTCCAGTTAAGCAGGGGTCCCATAATCATAAAATCTTATGGGGTATGAATCTAAGCGCATGGGAACACAGAACTGTGTGAATCCAGTGTTTGTCCAGCATGAAGAGGCTCCAGTAAGGACATATTGTCCAGGTAGAACAAACATCAAATTCAAGGTCTGTACCTCTGAGTATGTTCAGAAGACTCAGAGCTACCCCTGGTCATCACTCCTCTTTCCCTCCTGCTCCCCCCTCTCAGTTCAGGGACCTCAGAAGCAGATGGGACTGAGAGAGAGGATGTAGTGGCTGGATCCACTTGCAACAACCATCACCTGTCCAGACTTGGAATTATGCCAAATTATGACACAAAAAATTCAGGTGCTACAATGTTTTGCTTGACCTTTTAAAGTTATTATTGACATTAAAAAATAATTTCAGAGTTTTGAAATTAATAAATGTTAGACTGCATTCTCAGAGTCATGAAGGCTTGCCAAAACAATACGGGAAGTTAAGAAACAAAAGATCCAGTCTACAGTTTGGCAGAGTTTCCAAAACGTGGAGCTGGTATATGTGAACAAGTAATGTTAGTCTGACAGAGCTTTAAATTTGATATAAGGTTAAATAAAGCCGAGGGAAACATGAGTGCAGGAACTTCAAAGGCTGAACAGTCAAGTGAAGTCAAATTGATACCTGACTAGGCTAGAACAAAGAGCAGATGGCTTTTGGAAGGAGCTGTATATTTGAACTCAAGATGACTTTGGTAACATTTGAATTCAGAGAGCAAAAAATTAAAGCTGGAAGTACTGTGTATATACGCAGCCTCAAGAAGAACTCTTGAAACTGGGAACAAACTAATAAAAGAAGAAAATCTGTGTCCAAAATCTGGATGGTTCTGGAAACCAGCGGACATTTCAAACAACTACTATGTCCTTCTGATAGAGTATATTTTTATCACACACTTTTCTGGGGAATTCATAGGAAGAAAGGTTAGAGTAATCACAATGGCGTAATCACTGATTATCACCAATTTAGGAAGGGAAACTATCAGATAAGACGTTTCAAAGATTCCATGCCTTATCATTCTTCTAATATGGAATGAAGGACACAGTGCTCTAGGTTGCTTCTTCATTGTAATTTATTCTGTAATTCCTATATATATGAACAACTATTTCTAGTATCTTCTACATATTAAGCTCTAACCTAATGGTTTAGACTACTAAGTAAGAAAGGAAAGCTCTAGCTTTTAATGTATAACTCCCCCAAAATTAGGCTTCTGCTGTCAGACAGCTGGGAAATGCATACAGCAGGCAGCTTCAGCTGTAGTGCTACCAGGAAGCCATACCCTCCTGAGTAACCTCTGCCAACTCCCTCTTCAGTACAATTTCAGTCTTTTTGCCTTGCAACTGAAATGAGGTGTTGCTTTTTAAAACCGTGATATGGTCACTTCAAAATGACAACATCTTGGCAAAAAGATAACTTTCATATCATTTTTGCCTCTAATGCGCAAGAATTACCATTTAAAAGCCTGAATCTTAGCATACAGCACCTGCTCCTGGGGCAAGCTAAGCATTCAACAGCCACGGAAGCATGTTAAAGCAGAACATCCTTTGAAGAATTAGGCACTTACATTAGTTGTGATGTACTGACAGCTAAGTTGATGTTATTTTTGTTTCTTCATTAGTGAAACTGGCACCTAATAATTGCATAAATTCTATCCAATAACACACTACACAGATACAAAAGCTTTTAGGAGGCTACTTAGGGGAAGAAGCTAGCACTCCTTGTGCTCTTCATCCACAACATAAAACCACTCTTTTATACTAGCATATGTAAAGAATGAAATTTTCTGAAAGTTCAAAGCAGAGTGTCAGTGAGTTAAATCCATTCAATAATATCAATTAGTTTTCTATACATTGCCATTCAATAGGGCCACCCACAGCTTAATTATCACACTTTGATGAATTAATTACTCTAGCAAAAGCGTGGTTTTATTTTTCTAACAATCACACTTTGATGAATTAATTACTCTAGCAAAAGCGTGGTTTTATTTTTCTAACAAACAGAAGGAAACAAAAAGAACTAAGCCAGGCTGCCTTTACATTGCCCTAAGAACAGCAGAACCAATGACCTGGATAACACATACTGAAGAGCACTGAGTATTAGTCTAGGTACCATATAAAAGGTCTTCATTTGCTTCAGTACTTCACTTCAAAATTCTTTCACTCTATCCTCCTGACCGCTTAGCCACTAATTTCCTCCCAGTGAAGGGTAAAGCAAACATAAGTTCACTGCTGGTATGATTCTTTTTCCACCAGACTCTCCCATCTCTTATCAGCAACTTCAACAACAGTCTCCATGTCGGAGAACTGGTGGTGAATTTGACAAACAAGGGAAAATATTTCCCAGAAGGGTCATTACGTTTGTGTCCTCAGCCCACAGGCAGGACTACTGTGAGCCCATTGTGTTGATTTTTCTGACTGTATTTAAAAACAAACTCAACAAAAGGCATTTATGGAGATTTTTAAGGCAAGCCAGAAAAGAAACGTTATGTGAAAACCGGTACAGGAACTTAGCATCTTAGAATATTAGCATTTACCCCATTTACCTTCAAAGGCAAACTAACCTTCTCTCAATTTACATACAAAACAGCTGAAATCAGCAATGCTTGTTAAAAACATCCTAACCTACTGGAGTTCAACAAGTTCTGAGATAGTTATTTACAGTAGTAATTCTGGATTTGGGGTTGCTAACTTTCTTGACATTTTATAAAAAATATGCTGGTTAATTTTTTTCTCCCTTTTGATATACATTCTATTTGTGAACCAAGACAAACAGATATCCAAAGCATTCATTCTGTGCTATTGGAGCATTCGTCAGTACAAAATGTTTTAACTTAAATTAGTCTCAAAAGATTTAACAGTGTAATAAATAGAAGACACTATAAATTGAAACAGTACAGTAACCTTTGTTTCAAACCTAATTCACAAGCAGTGTCAGCAAACTGAAACAGAACCACTCTGTTTCAGACTTCATGTAACTGGCTAAATTTCCATACTCCTATACTTTAAAGGTTATTAGTTTTTAGTCAACTTTATAAGGGTAAGTCAACATTTGTCATGGCAGGAAGCCCAACGTTATTATTTTTATTAGTCTGCTACTAGTTAAATTGGCCTAAGATTAAACAGTTCTAATAAATGCCCCCAAAACTTGGAGTTTAATAAAAAAACACATTCAAGCTCTGTTCCACAGGATGTTATCAGTATTTAACCTTCAGCAGGATAAAAAACCCAAAACAAACAAAAAAGGTTAAAATAGAAAAAACAACCTATGTTACAACAGCTTCTCTAAATACAGCAAACATTTAACCTAAAAATAAATTAAGCCAGACATCCCAGGCTTTTTGCACTTTCAAAGAAACAAATCTAAAACTGGAACAACATTCTCAATTGTTATTAGCAGTAATAAAGACTTTTTTTTTAATACTTGAAAAAGCAGAGAATTTGCCTTTGCTTCATAGTATCTTAGAAATACTCTGGGAAATTCTAGAATATTCACTCTTCTAGAGCTGAGGCTGATGGTCAAGAAAAAAACAAAGTAGGTGACTAAAGCAGTTCTAAGTATAGGTCAGTGTTGCACAAAGGTAACTGTAACCATCCACACAAATCCATCCTAAACCTGGGAGAGGTATCTCACTACTAAAACTGCCAGCATTGCAAGAAGAATTTATTAAGTATTATAGGTAAAATGATACATAAAGGCAACTTGATAATCCAATAATTTGTGTGTATTGTGTATCAGTGATACAAGTATCCTTCAAATCCATGTTTCCATCCACCACCTGCACTCTCTGACGGGAGCAGGAGGAGGTTTGTTATTCCTCTTCAGCCAGTCTCCGCAAAACCAGCAAGCAAATAAAGCAAAGTCCAGAGACATTTTGTTTTAATCACAGTGTTATAAAGAAGAGCACCTGAAATGATGGTCAGAGTACAATGAAAAGCCATATAAAGAAGTGGTATTCTCAGTTGAAGAATATCAGCTGAAGCTTGCAACACGCTATAGCATCATGTGTTCATTGGCTCCTTGCAGAAAACAGGCTGCCCTCATCAGTCACCACCCTTCTGACCTCAGATTTCATTTGCCATATGCAAGATACAACCACCAAAGCATCAGCAGCATAAGGGCAAGTTGCATCCAGCTATCTTGACTGATCATTTGTCTGCAATATCCAGAAATCAATATATCTACCAGGAGTTCGGAAATGAAGGCCAATTAACAGAAAAACCTCACACTGAGGTGAATCAACACAAGCAACAGACACTTTGAAACAACCAGACAACTAACAGAGTTGATTAAATTCTGCATTTCCTCTCATTAGACGTTGCTTGTACAGACTACCTAAGACAGACCTTTTCCATTCTGGAACAAACTGAATACGAAGCTGGACTGCCACTTAACAAGCAGACATCATACGGTGAGTTACTGAATGGAAAAATAAAGGCAAGCTGTTTGTTTCCAATTGCCATTAAGCGTAACAGATCAACAATTCCGGGGAGCGGGGGGAGGTTTGACATGTTTCCACGTTTAGCTCACTGCAGTTACACTGCACATGAACTTACCTGAAACACATCAAAACTGCAACTTGGTAATATTTCATTAAAAGCGAAATGCATACATTTATGAAGATCAAAGAAAATTCATGACTTGCAGTTTATCTCATAATCTTTTGGCCCCTCTCCCTCTGGCTCCATGCCTGGTTCTCATGTTAATGATGTGCCATGACCTAGAAGCCTGTGGGTTACCCTTCAGGTTAGCCTTCCTGTACAAACCATGCTGAATTAAACACAGTCCTGAGCAGGAGGCAGCCTAGACCTCCTGCACATCAAACTAGTGAGGATATCAGAAGACAAGAAAAGACAGACTGCAAACAGCCCTGATTCCTAGGTCTAAGATTCATGCAGTGTAAGAGATACAAGCAGGCATACAACATACTGGAGATGCAAAGGAATTCTATGCCACTGTTGTAGTTTTTAGAGCCTGAACCCAGACACTGTAATTAGATCCTGTACAGCAGAACAGAACATCCTTACTTTGACAAATTCATGTCTTCCTTCCCATGTCTTCACGTTCAGACCTTTACACCTAATCTGTGACTGTGCATGCTCTTTCTTACCCGCTGCCCATCCACTGGCTGTGCTTCTTTGTTTCCTTTAGAGGGGGTGATAAAGGAGTTGCTTTAACCAGTGAAATGTAGAAAATGGTATGTGTTACCAGGAAAGACCTGGGGCTTTTTATATCTTAATTCAAGCAAATGTCAAGTTTTACTAATGGTCTCTATTTCTGAATTATGAAAAAGCTGGAAAGAGCCCAACACCTCTGTACCGTTTACATCTAGAATCGTACTACGGTATTTTATGTGAGGTATGCAACAATATATGTAAAGGCCTTATAGTTCCTATATTAACTCATTCCTCCAGCTTAGCAGTGTTTTATTGCCCTTAAACTGCACTTAGAAAGATCTATGATAATTGCACTTTGACTAGAGGTACACTAGCCTTTTCTCACAAGCCAGAAATTTACTGTACACATACATTTGGACATTTCATTTGTCATTGTTTTGTGACTGTGCTACCTCTATGGAGCTTATAACAAGGAAGCTGGTGTGGCTTAATGAAAGAACTGTAAGTAGAAAACCTCTGTTCTGGTTTGTGCCACTGACTTGTTCTTCAAAAACATCCCTAGTTTTCCACAGCTGCTCTGCTGGCTCCAGGTGAAGCTCAAGAATAAGAAAGAATTAAATCTGTTGCCAGTAAGCTTCAGCTTGTTACCCAGAGACTTCCAGCTGGAAATTTGGGAAAAATTCAGCAATACAGTATATGCTCAAGATTTTTTATGAATTTCATCCCATGTAAGTACTATTGTACTTGATCTTCCAGGTTATATTTTGTATGTTTTCAAAACAAACATTAAAAGATTATTGTTTAGTAAAGTCAGAGGAAATATTTTATAATCGTGAACTCTGATTTAAAACCAAAAAACAGCATCTATACAGCAGAAAATCGGTTGTATTCCACATATATCAACATATATATGCACAAGTGAGGTTATTAAAGAAACCAACCAACTCCACATGCTAATAATTAAAATGAAAGTCAGATTTTCAAAGCCAGACATTCATAACCCCCACACAGCAAACTAGCTTTCTGGTGTAGTAACACAAAATTGTGGTAGAAGGCGCTCAATTGCTTTATTTAGCTTTGTAAATACTAAAGGGTGGAAGAACAGCTTAAAATTAAAGCTCGAGAAAAAACGTGGATTTTTCCACCCCCCGGTATTGACAGACTTCAAAGAAACAGGCTGCATACATCTATCCTCATAATGCCTTTTTCCCAAAGAGTCGTTTATTTCTGCTTCCTTAACCAAATTCTTAGAGTGGCAGGTGGTCTTTCCATACCTTCTAAGACAAAAAGTTTATTTTTCAGAATGATACAAGTCCATCATACTCTCAGAAAACAGCCTGAAAGCATAGGGTGCATTTTCTTATTTGTATAAAACACAAACCAAAAGATGATAAATCAAAACCAACTGTTTGCACATTGTAATTTTGACTGATCACATCTGCTCTTAGGTACTTCCTCATGTGCTGAGCTTTCATTGACACTTCTACTTTGAAATTTGAATATAATCAAGCCACCCTTCGTAACTGTAAGAGAGAGACACTCCAACACTTCAGATCTGACAATCCTGTTCATTCACGAGAAACCCTTCATGCAGTAAAAGCTAAAACCACGTTTCTTTAATATCACAGTTAGTAAAATGACTAACAACTTGTGTTTTCCATAGACTCAGGGTGTTACTTTCCAAAAACACACAGTCGACAACAATTCCACTTTCGTCAACTGCAATAATTAAATCCCTTTTTGTAAAAGGTACCCTGAAAAGGAAGAGTGCAGCATGTTCTTATTAGTTCTTAGCTTAAGCATCATGATTGAACAGTCACTTGGCTTATATTACTTTTACTTTAAACCCATTGAACTGCTGGAGGTAATTAATCTTTGATGTAGCTGTATTAAACAAACTCAGTTTTGTAAGTTGTCTTCAAGTTACTCAGCAAACAAAACTAATGAAGAAGCTATATACGTAAAAACTTCGAGAGAGATTTTATCCTTCCTCCAGCGCAGCCAAAGAGAATCCTTCAAGTCACTGTTTTCTTTCCAAACAAGCACACAAGCAACATTAACCTAAAATATCATATATTTCAGTCTTTCACAAACATTTGTTCCTGAAACATTCCACCATTTATGAGAATTTTGCAAATTAATATGTTGAGTTTGGGCTAATGAGTAAGATTTTTAATGTTACTTGAAATAATTTTATGCATTTTAAGAAACAGAGTTGTCATTGTGCTGACAGGGAAGAGTTTTCAGTTAACTGCATTATCGGATTAATTTCTTGCTTTATGACTAATGAGGAAAAGACAGATAATGCTTTAAGGCACCATTTTCCAGATTCCCTCCCAGCTCCTGTGTAAGTTTAACAATTCGTAAGCAACGGTTAGCCCTAGAATAAAATACATATAGATTACTTTAAACTACGTATCTAAACCAGGTATTTCTCAATTAGCTGCTTAAAGGATTAATTCTAATTTATTAAAGTGATAGATGACAAAACCCTAGATTCTTTGTTCCTTGCCTTATTCAAAGGGAAAGTTCAGTATCTAGAGAAGGCAGCAAAGGATGCCTGGACAAACCCGCTGTCTACACACAGAAGCCTATTTCCAAAGCACACTCCTCTCCCCCAAAGCAACACAGATCACGTTATAAAGAAAAACGAAGCTGCAGCCGTATCAGCAGTGGATTAAGTACCTCCGCCTCTTTAGCCGGGCTGGTCACCGCCTGCACTTCCAAGGCGCAGTTCGCCCTCTTGACGGAAAGGTAAAAGGGATAATCCTTGGCCACCATCGTGGCTGCAGGAGGGGCGGTTTCAGGGGTCACAGCTGATTCTGCCCGATGCCAAACGTGGAGACAAAGCTGAGCCTGCCCCGCCCGACAGCTCTGTAACCGAGACCCCCGGCACCGGCACCGGCCCCGCCGCGCCC
>JAVJGI010000050.1:9512052-9551172 GCA_035590275.1 Ibycter americanus
CCTGCAGCAGTGCGGCTCGCAGGCGGAACGCTGCATCGGCTATGCCGCCGCAACGTACAGCATAGCTTTTCATGTTTTTTTCTAACACACCCACCCACCCTTTTCTTTTTTTTTTTTGTTTTTTCTTCTTTTCTTGTTCACCCATGTTGTTGCTTTTTCCTGTCTGGCAAGCAGGACTTTATTTTTTAAAGTGCTTTTAAAGTTCCACTTCTGTTGCTATTGTTTAGTCCAAGCACTCCCTTGCCCGCACCCCTCATTGTAACAAGCTGGGAAAGTGGAAAAAGACTTTTGCCAAACTTATCTCACAGGGCATTCCAGTGTCTGCGCAGTCATGCCCATTCTGTTTGATGTCCACCTTAGGACAAAGGTAGTGAAAATTCCCTGAAAAGAGAAAGGAAGCGTGAGGGGCCCTGTCTGCAACGCAGGATCGATCCGACAGAAAGCGTGTGCCAGAGACAAGGAAAAGGAAACAGAGCAGGAAGCTGCCCAGGGCGAGGAGGGAAGGATATTTCCAGCTGAAGGGAAGCAGCACAACCAAGAATAACTTCACAGAGTTTGAAAGAACTAACTGGTTTTAAAGGCAGATTGTATGATGGATGTGGCTTTACAAGCATTTATCTTCCTAAAGGTTGTTAATCAGACTGATCTCTTTGGAATAAACTTAGTCAAATGGCAGGCACAGTCCTCATCTGGACACTTTCCTTTAACTTTACCGATATCCCAGACATGTAACTTCTCTCAAACTTCTCCTCGGCCTTTTCAAGAGCAACTGCAGAGAAGCCAGAGACCTTATCCCCCTGCCTGTTATGCAGACCTCTCTATTTTGTAGTAGCCTGCTCGTAAAACAAAACCCCCACTAGTGTTCCAATCCTGCAATTCCTGGAAAATTGCTAGAACAAAATTATCAATACTTCTAGATGTTGAATTATTCTAGAAGATGTGACATTTGAACATTCTGAGTGTTATGTGCAGTACCACTCTCCTCATCTCCATCACAGTAGGATACGACAAGGTTCACTGAAAGCAAAAGTGTTGCCAAAAGGCATCAAACAGGTGTCATGGAGAGAAGAGTTAAGCAGACCGGATATTTCAGAGAAGAAAAGAGAAAGAGCAGGTGTGATAAAGATCTACAAACCATGAGTGACAGAGAAAGCAAATAGGGAATGATTTTTCACTGCATTCAACTAGAGGGGAAAAAACCTGTGCATCAGATTAAACCAAATGGTGGCAGATTCAGAGCAAAGAAAAAGGAGCTAATTCTCCACATTATGTACAATTTTTGTGTTACATACAGCGGAAGTATTTGTCACAAGACACTGCAGCTAAGAAAGCTTCTCAGACACAAGTTCTTGGCTATTGGGACAGTTTTTTGAGAAATCATTATGACAGGCTATTTCTGTTTTGTACTCTTCCCTAAGCATCTACTGTTGACCACCATTGGAGATTTGGTGTTAGGCTAGATCAATCTTTGCTGCAGCCCCCTTCCTTCCCATATTTCAAAAAATATGAAATGAATATATCATTTTATTTGAAGATTACCCGTCTTACCTGAGGATTTCTGAAGCTACAATTATTTCACGTACATGAACGTGCATTCATTTTTTCAAGTCTTCTTCAGTGTGATGTTCAGATGACATACCTCTGAGCACAACCTGATAATGTTGGATGGTTTCTCCTCACATTTCAAGCACGTCAAAACACCAGTACACACAGGTTGTATAAAATGGTCAAGAACCTCCTGAGAACACTGCAGCTGCTGTGTAACCATTTAAGCCCAAGAAGCCTTGATTTCAAATACCATCTGCGTATGTTTGTTTACAAGTGTGTATGCTAACACCATTTCAAAAATCAACTTCACTTAAATCAGAGAAAATGCCTTCAGGGCTTGTCCTCAAAGCGTTCTAATCCTGTGACATGCTTCACAGCATAAAGAGCACTTCACACAGGATGAGAGTGTACCAGTTTGGAGATTGATATAATGAACTTTGGTTTATACACCTAAAAAAATACACCAGGAGAGGGATTCTGTCATTTCTCCGTTAGTCAGGCCAATGCACTTCAGCTTTACTAAGCACACTTGAGAAACAAGAGAAAAATCTGTCTTAAGAGGAATACAATTCTTAAAAATAGGCAGGACCTTCATACCAATAAGTTTCAAAGCATCTTTCACCTACAAAATAAACTTCAAGGAACATCTAAAGCAGGATTCATTAGACTCTTTGGATGTTTCTTTACTTCACCAGAAGAGTGCAAATACAGTTTTATAACTGAAATTTGGACCCAAAGCTCATTGATGAATAGCACCTATCTTTAGAAGTATCGTATTATCTGATGAAATAACACAACGGTACAATTTCAAACAATTCTCTCTTCCAGAGAACTGAATTTGTCTGTAGAACGCTACGTGCATTCATAACCAAAACTAAGTCAGTTTTGCCATGGTATTGAGTTCCTTCTGTACTGCATATCAAATACAACACTTGGAGTCCTTTCTGAAAGATCTTACAAAATTAGTCAGTACTGATTTACGTTTACCTTTCATTTCTACATCAATTTAGATTGCAAAGTGATTGCCCATCAATAGCACCTATATTATGTGTGTGTGCACGCCTGCCCAAGCAGAGCCAAATGTAAGTTCATGAACTTGTGGCTGAAAGACTCCCTAGTGAACCCCAGCTACACAGTTGGAGAGAGAAAGGTTTCAGTGATACCACTAAGGAATCTTGTAAGACTGGAGCCAGTGAGTCCACTCATTCCAAAAATTATACTTAGACTACAAATCTACACCAACACTATAAAAATTAGATCTGAATTGCAAGCTACTTTCAAGAAAGAAACTAATATTTAAGAAAAAAAAGTGCTAATCGCTAGGTTGCACAGCAGACCAATGCATCAGTTCTGCCATTTCTGGAACAGGTTTTTTGTGGGCTTATTTTGTTTTGTTGGGGGTTGGTTTTCTTTCTTTTTTTTTTTTTTTTTAACTTACGTAGGCCAAAGGCACAGTTTAGTCTGACAGTTATTTATCTGTCAGGAGAAGTAAGTAAACTATTTGGTAACTGTGGAAAGCCCTGCTCAAGATGCCTACTACTATTGACTGAGCTGGTTCAGGACCGAAGCTCACTGACAGAGTTATTCTGTGATTGTCTTGTTCACACCAATGCCTTTAGTTAGTTTCCTCACTCATTCAAAACCTAATACTGAAGTAATTATCGCAAAACCATCTGTCTGCATAGCAAAGTCCTTTGAAATATTTAGGATTTGAACCTTAAAAATATCTTCATATGTGGCTAGAATTCCTTTTCATCTTATGCTAATCTTTGAGATTCACATAGCTTTGATCAGAGTAATTTTAAAATGCAGTTGATTAAAGATTTCTCGAAAGATCCAAAATATGATGGCAAAAGAATAAAAAACAACAACAAAACCCCCTGTTTCCTTTAAAGACTAGTCAAGAAGCCATTATGCTAAGCAGTAGCAAAAGAAACTGAAGCATTTAATCTAAATGTTTAAACAAGGAAGAGCCCAATGAAGTGAAGAATCTTCAACCATTGAAGTCGTGGGCTTTAAGGAGTTCAGTGGAACAGAAAATCATCAATTAAAGCTGAACTCTGCCTAAGGAAGAAAATCCACAAATAGATTGTTTAAAGATTTGAGTTGGTTTTGTTGTTTTAAGGGGTTTTTTTAACATCATCTTTGCCAACACTTTTAACTGCCTTTGGGCAGAAATGCAGAATTTGTGATTAAACAAGTATTTTGAGATGTCTACACCCAGATCTCGATTACCTTCTTCTTCCTGATATGCTAATATGACTGCTTTCCCTATTAGAAGTCAAAAATCTGTTTTGCCAGGCTGTTAAAAAAACCCACCAAAACAACCATCAGATAAATACAATTAATTTTTGGTAAAATATTGGTGTGCCAAGAAGTAAAAGACTCTGAATGTCTGTCTGACTGCCTCTGCTTTTCTTCCGCCTCCCAATGTAAAACAGCCCTTGGCTTGTTTTTGGTCTGCGTTTGACTGTAACACCTACAGGAAGAAGCCTAGTCTTAGCTGCAACAATTCAGTCTAATTATTTATTTTCTTAATTACAACTAGCAAAGCTAAAAGAAAAAACATTAACTGTATTTCTCCCGTGATTCATATTTATGGGAGCTTTTGCTTTTGATCTGTCCATTCTGATAACTTAGAAACATACACTTATACACAGTTACTTTCTTGGTGAAATATATGCCTATGTGACAAGTTTACAGTAATAAGACAAGAATGTAAGAAAAGGCGTAATGCTTAAAAAACACCCAAGCAAACCAACAAAACCAACTATGCTATCACTATCCTCTTCACATATGCTATATTCCCAGCTGATTTTAAGAAAAGTACGTTAAGAACAACAAACAGTCCACTGCTTTGTTTTCAAAACAGCTGAATTACTGTAAGAATATCAAGTTATCCAGTAGTCTCTGAGTCATCCTGAGTAGAGCAGCTCTGCTGTCTAGCTAAGTTACTCCAGGTTTATGCGAGGAGTAAAAAATTTAATGTAAAGTGTGTTGCAAAGGACCAGAATCTCCTACACCATTTTGGCTAAGTGTGCAAAGAGTACTCAGCATATGTTGTTTCTGGAAATTTTATGCACCATAAACCCCTGAAATTTAGTAAAAATATTGCATACACATTTCAAGGGAAAAAAAATTTCAGTAGTTTGCACTTTATGGAGTATTCTCTCATATATACACCCATCCTATGTATGTGGTTTCGCAAAACTAAAACCAACCACCAAACACAACAGGAACCGCTGCCCAGGAGAGGTACAATTTTGCTAAGAATATTCAAAGAAAAGCTACTATTCTGAAATGACCAGTGAGAGTTAGCCAAGCTAATGCTGCACATACACACACAGTTCTGCACTTATTGAGTACCTCTGAAGCCTTTCTTCAACGTACCCCAGTATCTCTTCAGGGTAATCATTAGGAAGCTTTCCTTTAAGAAACACAAAACCAAACCAACGAACCAAAAACCAACCACCAAACACAAAAACCAAAACCACATGCAAACAACCAAAAGAAAACTTTGGAAGCAGAAATTTCCACCAAAGATTATAAATTTGAATCTGATCAGGAGCTGGAACGCAGAAACACTGACAGTGATGAGTGAGTAGCTAGAAAGCATACAAACTGCTAAAGGGTACTTAACAGGCAGTTACATAGCTATCCAGACACTGCAACTTCCTCATTGCAAATACAGATTGTACACATGGTAATGAGAGCTACAATTTACAGGTAATAAATATTTGGAAGAGAACACTTGATCTAAATACATCGGTGCTGAGAAATTCCAATAAAAATATGATTACCGAATAAGTGACTACTGTTAAAAATATTCTCTCAAAAACCACAGCCATGATTTTTCCAGGTAGAGTCCTAATCCTGGAAAGACCAGTGCAGAACAAAGAAACACATCTCTAGGGAACATGTGATATTACAAAACTGAACCCCAAATTTCTATTCTGTCCAGATTCTCCATTGAAGACTGCCTTTCATATGACCCTTATTTATGCAATTTAGGGAGTAAGGAGGAGCAAGTTACATTTCCTCACTGTTGTCACTGGCTGTACAGCCAAGATGCCCTGAACTATTCCCCGAAGTTTTGGCAAATACAATTAATAAATAGCAGGAGCCTCCATTGTCTTCCTCTGCCAGTGATGGCTATTTCAATATCCCACCATCATACTGAAGGAAATTCATGTTGAACTGATGGAGAGACATGATTCTCATACAAATCATCATGAATGTTTTATTGTATAAACACACATCCAGCTTGTAAAACAGTCTGTGGGCTTTCAAAGACAGACATGCATACATCGTTTCTTCATATAAATGTAGCCTGTGGAACAATTCTGCACTGGGAGACAGACAGATGAAACAACCTGCCAAGTTGTTTTGTTTGTTTTCCTTTCGCTAAATTCATGTAAATTGGATTACTACAAAAAATACTGTGCAGTTAAAGGATGCCCTCTAACAATTGCATTTGCACTGAGACAGAAGCGCTCCCTTCATGAGCTTCCCTTAGGAAGACAATAATAACAACCCATTTTTAAAGCTGCCTCAGATTCATATATAAAAACTGTTACCGTGACTGGTCTGCAGCTGAAGTCTAACGATGGCCTGCCTAGAAAAATCAGGAAGGATTCATGCTTCTCCACCCCTCTACCACACCCAGCAGTGCAAACTAATTACAAACCACGGTGGTCCCTCATGAGGGAATGCACAGGGTGTGGTGACGCTGGATAAAATGACCCTTCACGACCCACACTTACAACAAAGAAGTTGGTTGAGCTTGTCTGGGCGTACTTCCCTGGGGAGAGTAGAAAAGAGGAGGTGGAAAGGATTGTACTGATTTATCAATGTGGATTTTAAAGAGCCAGTCAAGTTCTGGATGAACAGGGTGAAATGATGACCCGAAGCGTAGCATCCTTTCCCGACATTTTACATTGAAAGAGGCATTCCAGGGAGAGGAAATTACTGGAACCACTTGTATGATGTTTAAATGAGATTAAATGTAATTAAAATAAGTTACAGGCAATGTGGGAGCAGGAATTTCTCTCCAGAGTGCTCCTGCTGACTGGAGAATTAAGTAACAAGTTTCTTCATAAGAAATCATTCTCTCTAATGCAAAGTGTTACCAAGACATCACAGTAGAGATCTATTTTTAGTTTTGATTAAATTTTATTATAAGAACATTTATATTACATGAGTAACGTCATAATATTTACCTTCAGAGAGGACAGTATTTTGTAATCTTTTGCTGTACGCAGAGATATGTGTGTATGTTTAGATATGAGCAAGAAGAAAATTCTATTCTACTAAGAACACGAATTTTCCCCACTCTATAACTGATCTCACATGTAATACTGGCCAAATGCCACTTGGTTTGTTCTTCCAAAAGTCCCCTCCAACTGCAATATGTAAAACAATGTTTGAGGTTAATATGGTTTATTAGACCAAATTATATAACTGGGGAGGGGGGGAACAAAAACCAAACTAAAACAAAAAACCCAACCCAACCCAACCAAAAAACAACAGAAGAACTTTCAGGCACATAGATCCTTCTTCAGGTCAGAAATAAAACCTGCAAAAAAATAAGACTTGGACCTTTTGAGTTTGCTTTTCCTATTTATTTATTTACCTAGCTGCACAAGTTTCAAATGTTATTATACATTTCATTGTGCTCAGTTTGACACATTTTATTACATTTATGTGTTAATATGATTCTCCCCAGTCCTGAGAAGTTATTTGAGCTAATCACACTCTACTCTTTGTTAATATTTTATTATTTTTATTAATTTTGGAATGAGTTATTTTATTTTGGGAAGTGCTGTACTCAAGATGCAAAAAAAGTCTGAAAGTGCATACGAAGAATAGGATTTTACAGTATGGCTGAGGTGAATTAACAATTTGCCACTTGTAAAAGTATCAGCCTCATTTCCCTCTCCTCTACCCAAATTCCTCCTCCTCACTCTTTCATGCTCTTCCACTGGCACTGTACCCTCTCTCTGTGTAGTCCTTCCAGGCCACCTTATGCCAGCTGTAGCACTCATCACACAGGTAAGTGAGCAGTCCAAAACCACAAAAATACTTTCTTTTGCCACGTTTCTTTTCTGCTGGTTTTGTCAGCTGAATACATTATTGTGCCATGAGAAAATCACTAGAACTCACTGAAGGTAAATGATGGAAAAGCACACAGGTATGAATAAGGACAGGACAGGGAAAAGGCTAATTTTTCTCCTCCTAATAGCTCTAAACTGTTAGCTCAGCTCAAGCTGTTTTGTGAAGTCATACCCAAAGAATACTGTCAGCATTTCAGTTTTTTGGATGAAAGTTTTGGATCAGAAGCTGTATTTATTTCTTTATTTTAAAAAAAACAGGCCCACCTATTAATTTCCATAACAACTGTGCACTGTTACTCATCTTCTAGTCAGTTACTCTGCCAATTTCAGTATCCTGAAATTAAGAGAACATCTGTGCTTCTTGAATAAATACTAGAACACAAATCTTGTGAGTGATTTCATGTTCTCCTGAGCATGATGTACCCTTTCCTAGACCACAGCCAAGGAGATGCCAGCTGCATTTCTAGACCCAAAGTTAACCAATTTACAATTCTTTGGCAGATTCCAAGACATACATGGGTAAGAGTGATGATAGTCAAGAAAAACAGTGACAACAGTCTAGTATGTCAACTGCAGCAGAGCAATCTTGAACCCGAGAGGCCTTCTTTCACACTACAATACTCATTGACAACCCAGTGCAGTAAACCTCCACATGTGGTCCTGAGTAGAGTTTTGCAGTTCACACAATGCCTTACAATTGAAATTATCGCAGTGATTATCCAAATTGCAGTATTCCACTATTGTGGTCTATTAATCTTTTTAGAAATGTTATTCAATTCCCATGTGCTATGACATACTGTACAAAAAAATCAGACAAAACTGAACACAAAAAATTTACATCATCTTTCTCTTACCCACATCCTCCCACTAATGAGGGGGGAGGAAAAACACAATATAACTTCAGAAAGAAGTGTCCTTGCAAAAACTGGTAATGCATCAACAAATGATAGAACTAACCTAACTCCCAAGTACCAACTGTATTGTAGATGTATGACCTTAAAGATGATGTGACAACAACATGACTAATCTTTAAGAGATAGCTGAAATAGGATATGCCCTCTTCAAACAGATACCAACAACTCACACTAGGACAGAACCTCTTTGTTCATACCCCTTGATCAAGAATCAGGGAATCCAGAAGCCATTCCCAGGAATGTTTTACTTTGAGTTACAGACAGGTTTTCTTTAAAGTTACAAAATAACTATCTACCAAGTGTAAATATAATGAAGTAATCCCAGATGATACAAAAGTTACTGTAACAAGTTTTAATTGAAACATAAAAATATAAATATGAAACAGTTTTCCTGAATACTTCTTTCTTAGTTCAGGAATGCTAACTATAATTTCTGAAGGCTATCTCATCTCTGGTCAAGCTGTTAACCACAAACTGCGATCTAGCAAAAAGATCAAAAGTACATTCTACTTTTACATGATCTCCATTATCAAATCTGCAACTACAATCCACCGTAAGTGTTCCATTTCCTACAACTATGAATTTTGGACAGGTCCCTAATGATCGCAGTTAACTTTGTTCCCAAAATAGCAGAGAAAGCCAATAATTGAAAATGGAAAAGAACGTCTTAGAAAGTAATTTCAACCACCACAGGAAAAACATCAATTATTATTTCAAAAGCTAAGAAACAACTCAAAATTGCATCAGAACAGAATTTTTGCAGCTATTCATCTTGAAGACATAGTGATTGACCAAACGCAAAACCAAGATGATATATTTGTTGTAGCAAATATTCTGATTTTATTATATAATTGGGTTCAATCTTAAACTACATGTATGTCAAATATTGTATCTTCAAATAGCTGCAATAACATGAACATATTATCCTCTTAAGACCCTAGCAAATAGTGAAGTGTTAATACAAGAGACTTAGAACAACATGAGGAGACTTAAATATGAACCAATAGCTATAAAACTCTTTTGTTCTTATGATGCATGTTAAACAGAATATGTAACTAAAAAAACCCCCGTAGAGGCCATATACTTTTAATACCAGACATTGGTTTCACACCTCAAGATGATTAACAGCTGTCAACTTTGTTCTGATCATCATGTAACTTTTGGAGAGGGCTCTTCCAAAAACATGGGGCTGTATAGGGAGGAAAAAAAGCACATGGATTTTAAAAAAAGAAATCAAATACGAAGTTAAGAATGAAGGCTGGTATTTTAGACCAGCAGGAACAGGAATGAACCACGTCAATGGCAGAATGATTTGTGGGATTGGGATAAATAATTTATCTATCCTTTCAAAAGGCTTTGTAGTTTTTGTATGATGCAAAATAGAAGTTGTCAGAGCAACGCAAAGAGCAGTGCAGCATGATCAAAGTGATTACCTAGAAAAATGGCTTTTGTAATAACATTTGGCTATATATACGGAAGGCAAAACTGATTTTGTTAAAGTCAGAAAAAAAAGGTTGTTGCAATAATCAAAACACAACACAGTAAGATCCCAAAGGAGAATTTTAGCTTTGTAAATAGAAAAGACCAGAAACTAATGACGACATGCAAATAATACGCAAAATTAGACACAGGGCATATAAAAGGACCTACATCTCAGGTGAGTCTGATGCCAAAGAACACAGGAAAAGAATTTTAGAAGAGATGGCATTGTTGCATTAGATGAATTGTATCTGAATTTCATGTATGGTAATACGTGTTCCGTAACTGATGGGCAGAACAATTCTTGTTTTGAAGGCTATGTACTGTGAGTATCCCACTAGCAAACTATACACAATACTGCACACTGTGAAATTCCCAGATGTTCCTTTTACTTATCTGAATCTTCAGTCTTGCACAAAAGCAGCAGTTTAAGTAGAGATGCAAGTGATTTTGAATAAAAGAATTCCTCCCAAAAAATCTTATTTCACTCTTCAGTTCTCAACATGGGGGTTCATGGGTGAGTTCTAGGCTACTACAGAATAAAAGAGAACAAGATCACGTGACACTTCTTGGTAATGAAATCTGCCATAGTTATAATGGCTTGCAAGCACTTTAAACAAAGAACTATTTTCTGATTTCTATTACCTTGAAGGACAGTATAAACAAATTATTTCTATGCCCAAACCAGAGAAAAAAAAACCCTTTTATTTTGATTTTGTTACATCTTTTAGACTTAAAGAGAGGGGCAAACCATGAAATGGAAACCCTTGCCACACTGAAATCAAAGGAAGTTTTGCCAGAACTCGAAGCATGTTCTAGTTCACCCATATCAGAAAAACACTGCACCAGCATAATTTAATGTAATTTGAGTATTCAGCAACTTAGGCTAATTTAGAGATACTGACACCAGAAGAAGGGATCAGTGGAAGCCATCTAACCGACTTAGCAATGACATAAATTCCTGTTAGAAAAGTAGTGAATTAAAAAATATTAATAATTAAAAGAATCGCTGCACATGGGAGGGGGGAAATAAAAACCAAAGAAACCAAAAACAAACTTGCAAACATCCAGAACTGCTAATGTAGGTTGAAGCAAAAATATTCTGTCACATGTAAAAGTCGAAAGAGCAAAAGGGAAGTAAAAGGTGCAATAGGGGTAAAAACCATGGTTTTCCAGGCTGCAGGATACAGGGCCTTCATTTTGATTTCCAGTAATAATTATCGATTAGAAGCATGATATATTCCAGCGCCTGTATACTTACCTTATTCCAGATACCATAATTAAATAATAAATAGAACAGTAGAATCAAAGTACCAAACAATTAGGTGAAAAAGCAGGAGCAAACAGAGTGCTGGCGTGTGAACATACTGCATAAAGTAGAAGGAAAAAAATTAATCCTTATGTGGTGCTTCAAGCACGTAGTCTGGTACTGGTGTTCTCAGTGTGCTCTGCAAGCTCTCCTCCACTTCACTACTCCATTCCTCCTTAAGACAAAACAGGGGAAGTGAGCATAGACTGGATATTCAAGACTACCTAAGGGAGTTGCAATGATGATAAAAAAAAAAAGCTAACTGTTTAAGTCCTATGAAATGTCCAGCCATAGCACTGATGAACCAGAATTGAAAGGCTGAAAGGACAACTTCATAAAAGCATAGCTGTATAATAAAGATTGGAATGCACTTCATATCTGGAATAGAAAAGCAGGTATGTTATTACATACTGCTCTCTGGAATTTGGTGGGTTTGTTTTTGTACAAACATTTAGAGACTACCTGCTTCTGTTCATAATTGCTTCCTCTAAATCTGGTATTTAGATTAAAATAAAGGATATCTATCCTCCCAAAATGATTGCAGTTTTACCACAATAAGCATCTATCTTGTTAGTTCAGGAAGTTACATTTATTTTAGTACGTGTTATCTAACAGCAGACGTGCATTAAAATGTGTTGTTGCAGGATATATTAACCACATCACATGAATAAGTCGAACAGCTGAAATAAGAAGCTACAAAGACCTTTTTGAACATGAGCAGTCTCCCTGATCTCTATGAAACTAAATCACCTGTCTGATATTGCTTGCACATATGGGAAAGATACAATAACCAGGCAATAGATCTTATGTAAGGCATAGGCTTATGCCTTGCAGCAGTACACTTGTTTCACAGCTGCTGCCTACCATACTAGCACTTTTTTTTCCTCCGAGTTATCCATTTAGATCTACAGTATATCTACAACACAGTTACGATTCAGGTATTATTTCCCCATGACACAACAGTTCAGGGAGTAGAAGGGAGATTGGTTTGCTTGTGGTGGTTGGGTTTGGGGGTTTTTTAATCACTGCCTGCCCTCACATTCTTCCTCAACATTTGCAACCTTTGAGCTGCAAAATCCTCTAAATTAATCAGCTGCTGATCCAACATTTGTCAGAATTGCAATATCCCTGCACCCTTTGTAACGTGCAATGCAATCAAAAAATCACATTAGCCAATTTTTACCTTTGCACCCAGACTATGAGAAAGCAGGTTTGAGTAAGGTATTGCCAATTTTCCAAAATAATGGTAACAGAGAGAAACCCAGTTAACAAATTACTGCAAAGAGACGTAATTTTTGCAAAAAGAGAAAACGGGAAGAGGGCAATCTTTAACCCTGATGAATCCATCATGATTCCATCTCTGGTGTTTAGAGATGAGCAGCTTTCATTAGGACTTCATGTCCAAGTCAGTAGGAAAATGTCACCAAACACCATGCTGAAAAATGACATCAGAAATACTGTACAGTGTTTCTCAGGCTCTATTTAACCTTACAGAAGTATACAGTACAAATCCAGTTTTGCCTTCTGACCATGACATACCCATGTACACATATCTCTGTAAGTACATTTTGCTAGCAAGTAGGCTCAGGAGTCAGACATTCTTTGGAAATTAAAGCCACGCAGATTTTACACTGGTAATCCCCAAGCTTTAGGGATCATGGACAAGAATATTAAGCAAGTGGTGTGCTTACTGACAACTTCAGGCTTGTAATTAGGAAGGGTTTTTTTTCTAAATTTTGTATGGCCACAAGAAACATTAAGGTGATCACAGAGACAGTGTGCTGTTTGCCGTCCATAATCTCAGGACCACAGTTTTAGACCTTTTTCCTCTAGTAATTAATAACAGCTGTGCTTGTGAGGTGACTAACACTAGCAAAGTAATTGAACAGTCCACATGACACTTTAAAAAAAAAAGGAAGAATGAAACTCAATATCCCCCTAGTATTCACCAGTGAAAAAAAGGCAAGAATACTAAGGAAACACTCCTAAGAGATAACATACTTGCTTACAGTTTTTAAGATTCCGATATGATCATGTTGTTAAATATTTTTCCATATGTGAATATTCCAATATCTAAGACCACAGTTTCTTTTCTACTGTATTCAGTTCTTATAGGATGAGGTTTATGTCTTGTTTGTGAAACTGGGTGGAAGGTTTTAATGGTCCTTTTCAGGAAGCATGCATCTGTTTTTTAAACCTGTTCCTTCCTAAACTTGCTAAAGTTGGCCCCAAAAATGTATCAGGAAATAACTGGAGGATGAGGGGATGGGGGAAGAAACTTTAAAGACACCTTGTCTTAATTAAATCTAAAAGTGTTACTTCTTCCTGTTCAACTGAGTCACGTATAGCTTTAGCATCTCACACCTGACTGGGGGGAGGGGATGTGTCAACATTGAGAATAGGTTTGTACTTCAGCTGCCTCCTGTAATTGGCAGCCTGGAATTAATTAATGAAGTGGAACCAGCACATACTTGAATGCAGCGTAAAATTAAACATGGCAAGCAGTATAGAAAAACATTGCTGCTTTCTTTAATACTCTCTTACTGCTACAAAAAGTGGAAATGTAAAACAGTAAAGCCAAATGCAAATTACCAAACCAATGGCAGTGCCTCTAGCAGTCATTTTTACCATTTGGGGGTGTCAGCCAGCTGCCAAGCTGTCACCTGAACCAACAGGTACAGTAAAAATAGTTGTCTTACCTAATAAACAATATCCTTTACCATTTTTAGTCATTTTGGTCTTAGAATTCTTCTAAATAATCTGTTTAAAGCCATATGGTTCATGTGGCTGTTACAAACAGTCTCAACTGGAACCTCTCAGTACACAGAACCAACATTTCAGCTACTAATTCAGCTGGAAAGCCAGGGTCAGGAACACCATCAGCTCCATGTACGCACTGACTCATGACAGGAATGTCATTTCTGTAACCTTTCTTCTTGATCAACTCTCAGTGGTCAGCACAAGCCACCTTCCCAGCGATGAGGCCAGATATTTAACTACTGTTTTTTAAAGAACAATCTTTGGAGGGGTATAGACTAAAAAAAATACCCAGTTATTTTTGGAGCATTTCCTTCCATTTATGTTTCTTGTTAAGTAACAGCAGATTTTGTAAGAATATTTCTAGTATCCTGAAAGAGTCTCAATGTGTCTTTTTTTTTAACCTCAATAATAGTTAAAGAATCTCTGCTGTACATTTTGCATTGTTTCTCTTGAATGAAGCTTCCCTTTAACTGAGCAAACACCTCTACCAAAAAAATGTTCCTCTTCAAAATACCCTACAGATTTCTTATGCTACTCCTATAAAGCAGTAAAGCACGTCTCCTACTTCAGGAAGCAGAATTTCAAACTAGGTGAAACATGAAGCGAGAGAGTTCAGGATGGAAGTCATATCTGGAATAAATTTTCGAATTTGGGAGTTCCCAATCCTGTGTCTTCCATTCCAGACACTTGAGTGTTTATTTCTTCATAAAATTTTCAGTAGAAATTTACCTTAGCAGCAACTTAATGAGATGTCTGTCATGAACAGTATCCTAATGGCTGCTGTTCTCCTAAGCTGGCCTGGGTCCCTGTGCCTCTCTGTCTGGGAGCCCTTAAGTACATACTTCTAAACAGACTGCATACTTAAAAACTTATGAGCAAAGTACGCCTAGTATCTTGCCTTTAACCATTCCTTCTTCCCTCAGTCAATCTTTGGTAATGAACAGCACTTCATTAAGCAACTCAGTTAAGATTCAGAAAGATTCCTTGTGAGAAATACCTAAAAAATGCTTCTTCAGTAAAAACACAGGGTTGGGTTTTGCTTTAACTGCTCTTACAGTGTATCCACAAAGGAGCAGATAATTCCTCCACAAATTATATACATTAAAAAATCAACACAAATTACTTTTGTAAATTTACAGCTACATCACATAAACAGCCACCAGAACCTAAAAGTGCCAGTGATTGCTGCTTACAGTGGAACTGGCACTGGTTTGGAGCTTCACAGGGTTGGCATTGATTCACTTTTGCTATATATACATACATTTCAATATATATACATACATTTCATGAAGTTTTATTAATAATAATTCTCTTAAGGAGAAAGAAGCCATTCAAGTAATTTTTCAGGTGATGCCACTCCAAAATCACAAGTGCAAGCCTGGCTGGCTCAAACCTTTTCCATATTAGGAAATGACACTAACCTGAGAACAATAAATTGTTCCTTCATTAGCTGTTATAATCCCCAAGGATAAGACCTACTTTTTCCATATAGAAGCTTCCACATGGAAGAGCTGTAATATTTTAGCTTTCCTAACAATCCTTTAACACAAGAAAGATGAATGTTGCCATTAACGACTTCTTCCCACTTCTGTCTCTTATTTCTTTACCCAATGGGAAATTTTAACTCACTTTTTTTGAGTTACTTTTAAGTGGGCAGTTATACAAACTACAATAAAACATGGCATAGCTTCATTGCCTGTGTAGCAATACCTACGTATACTGTGGGAACTGTTTTACAAAGGCTCTATCAACCCTTCCTTTTCTCACTTGGATATATGTTTGCATTTTGGAATGACCTCACACATCAGATTCAAAGAAAAAAACCTAAATGCTGCCGAATGCACCAATTCTTTGCTGTTAAACTAGAAGATGAGAGGTTTACCAGTAAATCCATCCAGCACTTGAGTATGTAAAACTTTGTGGTCTGTTTAATGTTAAGAACTGCTTTTAAAGATGTCCTCATCCATGTCTCTCTTTTGCAGAGGTTTTTTAACCTACTTAAAACGCCTACTGTGAACACCACAAAGAGGAAGAGCACTAGAAGTGACAAATGTGAGCAAATATATCTAGCAAGACATACATCATTGCTTAATTAATGGATGAAAATTTATTAATATGTCGTGACACTATGTTTTCTGCTAATATAAATAAAGACCACTAAAAGACAGATGACAATACTAAGAACCAGAGTATAGCTATACTATTGCTACTAAAGAAATTATTTTGGAAAAAAGGCATCTTATTTAATGGAAGGGGACATTTATTCTTCCTATTCCCAGACACAGGGGAAAGAAAAAAAAAAAAACCAAGACAAAAAAATGTCTCCCTCCCAGGAAGCCACAGGGAAAATTATTTTTCCTGAGGCATACCATCTTAACTTTCTGGGAGTTAGGCAAAAGCTGCCAGTTATGCATCTAGTCCCATCTATGACCCAAGATGCAGGTGCTATTCTATTTTATTGGTCTTCCCCTTCCCACCCACCCCAGCCCATTAAACAAATATCAAATTTAAAAAATCACTGAATTTAAAAATACAAGGTAGAGACATGATGGATGACCAATGGCAACAAAGGGGTCATATTATCTCAGCTGTCTCCTTGGCCAGTTATTTCGGAACTCCTGTAAATGTATAGTGCCCATTTAACATGACATTTTTAAAGCCTGTATGCAGAAAAATCAAGTTAGAATTTGATGCAGGTACTGGCTAGAAAATGTTCTGGCAGACAGATCAGTATTCACTGCTCTCTCAGCCATGCTGTAATGGCTCTTGTCCTTTCCCCACGCCACCACCCACCCACCCCCCTTCTTACTGTATAACAGAACATCACTGCATTGACTTCATGCAGTAAACTGATTTTAACAAATTTGTACTGCAGTTCTTCCTGGCACTGCTTTTACTTTGCTTCCTTTACAGCTATGCATCCTACATCAAAAGACTACATCAAACACAGCAGATCCTGAAATTCTGCAAGCAAAGCAAGCTCAATTCCAGTTACATAATAAAAGAATAACAAAATAACAGTTTCCATTTTAATATAATTTTGTATAGTCTTCTGAATTTGATGAATGAATTTTCTTAGTATCGCCAAGGAAAAATAAGCTCATCAGCATTTTATAATCAGCGAAAACAAGCCACAGAATACGTGATACATGAAGTTCATATGAGAAATGTGGGCCATAACCACAAATAGTCTCATAACCCAGACAGGCACAAACCCAGCCTCCACATCAGTCCTTTGGCCAGTTCCACACAGACTTGGTCAGCAAGTTCATTATCTATAAACTGTTAAAAATTTCATGTGAGCAGAAAATGACATAAAAAGCTGCTTATCCTGGCAAGAGGTTCTACTCTAAAAAACAAATATGTCTGCAAACATCAAAATACACAAGCTGTTTGAATTCAGAGCAATTTTCACACAGTGTGCAGGAAGTCACTGTGCTATTCTAAGAAGTGATGGTACAAAAGAAAAAAATGTCACAAAAGGAGCACAATTAATACGCTTCAGATGCAAGCAAGAAACAACAGAATATGAAAACAACAAATCTCCCATCAATAATACAATGCATACAATAAATAGCATGATATATACAACATATATTCCAATATACAATAATGCTCAGACAACTCTCAGCTTTATGCCTCAAAATTGACTCATTTGGCTTAATTACAAAGCAACTATGGAGCTTTCATAAAAGAGGTAAGAAAAACTTCATTCAGCTACTCTGTACTACTTATAAATACTTTCAGAACTTTACTTAATGGTCAATTAGCAAATAGTTAATATGTATAACAAATGCTAGTTCAGACTCTCAAAGAATGCATCTGCTCTCATGATAAATCCAGTCACGCAGTTTGCCCCTTCTGAAGTCTCATCCTGTTTACATCCCGTCACATACACATCACCAACCACCTTTTAGACCCAACAATAGATGCACATTAGACAAAAACATTGGATTTAGATGCTAACAGATCTGATACAAAGATACCTGTAAGTAATAAATAAGAGCATATGCCTACTAAAACTCGCAACTGTCTTTGTTAATGTATTTTCACACATTCAGGGTCCCTATTCTTTGGCTGAAATCAAAGGTTTCTGGAAGAAATTCCATTAACTTCACAGGAAGAAGAAATTTACTGCCAGCTTCTTCCCCTCCAGCTAAAGGCTTGTATTGGTTTTGTTAATTATTGCTCTTCTGGAAGTATGCAATTAGTTTCATTTACTTTCAAAGTTCTTCATTAATGTTTACAGAACAGTAACAGCTACAAATAGAACACCAAAGCTCTTTACCAAAGTTATAGATTTAAGCCTCAACTATCATACATTTTCATTTGCATGTCCCACAATTCTAAACTAAGGTAAGTGAATGAGATTTCTTGAAAGATGGTGTATTCAAAAAAGGCCAGATAACACATAGCCAGTTTTTACATTTCATTGAAAAACTGGCTTTTAACACAGAAAAGCAAAATTATAGAATTAGAACTTTGGACTTAAACAGATATATTGTAATTCTAGTAATGCTATGGATATTACCAGGGTATCTACATAGCTTACAGTTACACTTGTACGAACACATTCTTGTTTTATGTAATGTGAATTCTTAAAAGCTTTAATAATCAGTTATTTATCCATGTAATAGTAAAACCAAACCATCATAAATTGCTTCAACTTTCCAGTAATATGCAGCTGGTATAGAATAAACTTACTATTCAAAACACTACCTTAATGCTTTATTCTGCTTTATCAAATAGGTACGTCACTTATGCTGTAATATGCTACATCAGGTTAATGCCCTACAATATATTAAAATCAGGTTTGTTCTAAACACATAAGGATGACAAATTTACAGTTCTTTACAAACATAATAAAGTACAGTTAAAGTAATTTGGAAGGGAAAAAAATCTCAATTATAACAGTTTTATGAGGAACTACACAAAAATTCATGAAGTATTTCTAATCAACATGCTAAAGAAAAAACAGACTAGTGGAACATTTCTGTCTTCTGAACTACATTTTTTAGAAAATCAAATTAAAAAATCAATTACATTCACATAGTGAGTTAGAATGAGTAGAATCATTAAGCACACAGCAGCAGTTATTTACATTTATTAAGTTACCTACAGTCAAGTTTGAAAATTAAATGCTTCAGCACCTTCGACAATTCTATGCAGATACATGCATCCATCACTACACCTAAGCATCTTCAAAAAAATTGGCATACAGTTCTAAATAGTGCAAAGAAACAACACCTTTGGCAGCTAGACTGCTTGCATTGTGGGAAGGAGAACTTTAAAGAGATTGCAGTTCAGTTTCCAGTTCTGCCAAACGTTCACTAAAGAAGCCAGATTACTGAGATAAATCAAGCGAATCCCTCCTCCATGAAGGGATTAAGCTATTAGGGGCAAACAAAACTCAAAGGGCAACCTCTATCATCAGTACAAAGCAAATATATACTGTTTAAATAAAATATTCTATGCTCAAAAATAGCAGCTGAAAGTTTCAGCATTTCCTAAGACAGTCAAATCCTTGCAGTACTGGTCTCCTTGAGAACAGTGGTAAAAAATATCAGCTAGGTTGTTACACAACCATTGCTTTCAGAATTAACAGATCAATTAAAAGAACAGACCTTTTAAACCAGCTGATGACTGATTTAGCAGATAAGACAGAAGAAAGATCAGAGGAAGTAAATGAAGCAATACTCCAATACAGCAGCAGATTTGGATTTGACCTTGCAAATTTAGAATTGCATGAATGAAGACTACATATATGAACCTCACAGGTTCACAGCAAAATTATTGTATTTTCTGCTACCTAATTTTTGTAGTTATCTAAATGAACAAGTTCAAATAACTGTAAAGACCTCAGAAGGTACTACTGGAGATGTTCTGTCCTCACACAGGCAAGATGATTTTATGACAGTCCAGTGCTCAGAATAAACTTGAAAATGCCATGTGCGTTATAGGCTCATTGCCTGTAGGTCTGAAAGTGGCTAAATTATCTTGCTCAGCCTCCTGTATATTAGTGCTTGTAGCTTAACCACCAAGCCTATTGGTCTGTGAGTTTTAATTCTCTTTTTTCTGCTTTTTTGTTCATCAGTAGAGCTGACACACTAATATTCTACCAAGAAACACATTCACATACTTGTAAACAGTAACATACTATTTTTTGTAAAATACTCTTAGACTCTTAGAGCATTTCCAAACACTTATTTGGCATTGAGCTTCTTTTTGCTGGGGGCTCTTCCCCTTCCCTTTCTGCTTTTCAGACTGTAGCGTAGGAAACGGGGTGTAGTTGTGTAACAAAGTGAGTCAGCATCTGTAAGCAGAAATCCTTCAGCTGTCCAGATTACATAGCTACAGTAATAATGAAATGGTAGAAATAATAAAAAGAAGTATTTCCAAAGAGGTAAGGGGACTTAAGGGCTACCGAATGAATTGGGAAATCACTGCTATGCAGAGATAATATTCTAAGATTACCATGGCATTGAAATATGCCCCTAGAGAAAACTAGTGAAACTTTTATGAAAAATCATGTTATACAGTAAACTTTAAAATTCACCTGCCTTTGTCTTCCTACACTATTCTTGCACTGAAGTGACCTCGGTTAACAGCCTGCACTGGTATCCCCTTCCAATTGCAGTCATCAGCAATGGCAGTGCAGAACACTCCTCTAGAAATTTTTGCATATTGGTCACAAAGCAACTTAGAAAAATGAACAAGCATAATTATTTGTATTTTGCAGACAATAATCTGATCAAGAGAGAGGTTGGATGGTTCATTGAGGGTTACACAGAAAACTTAAGGCTCACGCTGGCATAAATACAGCCAAGTAGACCATGTAACCTCAAATATCTGTGTGAAATTCTTAATCTTTTTTTTTTTTCAACCTACTCTTACAAGACAAAAGTAGAAAGTACCTAATAGAAAATTCTGTACAGTAGTACTACTACTGACAAAATACTGATAATACTTACAGTTTTTCTTGTTGCTAAATTCTTGATCAAGAAGTTATTTGATAATGATTTTCCTGCTAAAATGCAGCCAGTTTTAAAAAAAGAAACAACCTAGTATAACAGGTTGCTTCAGAAGTTACAGGCAGACATAATCTAGTATTTAATGAAAATCAGGCCAACATACTGCTAAAATTACTTTAATTTCTCATTTACTGAAACAAATAATACCACCTCTGATTGGCCTACTCAAAAGATCAACTATTGCTGCATTTTACTTCATTAAAATGATTATTTTTACCTCTTGTAAAGCAAAAGGCATCACCTGAAATAACTTTGCTTATCAGTAGGTTCTGGCTACAGTGAAAAGTGTACTATAGGATCCCCTGCCCTTATCTGTTCAGTGAATTTTATAGCCTTACATTGACCTGAACTATCATGTACAGTATAAGGCAGCATCTTAAACTGGTTTGTGACTGGGAAAATCTTGTTAACAACAGACACAGAGAAGCTCTAAACTGGATTGCCTGCAGAAGCAGCAGAGGCTTCTAAAAAAACCTTGCAGAAATATCTGTAATTAATAACTTCATTATCATTTAATTCAACTACTGAGAGAGACTGATAGGACAAATGCCCTCATGAGACCTATCCTAACCCTATGATGTTACAGAGGCATACCGGTGTATTCCTGTGCAAACTTAATTTCCTGTTATGGCTGGTCACTTCTGGAGGCATGGCCAAAATGTAGCTGGCATTGCAGAAATTTATGGACTTTAAAATCTACAGCCATGCTAATTCAATGAAATCCTGACTTGACTTCCACTCAGGATTTCAGCAGGCAGTGGACTACGTCAAACACTCCCAGCAGTTATTATGGATGGGCCTCTTCAATGGAATAATTATAGGTAGACTGTTTTAGTCAGAAGTACAATGAAACTTGGAAAAAACCTCTCTGACTAAAGGGCACATAGCACATTGCTTACAAAGAGCCTTAATTTTTCTTTCAAGTTCTGTCTGCACGGTCCGTATTATAGATTAAAAATAAAATACAGTTACCAATGCTGATGTATAAAATTTAATTTTAGAAAATGGATTGAATTATATAATATTTATTATATAATTTTATCTACATTTTATCACTGTAGAACTAATATCAGTTTTTATTTTGATGTCCAAATAAACCAAACTACAAAAACACTTCTTTCTTGATCCAATTTCATTATGAAAATGTAACTACATCTCTTCTGCAAATCTTTGTCAAGCCAATCACCACACTCGTTTCTTAATGGTTATCCAACTTCATAGCTGTCAGTAACATTTGGCTAATTTCTGTTCACAAATGCTCCCAATTTTGCCATATTGAAAATAAGTCTATGTCAAGTCCAGTTCTGTAACCCAAAAATAATTTAAACTGAATTCAAATTTCAATTGACATTTTCCATTATGGAGGAATATCATGAAGAAAACCAGTATCATTCAAGAAAATAACAATGAATTTATTAAATTACTAAACTTCAATGGGATACGAACAGTAAGTGGAAAATGCTGCACTGCTAACCACCATCTGCCTATAAAGTCACTGTTTTAAAGACAGCATAGGACAGAAAATATTTTGAAGGGAATTAATCAAAAACTTACTTTTAGTATACCATATACAAAATAACTGCTGTAGCTTAAGCAGGGCTGGATTGCAGTTTATGCAGGTGTGGCCAAGCGGGCTTGCAAGTACCTGCCACAAGCAGTGTAACATGCTGCTGCAGAGTTTAGTGCAAGTTGCAAGGCTCCTTTAGGACCCTCAGTCTAACAAACTGCAGACAGGGTGAACTGAACCTAACATATACTACTATTCCTATCCAAACTAATTATCTTTGATCTAACAGAGACTCACATATACTACTTTCAACTGAATCAGAGAGATAAATCTACAGATGTCATAAAATTAACAATTCCTTTGTATTTCTTGAAGTTCTCTTTTGTCTCATTTTTCAGTCAGGTAATTTGCTGTGGTTTGGAGCTTGCTTTAGCATACAGACTGAATGGATTCTTTTGATTAAACATTTCTGATTTGCAGGCAAAACCTTAGTTCATTTTCTTCTCTTTTGTCATTATAGTCAAGGTAAGAAAAAAAATAAATGCATGACCATGGTTAAGCTAACCAAAAAACACTAAATCTAAGAACTGGTATAATCTGTTCCCAGTTTTGTACCACAAGTTCTCCACAGCTCCCAAGACTTTACCACAATTTAAGATTTGATCAACAATTAAAACGTATAGCAAAAGTATAAGCAATAGCTTTGCAATATCTGAAAAGCATCCCTGGATTCCTGTAAGGGGCTTCACAATATCTGTCTTGCTCCACAGTTATCCATATTTCAGTTTAGGAACAAGGATACTGAGCATGCCTCATCAGAAAAAAAAATAATAAAAAAGAAGAAAAATCACTTTTTAGGAACCAATGAATTCCCCACAATATCTTACTTTATTTCATCCTCAAGGACTGCAGAATGCCAAGAACTGCACAAAGAATCACAAAACAAAGGAAAAGGCATAAACAATAAATTGAATTTACCCCCCACACACACACCCCCAGGCATTTCTAATTAATTTTTGCTGTTTATTGTATCTTTATACGCATATCCATCACCCCAGAATCCGTGTTACCGCTTTTTCCTCTACTGTTACATGTCTTAACAGTACAATAACTTTAGTCTAATTGCCTTTCTTAGTCAAGATCATGAATAGCAAGTAGACACGCTTCCTTTTGTTCAGCTGCATCTCTTCAGAGATACATCTCGTAATAATGCATCTTCTAATCTTGCAAAGATTTTACAAGATACATGGAATTTAAATTCTATAGATCACACTGCAATTCAGTGAGGCACACCTGAACAGGCTTATCTATCTTCAAGCATTTAAAATAGTTCCTCTGACTTCCAGCAGTTATTTCAATAATACCATTCAAACACGTAAAAGTCAGCCAAACTCTAAGCTTGCATACTTTGACAAAGGAAACCCCTTAAGGTCTTCCCTTATTTTGCACATGGTTTCAGTAACTCTGCCTATTACTTATTGATCTCCTGTGGAGCAGGACCAGACAAACATTCAGCTAGATCGATTCCACCATTATTAGCTGTGTACGCACAGATACAGCAGTACTGGAAGAGGAGTGGCTGGGGAGCAGCCCTGCAGAAAGGGATCTGGGGTCCTGGTCAGCAGCAGGCTCAGTACCAGTCAGCAGTGAGCCCTGGCAGCCAGGAGGGCAAACCACATCCTGGGGTGCATCAAACAGCATCACCAGCTGGTCAAGAGAGGAGATTATCCTGCTGTGTTCAGCATTGGTGCAGCCTCACCTTGAGTCCTGTGAGGGGTAGCTAAGGACTTTGGGTTTGTCTGGTTTGGAGAAAAGGAGGCTGAGGGGCAACCTCACTGCTCTGTACAGATTCCTGAGGAGGGCAAGTGGGGGGAGAGGTGCTGAGCGCTTCTCCCTGGGATCCAGTGATAGGACACGCATGAACGGTTCAAAGCTGTGCTAGACATTAGGAAGCATTTCTTTACCCAGAGGGTGGTCAAACACTGCAACAGGCTTCTTAGAGAGGCGGTCAATGCCCCATGCCTGTCAGCGTTTAAGAGGCATTTGGACAATGCCCTTAATAACGTGCTTTAACTTGGTCAGCCCTGAGGTGCTCAGGCAGTTAGACTAGATGATCATTGTAGGTCCCTTCCAACTGAAATGGTCTAGTCTATTCTACTCAAAAGGGCATCCATGCCAATACCCTGAAGGAGAGGAGAAAAAGAACTAGAAAAGGGAATGTTAGGGAAGGATACAAAAAGTCCTGCAGCTGTACCATGAGCTCAGAAGCACACCAGTTTATGCATTCTTGCACAAGGCACACATGTCCCAACAACCTCCCTAGAGCCTGTACCTGTATTTTCCTTCCAGTCTCTTCTGTAGTATCTTCCCTTTGCCACAAAACAGATTTCAGATAGACAATATCCAGGCAAGATTCAGCTGATCTCACTTACATGTTCTTGTCAAAACAAGATCCAAATCTCTAAAGTATAAAGGAAATCTAGACAACTTACAGCTACAGCTGCCAAAAGGTAGGCAAGATGAATTCTACCACCAAAGCACCAACCATTAAAAGATCAAGTACAGACACTGATAGATCTCTGTGTGTTAATGCAGACATAAGCAATTTTTGTTTCCCTGAAAAAATATAATTTGCAGATTTTATTTATACCTTCTACATACACTCCATTTAAATACTGTCTGAAAGTCTCTCTGCTCCCCCACCATTTTGCCTGTAAATATTTTGCCTATGTTAAACTTACTGCTGATACAGCAACAACTTCAGTAATTCTGCCAGAACACAATGCTCATTCGGTCACATTTTTATTTCATAAAAAAGAATATACAATTCCTTTAACATGGTATTCAGAAGGACTGACATTTTTCTTTTTCATCTAGTTGATAGTTTTTTAACATGTTGGTATAAATATATATTAAATATATTTTATATTAAATATATCAATTACTATTATGAACACTGCTTATTCATATACACTACTCCTTTTCTATAACATAGAAAATTAGTAGACCCAGTGGTGATAGTATTTGTTTTCCTAAGGCTTTATTAGTTTGCCAGATACAAGGTGACTGTAGCCTACCTTCCTAAACTGTATTTTCCTGCTCTGATCCCAATTTTTCAGTTACAGAGTCCACTTAAATAACGGATATTCCTTACTCAGATACTCTTTCTTTTTTGTCTGTAAACTGACCTTGTTTTGTATGAAATACATAGCACATTAGAACTACTAAGACAATCTGAACACTACACATCAAGATAAAAACCCACTTTTGGAACCCTTAACACATACAGGATCGCTTAAGAGTCTTGCATACGGGCAGACTTGTACTGAATTTCCCATATGTATTAATTCATCAAAGTATTTTTATTTCCATGTCCAATGTCTGAAAAGAAGAAAAAAATACAAGGAAACAACTTCCCTGAGGTCAAGTGGATTCTCTGTACTGCAGGAAAGGATGTTGTATTCAAACTATGTCTTGTACGTTAAACAGGAACAGACAAATAGATGCTAGTAAGTCACAGTAAGATACTGTTATAGTTTGAGTTAAACCTTAAAGAAAGTTAGTTTTGATGACTATATTTCATTTAAAGTATCTATATATCAGCTTTAATTTCTAGAAATTGGGTGAATTCATACAAGAGACCATTTTCTTACTCAGTTCCCAGTTGCACAAGTATGTTTTAAGGCAGTTTAGTCCATGTTTCCAAAGGATTTGGCATATTTGTATAGACAGATTTGTATTGAAGATGTCTAGCTTTGTCACACATTGGTATCTTCACCACAATAATCTGTGAGACTTACTGGAACAATTAGCCAAATTCTGAGAAGCTGTTGACGTAAATAAAGAGTAATTGTATTGCAACACTACAAAGGAAGTCTGAGATCATTCCAGAATGTAGAAAAAAACGCAAGAAAGCAGCATAACCAGCAGTTTATACATTTTTCCAATAGAGCACTTGTAGGCCTTGTTTAATGAGAAATAGCAAAAGAATAACAAAACATAGCCTTAAAATAAATGATATCACACTATTCCAAATAATACCAACAGCAGACAGTGTCTAGTCTATAACAACCATATGATGGATTAATAATGGATTAAGAACAGTCACTTTATAATGAAGTCTGAATCCAGATGGAGCACTGACCACCTATGCAATAGAGCAATATTAAAAAGTCATGCATAATTCAAACATATTGTATACCTCTTACTGGCGAAGCTGAAGGCCTTTTATACTGAGAACATGCAACAGACCAGAGTTCATAGAAATAAAAGGACCCAGATACAATATATATTTTAATTATCTCAACTCTGATAAGCTGATGCAGAAGTAATCCTATCTAAGCTTTCCAAAGCTAGCTCACCATACCTTAGCAATCAAATATTATTGAGTTTATAATTAAGTTTAATTAGGTCAAAGAATGTTTCTGTTACATTGACTCACATATACATAACAAATGATCACTCAGGACTAAAAGCAATCAAAATTAATGAACTCTGATCTAGTGTGTGCAAATGTAGCTTAAGTCAGGGTAACTTTTTGTTTGTATTTTATATTGGGGTGCATTTGATTAACTTGCAAGTAGACAGTTCAGAATGCTTCTAACAAATGACCATTTGGAAGTTTTATTTTCAGTAATGGTAACTACTCTATATAGCCAAAATAACTCTTCTGAGGCTTTGCATATGGAACTTTGCCTTCTTTATGAAAGTGTTTTACTTGTCTAGTTCATCATGTATCTGTTCTATGTTCCTCCTCAATATAACAAGAAAACAAAAGCAACTTCCACAACTTTGCAACAAATTTTGCATACAACTGATTACAGAGAAGCACTGCACACCATCACCCTGTTTCTTCTTCTGACCAGGATTTTGCTTAAATAAGTATAATTTTATTCTGAAAAGTGCAAATTTTGTATTATGTTTTCCCATTTTTTTCTCTGGATACCTCTTGAGTTACTTTTGATTGAGTTGAGACTCATTAGAGACATAGTATCATCTATCACCATTACAAGATTTCAACTACTTTGCAGTTACCCCTTTTGCAATAGCCATTAAAAATACATTGCTTTGAACTACTTTGCTGAGTGCTCTACATAAAAATCTCCAGATAAAAGCATCCATCACCATTTTGCTTAGTGTGACTACACTAATTATATTCAACAGCTCAAAATTCCCAAAGGGTACTTGGCCTACAGAAACTAAATAAACGAGTACCTTGTTTCCAAGAAAGGTACAGAACATAGCTACCTGACCCCAACTGAGGAGCACAAAACCTTACACACCTCCAGCACCCACCAGGCTCAGAAGGAGGCTGCACAGACTGAAGACCCACACTTCGAAGTCTGGGTATCAGAAAAGAACAAAAGTGGCAGCAGCAACAAGGGGTGAAACCACAGGCAGAAATCTCCAAGCAGCTCAGAAATTAAGTAATGAGAGACATAATGTCTGCAGAAGGAGGAATAAAGAGAATTGTACAGCTCTAGGAGGGTGTCTTAAACACAAAAATGTACTTAGCTCTCTATGATCGTGAAAGCTGTCTCAGCTTTAAAGGGACATCTATAAAAATCTGAAGTTTATGTAAGCTATGTTAATTATATAATGTCTGTAAATCAATATGCATATGCCAATCTAGAACATTATCACCATTTTAAGAGCACAAGCATGAAACACAGAGGCTGAGTTAACTGTGTAGACTGAATACGAGTTAAGCCTTCTGGTGGAGGCCAACACTAACAAAAGCCCATTAGATAATATGTACATTTTCCTTTAAAAATAGACTTCAGACTGCAGTGGCCTTGCACGTTCATGCACTCAGCCCTCACAGTCTGCTGGCCACATCTGTCACAAGTTATCACAAACTATTTGACATTGAGGGGATCTATAAATCCACTTCTTTAAGCTGGCAATAAAACATGCCAGGACCAACCAGTTCAGTTTAATAAGCCAGTTTATCAACTCCTGAAGCATCAATACCAGTCCAGATCACTAAACAAATACAAAGATCATTTAACATGCTTAGGTTACCAGCCCTTGTCCTGAGTCAGCAAAGCTCCAACCAGCACTTCCTGCAAAAGGAAATTCTGCCTTTATGACTGATTCCCCTGGAAAAGACAGGTATGTCTGGCAGTGGTCAGTCATTTAAAAAAATTAAGATCTATTTTTATTAAAAGATCATAGACAGGTGATGGTGTAAATTGGCAGGAGACCCATAGGTATGTTGCTTTCCAAGGTATGAAGCAATTCAGTCTTCAAGTAGTTAATATTCACTTTCTTTGCCACCCCCTACGCTCTCCTGGACAAAGGTGGCGACCAGATGCATTTAAACAGATTGGAAACTTTAGACAGAGTAAAAATGGCCAGAATTTTCCATTGGCAAGTACAAGAAAGATGCATACCCCTCAGGTGATGCCTGTGAGGCAAATGCAGCAATGACTGCAGCATGCGATTGACAGTGCTTCCTTACATCAGCAGCAAAATGAGCTGGAAGAACTGAACAGAAGCCATTCACCTAATTATGTAAACCAGGAAGTATGCTGCACAGGAAAGTCTAATATGCTTATCTGTTAAATACATATGCTATTTAATAAAAAATAACTAACTTTATTACAGAGTCTGATAGATTTATTATCTGTAAAAATGTAATAATATATAATTATCCTAGTTAGAATCTAAATTCATAATAGGGAACACATGCATTTAGATTTTTATATTCTTAGCCACTGCCCTGGAAAATGAATGCTTTCATTGAGGATATACATATAAGCAATTTGGCACATCTTTTCAAAGATGTAAGAGTTGCTACACAAAGGAACTTCAACAATTAGTTATTTACATCATGCTACAATCCAAAGGCTACACTAAGCGTAGAGCCCTCACTATGTCATTTCAAACTGTCATTGCTTGGAAGAAAACAAAAGAAACAAAAAAAAAGTAGTGTATTGGGCTAACTGAACTCATCTCAGAATGGCCATGACTCAGGCTAATGATAGATCTTTGAGGTCAACACTACGTCTTCAGCAATGGTAAAAAACAGCTGCCCAGGCAAGTATGTGAAAGCAGAGTAAACACCTAGTGATACACTCATAGTTTACTCTCCCAGACTGCAGAAATATGAAAGTTAAATAATTTCTTCAGATGGTTTGTTTCAGTCAGTCTAATAGCTCTTGATGGATTTTTCTTCCATTAATTTGTCCAGTCTGCTCTTTGAACTCCTGCAGACCTCTGGTATCCAGAACACCCTGTGCCAGAATTCTGTCACTGCCTGCTAGCTGAAGCAATATCCCTTCTGGTTTGGTACAAATCTACAAAGAGTTTAATTTTCTGCCCTTAATCACAACAGAATTAATAACCTTACATTGATTGTATTTCATAGAATAGCCACCCACCATTTTTTTTCCCCCAGTATATTTAATTTCAGTTTATGTAAGTTTCAATATATTTGACTGTTTCTTATATGGAAACTGTTCCAAACTTTTGAGATTACTTCTCTTACCCCACCCTGCACCATATCATGCTGTGACCAACTCACACCCCGTTTTTTGGGGCGTAAGCTACCTTGTATATGAATAGTGGGGAGCAACACAGTAAGGAGGCGATGTTGCATAACACCACCACAGCTGGTTTCTGCGAATCAATTCTTTTCTTTTTGAAATTTGCCTTCACAAACATGAGAACAAAAGACAACCAACTCTGTACTGTAATAAAATCCAATTGTTTGGAATGTCAGTTATGGCCCTTTAAGAGCAAAACCCAAGATGACAAAAGACACATCTCTCCCCAATATAAATAGCATCTTCTAGCATGTCTCCCTTTTCTGTTGCTTTTTAAGCACTTGCACAGAACAAAATGCTTCTACAGGTAAGTATTCACCCATGGACTACTGGATTCCGTGTGCCCCCCTTTCATACTACAACATTCCACAGTACAATTAGAAGACTAATATTTTCTAATGACATGAGACACTTGGAACTTAAGGAGCAGGTTTTCAATCTAGATGCATACTCAGCACCGTCTTTATCATTATCCATCAGCAAAATATGATGTGAAAGGAAAAACAAAAATTTATTTGCCACATCCAGAAGGCTCACAAAGGTGACAGTCCTCCTTTACCAGGATGATTATAATCTAATTGGCAGGAACACGAGTCATTAGAAAATGCATAATTCTTCCTGCACAACTTGTTCTAATGTCAACAGCACCAAGTTCCAATGGGCACACTTGAACCATTACCTCAAACTAAAAAAACTGAGGGGTGGGGTGGGGTGGTGGTGTTCCGAGGTCACATGCCAGGCTAATTTTCCAAACCAAAGGCACCTTCCCTCTCAAAGGAAGTCACCCTAACAGTTTAAGTCTTCTGTCATAGCCAGAGGCAAACTAGCCTTAACACCAATTATCAGTATCACATGCTGAATAGGAAACTGTAGTATTACAATGTAGAAGAGTTCAGGGCAAAGTAAGCTTCAGTGACACAAGACACAGTATATTCTGGGTGGCTGTACAGCATAAGATAAGCAGTGCTTTCTGGTAACAGAAAAAAGCGGTGACAGACTTGAGGCTACCTCAAGCAGAAAAGATAAATCAACAAGTATTTACATAAATTGTCCATTTAAATAAACTGACCATTCTTCAAGATACACTGCACACCACTACCCATTATATCCTCATGGGATATTCCCCACCCTCCTGACCTGCATAATTATGAAGTCCTCAGATCACCTCCCTCTAAGAATTCACCTATTAACTGTGGTTAATAACTAAATAACTAAAGGAACTGTACCTTTTAAGCAGTATTTAAATCTTTAGCTATTAGCCAAAACAGACTCATACTCAATACACATTCAAGTATTTCTACAGCAGCGTAACAGCTTCTACACAAGAGAATTTTAAATAATTGTCTTAATTATACAAGAATAAACTACATACTCTTTATGGAAACATGAAAATAGCTAAAACCAGCATTTTCCATCCCAGATCAGAGTAAGTCATCTAGAAAGCTATCAATTAGTCCAGAATAAATAGTCAACAATTTTGAATTTTCCCTGAAGAATAACAATTCCTTCAAAACTCCCTTAAAGGATTAACAGTTCCTTTGAAGTTGGGCTCAATGTAAGGTCTAATGTGATTAACTAACATTAAAGTATTAGATAACACAGAAGGCCAGGCTACTGTGGGTTTATGATCTCCAAAATGGTGCTGGATTCTACCCCGCCCACTTGAAGTGCCTACTAGGGCTTGCATTTGTCTGCAACCATCCAGGCAGGTAAATCCTTAAATGTAATTGCTTCTTAAAAGAACAGGTAATACTTCAAAAACAAAATTAAAATCTGATCATTAAAGAAACCACAGCACTAGGTTTGACACGTGCTAATAAATTAAAAAAAACCCAACCAAAAACAAAACAAAACTGTTAAAACAAGCAGCTTTTATTCTCTATTTTTTAACTTTTTCTGTCTGTACTACATAAGAGGTCTACTGAAAGGGAAAACTGGTTCAACAGCTGACTGTAAACAAAACACTGAAAATGATGATACAAACACTGAACAGAAGGAATGGTAAGTTTTCCTACATCTATTTTAATTCTATGGATTTGAAATGATAAATCCAAGTGTACCCTCATGTCACAACTTTACATGGAAAACAACTAATATTGCACTTTTCTGCATAATTACACTCAATACTTTGATTCAACATCCACCAAAATCAAGTTTCTTCCTTATAGCTTATTTTTAAAGTAAGCAGATATCAATCACTGTAGTAATATTTTAAAAATAATAAAACAAGCCAATATTTTACCTTTACTTCCAGAAACAATTAAAAAATTTAGTCAGAAACAGTCTATTTGTACCAAAAAGTGCACACATTATAAACTGTGTAGTTTTTATAAAACATGTTTTCTGATGTTGTCTTCACATCTGAAGTATGTGATACGTGCATCACTTCAGTGACACACGTAGGTCTCACAATTGTATTAATTTCACATTACACAGTTTCACAACATCAGCATTAACCACCGACATAACTGAAATAAAATTTCTTATACAGTCATGCAATAGGATAAAGGTCTGTTTTTAAGTCTTGCATTCACAATGCCCTTTTATCCTGATAATTATTTCCTTATAAAAGATTCACTGCTTTACAATAAACTGTCATCCTGGCTTTTTATTTTTCTCTTTAATTATTCTACTAAAGAAAAATGAAAGCAGTAATACATCAAATGTAATTTTTTAGTAATAAGCAGAACAAGTTATTAATGCAATGTATGAAAACAATGCAGCTGAAAAGATGAAGAGGGTTGTTTCAGAGTGCCCACAACAGCCATATTTCAGTTTGAGGGGATGTGAAGGGAAGGCAAAAAGGAAAATGAAATTACTCACACTTGTATCCAGGCTGCAGATACTGATTGTATCTTCATCTTGAGTACTCTGTTTTCGTTTTTTCTATAAAACAAAATGAAAAGAAAAGCTCAGTTTTGATGAATAGCAGCAACTACCACTAGAGCCTGATCCTGAAACAGGTACAATATAATGAAGCCATGCATATACATATATGTATATATAATTATTTTCTCTCATCATCATTATAAACACCATGTATATGAATATAAACTCTTATTTTCACAAGTTGAAAAGCTACCTATTTAGTACATTAGTAAATTAAATTCTGTTCCTTTTTCTACTCATACAGAATTATGTTCACCTCAATTAAGAAAATTATTTCTAACTAAAAGCACAAGTAAATATTGCATATTGTAAATTTTACTTTGGCACTTGATATGAACTTCTGTAACTAATAAGACTGTCAGGAGGAGAAACTCATATTTTGTATCAAAAGCCTATACTTTGATTTTTCAAAACATACGTTCAGCAATCAAGTACTATTCCCAGAGAGTCAATATTACATAGTGAGGATAATAGCTGAAATGTACTGCAGGAATTAAATTAACATGTTTTTGGGATTTCACTATCCAGTCAGTGATTGCATTCTGCTCTATATTCAGGTTTTGTTCTGGAAAATGGCAAGTCCCCCCTTCATGTCATTTCACAGGTTCACCACCAGATTAATCTTCACGCCCTTCAAATAAGAAGTATGAAATGTCATTTAACAGCTCTGTATTTTCTACCACACCAGGAAGATGTAGGAAACAAGAGAAGTCACCGAATACATGATCCTTATTTATCCAGCTGTGTCGTCTTCCACTGCCAACTAAAGATAAGCATTCACACATAATAGCAGCTGGGATTTAGTTTTCAGTCTACAGAAGTCAAAGATAAGCAATTTAAAGAACAAAAAAACCCCACATAGATGCCATACAGAGCTCCTATCTTACAAGATGATGAAAGCTCAGCTGAAAGGCAGAAGCTGCACATCGTGCAGGTATTTCTTACTTATTTTCGAAAAAAAATATATAAAAAAATGTATTCCCCCCACCACACCCATGCTTCTAGCTCTTCTGAAGCTTGGAGATTTTATTCCATCAAGCCAGCAAAACAACCACTGCATCTACTAGGTCAAGCATATGGCTTCTGAGAACTGTTTTTTCTTTGATGAACAAAGATAGGGAATACCTACCACAGAATCCAGAAATTTTTATTTCATTCTGTTTTAAAATTAAACTGCAGGTGTTGAAACTTCTTATATTTACCCACTAGTTTTCAGGAGATGTTTGACTTGTAGAATCATATTTGAATACAATTTTGCTATTTTTCAGGAAGTAACTTGTCTCACTTTTTTCTGACAATGATAATTTTAAAGTCAAGAATAACTGTGTTATAACACCATTATTACTCAGAAACAGAAACCGGATCATGAGTTCTCTCACCACACTACATCATGAGAAGTACTTCACAAAAAGCAGTTCTTCATTCTCAGGCTATGCACAATCAAATCCCTCTCACAATTATAGCACAGATTTTTAGCAACAAGCTAAGGGACAGAATAGAACACAGAAATTTCTGGACCAGACCACACTAAGCAACAAACAGAAATATCTGAATTTATACTGAGTATGTTTGTTTATCCTGTAACTTTTATATGGTTGATTTGTGGGAGGGGGGGTTCCCCACAGGATAAACTAATCTGAATTATTATTCTAGGGTCAGCCACTGTGAATTCATGATGGAAAACACAAAACAGGGATGAGATCTGTAAAGTCAGTACTTTGCCCAGATGGTAACATTTCCTAAGATCCTAGTGAACATGTTGCAGACTATTCATCAAAGCTAATTACACTTCTGTAGATACAAATGTATGTATTCTTTAGGTTTCCTCAAAAAATCATACACTGATTCTACTTAAGTCAATACTGAGTCTTTACTTTGCAAACAAGAAATTACAAAACTAAAGAACTGTGTCCCTCCCACACAATGGACACAGGTTAAAACAAAATGAAGGGTGTTTAGATTTGGAATACAGATTTCTACAAGAGAAGGGTAAATTAAAACGGTGTATGGATCAGGTATACCTGAATCTATACTAACTGATGATTCTGGTGTACAGTTGGACAAGATGCAACTGCATTCACAGCTTGGGTTGGTGTTGGTTCAGGTCTGACACCTTTAGCTATGGAAGTATAAAAATGGTATAAACTTAAGCCTCAGTCTGCAAAATATTAGCATAAAAGTTAATTGCAAAAGAATCAATACAGTAATATAACTTCACTCAAAAAAAAAGGGGTGTGTGTGTGTGTGTGTGAAAAATATTAACACAGAACATGGCATTTCCAACACAGGCCAACTCTCATGAAAGTGGATTGAGACTATAAATTACATATTATGAAGTACAAGCCCACTAGCAAGGCTACAGGATTAAAGTGAACTTGAATGAGAGGACATCCTGTTACTGTAGAAGGAATATTACACAACAACAACTATATGTGGGCTTCTAACGACTACATTCATGGGGGTATACGGGTCCAAAACACAGAGGTATCATGGACAAAGCAGTGTCCATGAGGACAAGTGTCCAAGACAAGGCTATTCAGGTAAAGCACAGAATGTAGTTAGTAGTAAATATTAACAGGCTCATATCTTATTTAGACATAACCTCTTTGGTTGTATAACTAAATCTCAATACACTCATGAGGAACAAATCAGTATCAACTGTGATGTACGCACTAAAAGGGATGAAAAAACAGGTAAATTGTAAGAAAAACAATTACATATTGAATGAGTCTGGGACAGCCTCCACAAAGTAGATTCCTCGCTCCACCTTATACTTTACTGTGCTCATCAAAGGATCACTCCTTGCTTTATTTTAGATCTTCTACTTACTGAAAAGTAACACACACACAAAAAAGAATCTACCAACTACATGCATACTATACTGTTATTGTTATCTGGAAGTTTGCAAGTATTATACTACTAATGTTCTCTGGAAGTTTGTCTCAGTGGCTATGCAAGACAAGTAATCTCATACAGAAATTTTTAAACATCATCAACCACTGCAAGCAAGATTAATGTTTAAAATTTTCTAAGACTTTCAAAGGCTGTTATCAGGGAGGGGGGAGGGGCCAACACCATGGCAAAAAAAAAAGTTTCCAATAATTGAGCTACCAAATAAATTTCTTTGCCCATAATAAGTGGATTAGAAGCAAAGATTGCAGTGGATATTGTGCAGGGAGCATAAGGTGCTCATTAAATTAATCCCTGCTCTTTGTGAGGATCTTTTACCCAAAGGAGTCACAAGTCCTGTCTCAGTTGCCATAGCACAACACAGCTGACCTCTGAATCTCTCATGTTCCAGAAAATCACTCCCTAAATGTTGCTCTCCATTTTATGTTTTAAATCAGATGGCACATCAAGCAATGCAAACTTCACTCCGTTTTGATCTCAATTTGTGTGTATACCTTTCACAAAAGATCCTAGAAGTACAATGTAACAGCTTTAGGATGAACCCAGAAGAAGACTTACGTGATTAAGCATTGTATGTATTGCACACGTTCATAGTGGAGTAAGCTTCACTGAAAAGCCAAGGATCTTTGACAATAAGACGAGTTTATAGCTCAAACACTGAAAGCAGTTAAGTAGCATATTAATGAAGAAGTTGAATTTCCTGAGAGAATTTAAGTAAGCAGTGCTTTGAGAGGTTCAAATATCTATTGCGCACATTGCTTGAATGACAAATAAATGTATCAAACAAATCCTAACTGCATCATATTGTATTATAGTAGATTTTTCATACCAGCTTATATTGTCACACGACTCTGTCAAGCCAAAAAACAACGTGTGAATCTTTATTCAACATGACACCTGCACTGGCCCAGCATAGCGCTAGAAGAAAGGACTGATTTCTTGATTCCATTTTATTACCTTGCACATGATGTATTCCTAGTTCTTGTTAATATCTCTTACAATTATCTATGGCTGCAGAAGTCACCAGTTTTAATACAACAGCTTTTTTTTTAAGACTATATGGCTTGAAGAAGCATGCACAATAGGGAGAAGGAAAGCCCATGCTGAGTCTGCTATATTAAGATGACATACACTAATTAAAGTCTATGAGTATACCCATGCAGAGATCTTACTGAAAATTGCAGAAGATTTAACCACAAACATATCAAGTGACAGAAAAGTTGAGGCCCTTATGGATACCTGTGCATGCCTGAGTTATATACACAAGTTATGCTCCTTACATGTGTAATACATAATCACATTCTAATACACTGCATATGAGTGTTGTTTTAATGTAACCAAGCTGGTGATTGTATCAGGTTTTATTTTCATTAAAATCCCATAAGAAGCTCCAATACATTATGAATACTATGAAACAGGGATAAAGTTTAAGACATGACCATTAGTGTTCCCTACCTTTGTTCTTGGGAAGCACATTAAAGCTATTAATCTAAATATTCCTGAAATTTTAAACTGAACTATCCAACTAGAACCCATCTCTATTTTAAATTCAGAGTAATAATATTAAAAATAATCCAAGTAAAAGGTAGCACGCTATCCTTACACTAGACATGATCAGTCATCATCTCCACTGTATATTATTTATGAGTAATGCCACACTGCAACATTTTATGAAATACATTAAATACAAAATACTGTGATTACTCCATATCAGTCTATGAGCAATGGAAAAATGCCACCCGCTATCTCACTGCAGTATTTCTTTATCAGAATTTGTAAGCAATTAAAACTAAATTGAAAAAATGTTATGAAGCTGTTTGCCTTGCTGGGAAAAAAGGACAGCTTGCAACATTTCAATAACTCCCCTTTTCTGCACAGTATTTGTAGAGCTAAAAAAAGGTGTAGATGTCTGTGTGAAAAAAGTATATACCAATAACAAGTATCTATTCTGAATAGAGATGTGTCTGTGTTTTCTGACCGACCACTCAGATTCATTACATGCATCTGAATGTGTACCTCTAGACTGAAAAAAATTTTCTATTGCACTTGGGGCTTTTTTGTCTTTTGGAATACAATTAAAAAAAAAAAAATAAATCTAAGTCCCCAGACCACAAAGACTGGATGTATATTTTGTTTGAATCTTGATCTATATATGTGATACTGTTGCTTAAAAGGCTATGGTTACATCCATACATCCATAGCTATAGAGACAGAACAGTTCCTGATCTTGCCATAGCAGAAAAGAATTGTTCTCCATAACTATCTGGCAGGAGATGAGAAAGTAAGATATCCAATTATATGTTAAAGCAGTGATTTAATTAAAGGAATTAGAGCAATAAGACATTATTATAGGAAGGTTGAATTAACAACCTCTCTCCATCACAGGGTTTTAGTTACCAATATCACAGATTTATATTTTACCACCTGGGAGATGAAATGCAAAGATGCACAAAAATATCTTGATTAAAAAGCTCATCCTGTGATGGGGAAGAAAATGCTTCTCAGAAGAATCACTGACTTTTGCTAAATCATCCATCCATTCTAATTGCTTAGAAATGTGTCTGCACAAAGGCCAACATCAAAATAAGTAACAGTTCAGGAGCATGTATTTGCATAGGCACATAACACCCTTAAACCTTCTAAGTCATAGACTAATTTCAAAACAAAACATAAAACAACTTACTTTTTAAGCCCTTTTTTCATACAGAAATCCATTTAACAAATGGATCCATTCATTCTACCAAAACAGACTTCGTCCACCATCACCCCAAAAAAAAAGTCCAAAATAAAGAAAAATTAAAACCCATTTAATCATTCTGTATTTCAAATTATTTTCATATGAAAATGTCTGAAAAACTTAGTCTTTCCAGAACATATATTTGGGCACACTTCAACACTGCTAATTGGAAGTAAGAAACTTCACAAAAAACAGAGGTCTAATATATGATTTAAATAAATATAAGTAGGTGGAGGTGCATATATATATATACACACATACATATCTATCTATACATATATATATGCACACATACAGAAATACATAGATACATGTATATATCACATACATTCCTCCCCACTCCCTTTTTTTAAAAAAAAACAAGGCAAAAATT
>JAVJGI010000050.1:9560127-9619364 GCA_035590275.1 Ibycter americanus
ACAGTAGCACAAGTTAAATGTGTGTCAAGCAATTACCTCAAATTTGGTAAAGCAAGGTATTGTTGACATGTAAACGGTATACAAAAATTTAAGTAATTTCTAATCTTATTGTATATTTCTTGTTTTAATATTCATAGTGGTGTTAAAGCATGGAAGTAGCATGCTGTCATCAAACAATGCTCACTCTCCCTTCACCTGAAAGGTCTAGCTTAACATAGGGAATTTTAACATACAAAACCCATCATAAACATAAGATTAATACATTTCTGCCATACTTTCTACATTAAAAGATTTAAGGTTCAAACTATGTATTTAGCTAATCATGCTAATGTCTTTTACTACATTCCCTATGTTAAGCTAGACCTTTCAGGTGAAGGGAGAGTGAGCGTTGTTTGATGACAGCATACTACTTCCATGCTTTAACACCACTACGAATATTAAAACAAGAAATATACAATAAGATTAGAAATTACTTAAATTTTTGTATGCCGTTTACATGTCAACAATACCTTGCTTTACCAAATTTGAGGTAATTGCTTGACACACATTTAACTTGTGCTACTGTTCACTGCACAGTTCGTCTACAAGGACAAAGGGAGCATGTGTTCTGCAGCACCTTCAGTATTACACGCTTTCTTATTTTATGTTTAAAAGGAGATTCAGGTAGGAGTCATAGCTACCAGAAGCTGAAAGAAATCACAAAGAAGTATCTATTGTGTAGTAAGCTATGGTATTTACTTCCAGTGAAGGCATTCCACAATAAGCAATGACAAAAGTATTAGGCCCATCTGGAACTTTCATTTAACTCAGGTCTTTAGCTGCTGCAACTGAGTAATTCCACTTCTAAACCAATAGAACTTCATCTGCTTATATCGCTTAAAGATGAATTCCACTCTAAGAGAAGTGCTTCAAAACTTGTTTTTATAAATGATTTATAGGCAACTGCAGATTCTTTAAAGCATAAAGTTAATAGCTCAGTCTAAAAATTAAGAAAAACAATGAAAAATATGTATGCACTAAGAAGTCAAACATGACTAAATATGGAGATTTAAGAAACAATAAAAGTAGTTTTAAAAACAGAGTTATCTCCTTTTTCCTTTGATTAAATTAATTGGTAATAATATTTCACTTTTTAGTAAATATCTTACGTCAATGATTTTAACTCTCTCTCTCTCTTCACACACACAGATAATTAATTCACATTCCCTACATCCTTACACCTCACTCTTGATCTGTCCCTATCCTGTTCAATCTTTTGTGACTTGCTTAGATCTACAAACATGGAGCTCTTTTTGCCAGCTGCAAAATTCTGCATACTTCCAGTAGGCAAGAATGTCAAGACAAATTTGAATTTGGGTAGCAAGCTAATAGCTATTCAAACTTCATTTTTAAAGAAAACAGGCCCTTGGTGAGCTGGTGCAATCTTTCATCAGCTTGAGACAATTAGAATAAAAAGTTTCTGCTGAGCTTGGAGGAAGAAGATAAAAGGTGAAACTGATACCAGTCAGCAACCAATTCCCTTGACAACAAGAGCCATGACATCTCTCTGCAGACAGAAAAAACTACTTGAAAGAATCTTCAGGAAGCAGCCATTTTAGACCAAGACTTTAAAAAATTACTCAAGTATTTCCCTCTTGAGGTACTTTAAATGCTGTTAGTCAGTGCCCCTGCCTAAAGATGAGCTAAAACCAAATCTTGCCACCTTCTTTTCAGATCCTTCCAGCAGAACACAGTTTATTTTTCAAAGGAAATCCATATCAATTCTATATATAAGCCTGCAAATTTTTTTCCAGGATTCTTTCCTTCCTCTTCATTAATTTGTCATTAGGCTGTTACTAGATCTAAGTTATTTCTTAATCTTTCATGCCATCACAGGAAACCCTAATCTTTTGCTATCAGAATTTGGTAATCCCTTACGCAGGATCAAATACAGGAGAGCAATTTTTTCAAGTGTTATGATTTTCATAGGTCTTAAATTGCACCAAAGATGAATTTAGGAAGGCAAGGATTTTTCAGTGAGATTTCCTGGTAAATTTGGATTTCCGTATTCTATTTTCTGGAGAGCACAACATGCAAACACTTTGACTTGCTATGCTTCTTTATATTTGCATTTGTGCCACTTCTTAGGTCACCTATAACCTTCTGCCTCAGTAGCCATTGGAATTTAAGCAGCCTAAAGGCAGATACCACAGATTTCCACCTAGAGTCAGGCATGAGATTGGCCAGCCAGACTTTTTCTCATCAATCTAGTGAACCACATTTAAAACCTACCTGTATCAATCAACATAGATTAACAGGATGGCAAAACCTGCTTTCTAACCTCCGAGTAAATAAAGCATGGTATCCGTGTTTTTTCCCTGCAGCTTTGCATCAGTCAGCTCCAAGGTACCCTGCACTTTGTTGACAGCAACATTGGCCACATCAACAGCATCCATCTGAAAGAAAGTGCAGCTTGAACTTTCTTAAATTGTAAACACACAAGTATCAAGGAAGGAAATCTAAGACATCATATCTAGATTTCAGGCTGCAACTGCCTCAAAAGATTGATGCCAAGAAATCATAATTGACAAATTCAAAATACATAAATACATGAAAGCTGTTCATGCTGTCTCTGTGCAGCAATAGCACTGCTGCCGAGTCCAATGCAGTAACAAAACATGAAATGAAACATGCCAGGGCCATGAGGACACCAAATAGCCAGAAACATCCACAAAACTGCAGGTAAAAGGAATCAAATATTACTGTAACTTTGTTTTACAGGAACAGAGAATGAGCATGGGGTATTAATGATTTAAACTCAAAAAACTATCTCGGCACTTTGTCTGAGAAACTTTCCTGCCTTAGTATTCTCACTTGTAAAATGCCCAAAGCACTGGGGTGGCATAAGGTTGAAGTCTGTCAAATGTTTATAACAACAAGCACATGGTAAGTCTTTATTCAGACAGTACACAGCCAGTTTCCAAGTATCTTCTGCTGGCTGATCTTGTCAAAATCATAGCAAAGTGCAAGCAAAACTACCTAAACAGTTTCTTTATAGTTCTTTCTTTATAGTTCTTAACAGTAAGGAAATAGAAAAAAGAAAATAAATACATAAAAATCATTCTTGCAGGGCAGTATCCTACTGCTGCAACTATGACTTTTAACTGTACAGTGAAGGGGAACATACATATCTGAAGTACTGTGGTAGGAAGACACGTAACATATTCCCTTTTTCACGTCCAGAAGCCTAAGCAAGTCAAACGTGGGTTCACATGCAGCCACCAGGCCATTCAAAAAAACCTTCAGTTATCTCCCTCTTTTCAGAAATCATGCTGTAAGAGGGGCCGACTTCAAACTTTGTGTATCTGTCAACCCATTCTTCTGTTTACGTATTGGTAATAGAGAAAGGCCTCCTCAAGACTGGCATTTGATACACGTTTACTATTGGACATTAAATAAAAAAAATTTACTGAAAAACATCCTGTTACTCTGAAGAAATATATCAACCTACTTAAATATTCCTTTAAAAAAAACAACCCAACTACAACAACTTCTGAAGCTTTTATCTGTTTCAGCAGGTGACAGCAGCATGAGGAAAGCAAGTTACTCGAATTAAGCTATGAGGGGGCTTGAGTTTTTGTGAAAATAACAGAGGTTTTGCACTCTTCAACAAAATATTATGACAAGACAATAAAATGTCATAAGAATTTAATTAAACAGGAGAACATGCAAAAGCTTGCGTGACAGTAATCCTTAAGAGATAACATACTGGTTTCAGTCCTGCTTTTGTCCACCCTACAAGGTACTTTTAAGGTACCTACTGACATCACTTCTTGGATTGCCTTTGACTGTATTTTATCTAAATGAAATTCCTGGCATAATGCCTCACAGGTTTGAACACAGGCCTCTACCTCACTGGCGTGTGCTAATAAGTGGCCTGGCTGTGTCAACAGATTCCTAATTCTGTGGTTACAATCAAGTAGAGATCCAGAGGCTTGACATGGCTCCTTCTAAGGGCTAGGAGAGATGCTTACTGGTAGCAAGTTCTCTGCAAGACTTCCAAATTTGCCCATCCAATCTCTCATAGTACAAACTATCTTGAGTTTGTAATTTCTCACATATACTCCCAGAGATGATGATTTGTAGAACTCTAAGAATGCTTCCCAGAATGTGAAAAATTGTCATGCGTTTCTGAAGATATTGACAAGAGAATAATTATGGTGTCATAAATAAATGGTATCACACCAAACTGCACCGGTCACTGCCCAACTGAACATCCTCAGAAAGCACCGCAATTCTCCTCTCCCATTATCTTCTAGTATCCTTCCAGTCAGGCCATGCATGCAATCGAATCTTTTTAGGATTGGTATAACCCTCATTTTATAACCTTTTCACAAGGCTACTGGTCTGCTTTGGACTGGAAGTGTCTGAGAGGACGCAGTGATTGCTGAAACTTAGACTATTTCTTTTGAGGATATTTAAGATTGTGAACTACTGAAAACTTGAAACAGCACTTGGAAAAGAAATCAGCTTTCCAAATTCAGCGGGGAGCCTGCTGGCACACAGACAGATTGAAACTGTTTTCTCATTGTGCATTATGAGTGTTTTAAGGATGCTAAATTTAACTTTCTGTGAAAAGCTTTACAATTAAACATAATCCACAGAGAGACAGCACCAGTGTACAATTTTTGAATCAAAACCAGTAAGTAATAAATATTTTCAAATGTGCATTTTACAGAGTTTTAGAACATTACCTCAAATCATGTCAGGATCATGTTATATGCAATGCCTCCTACATCTTCCATTAGATTTAATATCCCATTTCAAAACATGCAGCAGAACCTAGGAATTATGACATCTGTCATCATGAGTGGAATTTAAGAGCTTCAACAGATCTGAATTTACTTTAAAAAATTTAATTTGGTATTATTTAAGAAATATTTCAGTATGTTCTTACAAGAGTTTAGATTATAAATTCTTTAGAGAAAGAATAGCTTATTATTATGTTTATATGATATCTATTGAAACGGAGACCTTGTTTTCTGCTTGCTACTGTAATAACAAAATTTGTTTCCAGGCTGCTATAAATAGACACCATCGTATTGCTCTTATTATGCATTTGTGTCAGATTTTAAAAGACAGCCATAGTTTTTAATTGCTGCATACATTCTAACCACAGAAAATAGCATTAGCTTTCAAGAATAATCTTGTTCTTATATTTAGTTTAAAAATAATTAAGACTCCTACTAAGACTGAGATGTCTCAGAGAAAATCTGGCTTTGAAAGCACTTTTATGTTTGGGAAGAACAGCAGTCTTCATAGCGAGTACCAACAAACCCACTCAAAACGCTTCTTCCAATAGAAAACATCAGAAGGAACTCAAATTTCCTCTTCTTTTTCCATCAGCTCTTACAAGCTCATTCATAAGTTTTCAGAATGCTTTCCTTCTCTTCCGGTCCTTAGAAAACTTTATTTAGCTTTCTGTCACAAGTACAACTTGACAACCTAAATCAGAACCTGTGAAACTGGAGACGGAGAGGCAGATTTTTGAACAAAACCTATTGTACAGCAGAGGATTTCCCAAATGTTTCTGCAAACAATGCTCTTGCAACTTTTTTCCAAATATGTAGTCCATTTCTGTACTTTTTATTTAAAACTCACTCCACAGTTCTAAATAATACTACCCAAACACTGCCAAATTGGAAACTTTTACAATCAACTTAGATTGACCAGTGAGTTTTTACAGTATGAGCACTAGGAAACTGGACACCGGACAATCACAGTGATTTGGTAAAAAAGGAAAAGGTGATGTTCATAACGCATCTTTATAACAGGTTCTAGTAACAACAAGTTCTACTGCAAGCATCATGACTAGTAAAAACAAAGAAGCAACAGAAGTCCATGTGTACAACCATTCATGTCCACTAGTCATTTTAAAATAAATTTGCTAATCTGAAATAGTGTAGCAATAATAAAATACCACTATATAGTGCAAAATTGTTTCTGAAAAGTTGGTTTCTCAGACTGAGTGGCATCAAATTCAGCTGGACAACAGCATCGCCCTGTTAACCATTACAAGTGTCTGAAACAAAGTGATAGGAAATAGTAATTTCATATCACGTGTTCTCAAAGAGCAGCCACTGGTGGGGTGGGGGGAAACAAATACAAAGAAATGGGCAGAGTTAGGTCTGAGTTAAATTGAACAGGGGTCAAGTTCATCTGCTGTTGAACAAAGAAAAGAACAGTAAATGACAGCAGGAGTACAAGGTAACACCCAATGTATGATTAAAGACAGGAAATCTGCTATATAACAGAACATCAAACTTAGCCTAAGAGAATGACAATTGGACCTATCTGCTTTATCACATGTTGCTTCTAGCCCAGTATTGTTTGTATGTGCCAAATAGCTGGCATGACAGGTTTATAGCATATACAGAATATTTCTACTATAAATAAACCACACCCGGAACAAAAATAAACTTGTTACAAAGATCCATAAAATAAAGCCCTACAACTTTAACAGAATGACTGCCTAAAGTATTTCTGAAGAAAATACCTGTTTTGTGAAAAGATAACATGAAATTATAAGAAATCCTTCCAGATGGGAGATATCACGCTATCTTCATTATCAGAAAAACTCAAAATATTAATTGAATAACTGAGCTTTAATAAACAGAATACGTATAGTGTACAATGTAAATAATCATGGAAAAGTCTTGCAGATGTAAAAGCCTATGACAGTCTCTTCATTTCAAGAATGCATTAGCCAAGTGCTCTATAAGCATGCTTCAAAATTTTTGCCCCAAGCAACATATAATCTAAAGTGTATTTTCTGTAACTAGCATGTAATTAACTTGAAAGTAATCCTGTAAACTAGGTAATTGGACAGGTTTAGTGGCTATGTACTTAACTCATATTTATAGGTAAAAACTGTGAAAGTTTAATAAAACAGCTGCTGAATTGAGTTAATGAAAACAGTGCGAACTCCTAAGCATTACAGCGCACTTCTAGATAGCACAAGTGGTAACAGCTCAAAACATGTACAGGGTTTTCTACCAGAGCCCCAAACTACTATAAACCTGGCAAACTCTGAAGGCCAGCCTGCACCCTTCTCTTTTATAACTAACTTATTTATAAATAACCAACAGAGTCTCTCCAGCATATGTTCATGATTTTGGCAGTACTACTACATGCAAAGAACCTTGCAATTTACACTACCCATTGATCCTACAAAAAGATACAGCCATTTATCATGGACCTAGGAACTAATATATCAACAAACCATGTTTTACTGAAATTTCAAATAGAACATTCTGGCATAACATAACTAACCTAACATCACACATTGTGGATAGAACTTACGGTAATTAAACCATGCTGAGTCAGCACATCAGTTTGGAATAACACATTCTTGAATTCTTCAAAATTTTCTAACTGGTCACACTGAATTGCTTTTTAAATTCAGTGTATACATTCCGAATACAACAATTCTGATGTATGTTTTGGAACTACAGATGGAATTGACTGCTATCCAGTTACGCAAATGTTACACAATGAATTTCTGATAGCATCTCTATTTGTTTGCCAACATAAACCTTGCTGTTCCAAGAGAAATTAGTCTTGTGACTAATCAACAACAGTTCCAATGGTTTGTTCAAAACCAAAACCAATAATAAGCTAAACCATTTAAAACTCCACCCATAGAATAAGCAGGGAGACATCAAAACCAACACTTTGACAAATAAGAATCAGTGTCTAGGGTGTCAACTTGCTACAGAATATAAGCTCTAGTCTTCTGAACTACAAATCGTGTATTATAGAAGAGAAATTTTAATGCTCCTATTGCCCCCTGCATTGCTGCTATCAACACTGAAGTAAAGTTTCCCTGCTCCTGCAATGCTTCGAAGAAAGAACTGCAAGGCTACAGAGGAACTCAGCTTCTACTAAGCCCATTTTACAGGCTGTATGTTTACAGCACCATATTCTAATACATTAAAACAGAAAGACTTGCAGAATTGTTTCTTACCACTTCTAATATCAGGTATCAGAGACCTTCTGGCCCAAGAAAGGTCAATGCTGGACAGAGGCACAACAGCACCTCCACAAAGGCAGAATAAAAGCAAGCCTGAAATAAGATAGTAAAAGAGTAGTAGTGCTGGGGCAATTAAACTCCGAAACAGAAGAGCTTGCAACCCACTGGAAGAAGAAAGAGATCTAAAAGGATCTAATACATCGTCTGTTAGAAAGCAGAAAAGGGAATATGGAATTTGTACTTTTTATTTTCAAAGAGAAAGGGGGATGAGACGGGCCTGGGATCAAGCATCCACCTAGCACCTCTTTAACCTACTATAGGAGGTTAGAATTAGACAGACTCTGCACAGAGGGAAGTGGATGAGCACACGGTGCTAGAGCAGGCACAGGAGAGCAGGGATGCCAGCAGGACTCCCCCACGTGGAAGGAGCTAGTTTCTGACTGTTAAGTCATAACAGGTATGATATTCCACTCACAGCTATGCTGTCAACTATGCAAAGTAACTTCCCCCCCCCGGAGGAAGCTATTTAGATTGGGTGTATAAGTATAAAATAACAGAAAGCCACATGTGCTTTTCAATGTATATGATAACTTGTGTTTTAAAATCATATTGGTCATACTATAATGGTATTGAAGCACATTAATGTAGATACATTAATGCATCATTTTGCTTCAACAAGTTAGAACAAAGCCCTGTCTGATACCATTTCTAATAAGTGTCTGTTACATTTAACATCATTGCTTAAGAAAATTATATCAGTGGATACAGACATTAAATAAAACCAGTCAGAATCCAGGAGAGGTAAAGTGGTGCTTTCTGTGGTAGTATATAGTTATGTAATTTATGCAATTAATCATCAAGTTAAAGCTAGGAATGAACTCTTCTCTTAGCAACTGTTATCTTGTTCAGATTCATGCATCCTGAAGGGAATAACTGAAGTCTGCCAGCCTGCACAAAATAAATATACTGTTTTGTAAATACTGTCTGAAAAGCGTGGAATTCTTCCCATTTGGCATGAAAGATACCTCCTTCCCCATGAACACATTTGCAGCAAAACTAGTAAAGAAACCACTTACACATCTGAAATTTACCTTCAGCACATTTAGCACATTTTTATGTCAGGCTTCTCATAAATTAGATCAGCCTTCCTCACAGGTGACCGCATCTGCAGCTTGGTTAGCTAAATGTTTCTCTAAAACTAAAAAGGAAACAAAAAGGAGGAAATAGGAAGAAGCCTAGTTGCAATAAATTATCTTCAGTCTTCAGGCAACCACACTCCAAACACATGCCTCAAACTATTTAAAGTAGAAAATGTTGGTTTAGATGTCACTATTTATTTTTAGCACTAGAGTTCTTCAGCCAAATTTGGTGTGTAAGGGGAAAAAAACCTAGAGAAACCATCACAGTGGTTCAGATGTTTAAAATACGCAGGAAATTATGCTAGATCATGGTGGAACAGTAGAGAGAAATATCAATGATAAGCGGAGACAAAACCCAGCATCCTCTTCAGTTATGCCTGCAACCCCAGTATTCTTCATTAATCAGGTAACTGCTTTTTTTGATTGTCTGGCAGTTTCTTCATGGCCATCTGAAGTGTCATCATATCAACAGTGGGACTACCAGGTACCACTACTTTTGCAAATGCATACCTCATTGGGGGCGGGGGGGAATCACTCAAAGACTTTCAGTAACACAAGCCCATTATTCACATGACAAGATCTAGAAAATTATGCTGCTGGCAAAACCAGAGAGTGGGTGATTTTAAGGGAGCAGGAGGGGAGACGGATAAAGAAGCTGAAATCTGAAACTCCTCAGGAGAGAATCTTAGTCTTGAATTCAGAACTTATGAATAAGTCTAACTACTTTTACTATGGAAAAACAAGTGTGTAATTCAAGACTATCATAACTAGCAAACAACCACAGAAGCTTTAATCCTAACATCTTCTAACTGTGTGTGCATGACTGTACAAATGTAGTCTGCGTTTGATGGGATGCTTTATTAAATCAAACTGTTTCCCACCCTACATGGCAACATAACACAGTATTTCCATAGACACTAGAAGCAGCATATTGAACTGCTGTCTCTTACATATAAGCACCAAACAGTGGTGCTGAGCAAAGCCACCTCTCTGCATCAAGGTTTTAAGGGAAGAAGGGCGTGGAGATTAGAAGAAAAAGAGAGAGAGTTAATGGCAACCAGAAGAGATCAAAAATAGAATTAATACCAATCTCTGTGCTAAGATCTGTACTGTTATTTTCTTTATATACATTATTGACCTGTCTCTGAATTGCTCCATCCCATCACCCCATTAATGCCTCTTCTTACCAAGCTCTGGCCATAAATTGCTCCACACCCACATGGGATCTTTATCTTCCCAGAGTTAGTATTTGCAAAGGCTAAACTGATAAACCTGTAGTGTTTTATAGGAGACTTCTGCCTCCACTCCATACTTCCAACTCTCTGCTTTCACACTCACTAGATTTCCTCCATTCCATACTTCATCCCTTTCCACTCTCTCATCTTTCACTGCTCTTTGCTTTCCCCATCCTGACTATCCCCTCTTCCAAAGTTACAGCTTCCTCCTCTTTCCTTCTCCAATCCTACACCCAGTATCTTCCTTTACTTTATTCCTTTTCTACACCAAGTACCACATCCACCACCTATTCTCTTATGTTCTGGTTTTCCCATTACACTGTACCTCCAGTTTGCAATATTCTAGTCTCCACAGGTTCTGTGTTTCTTCCTCTGAAATAACAATTCTTACTATAAATTCCTTCCCTCTAAAATAGTCTATTTGCTGGACACTTGACTATACAATTTCAAAGACCAAATTAACCTGATGCTTTACGTATATGCAGGAGCAGCACACAGCAGAGAGATTGCACTGCTTGTTAACTTTAAGTCTAAATCTAATCTAAACCAGGATTGATTGATCTATTAAAAAAAATAATTTAAAAAAATCAAAATAAACTCCCTTCTCCCCATTGATACCTAAGCACTGCCCAAAGTTCTGGAAGTAACTGCTACCGTTATCTAAAAATGACAGCATTGGCAGAAACACGTAAATGATATCATCTTGACATGGAAATTCCCATTGAGAGAATTAAATGTGATCTCTAGCCATGGGGCTCAAAAGAGCTGCTCAGCATGGAAAAAAGTTTCTTCTGATAAAATAAATGTAAGTAAGGAGAGCAAAAGGGAAGTGCAGAGGAGTTTCTTTGGTAAATGTTTATCTGGGCCTTCTTTATCTTACTTTGAGGTTTACGTTTGTACATGTTCAAGGATGCTTTAACATGCCCACTTTATCAGCATGATACAGAACATTTAAAATCAGTGAACTGACTGCAAAGCAAGGATAGGTAGGATGAACACAATGTTGCAATTAGGTGCTTAACCACTTTCTCCTCTTTTATTTTTTGTGACTGTTGAAATGATCTTGTATTATAGCATAGATGTTTAAAAAAAACAGCTATGAATAAGTCATCTCTAGAATTTTGTTTGTTATACTCAAGCGTGGCACTGCTCCACTGTCAACATTAACTCAGTTCTTTTACCCAATAAGGTTTTACTCCTGTTTGAGAAGACATCAAAGTTAACCTTTTATCATTCATCATCTGTATGAAAACCTTTATGACTTCAAGTCTGCTCATTGGGCTTTTCATAACACAATTTTTCCATCCCTCAAAATAAAATTGATGCTGACGCAATACAAACATCAACAGAGACTTTGCTCTCTTCCCCAGTGCTCAACGGTCTTGTTTCAGCATCCAAACAGATCAAGTGAACAACTGATACAGGTTCTTCCCTTGATGTAGCAGTTTATTTCAAACAATTAACTGCAACTGCCAATTACTATCCATTCTATGAAATACTACAGCTATAGAACTTGACATCTGTGTTAGTATCCCATAAATTTTCTTAAAAGTAAGGTGGCAGTCAACTCCCACAGATCTTGATTTCTACACATGGAGGAAGCAGTTTGAAGATCCTTTACTCGCTGCCTGTTTTCTCTAGTACTACCTATTCCTATGTCCTTTCAGGTTCTTCTTTTCTCTTCTTGAGATTCTTCAGTCTTTTACTCCCCAATTCTCTGTTCTTCATGTACTAGCCCACTCCACCTCTGCCATGCAGCTTGGATCACGGACTTCATGCCACCGCACTTAGCGACCCTAAGCCCTTACTTCCAGTGCACTGTTGTTTTCTGAACTTAAGAATCATTGTTTCTCCAGCTACAACTCATACCTGCAACACTTTTCCTACTAATTTCATACCTACCTTCTTTCTCGATTACTTTTCAAGCATAGTTGAGAATTAGGAGAAATACTGGAGTCAATTTTACTTTTAAACTGTCTCTGAAATTTATAATTAATCTACAAATTAGAGGCTGTTGGTATTTTCCCTGCATTCTTGACAATGTTGTTGTGATGAAACTATTTTCTTGGTAATGCTGACAATTTCATCTCTGTAGTTTTGTGGTACAATGCAAGAAATAGATGGTGAAAATAAAATGCTCACAGTAAACAACAGTGGACACCATTTATAATACCAAATTAGAACACAAAAGTCATTACCAGATATTGTGAAAAATATTTTATATTTTAATAAATTTTACCATATTATCACCAACACAGATCAGTAAACCTGCCAATGCCATTTACTCTTTCAGCAAAGCATTTAAGTAATGGTTTTCTATTTAAATTTCTTGTTGGAAGGAGCTCAAAGAAAACACAATTATATGCTCTCCTGAGTACAAAACTGAACTGTTTAGATTCAGTATAAGTCAGTCTACACTACAGGTAATGGTAATTTACTGTTTATTATACCAAATGAAGTTTGAAAGGCAGAAAAGCCCTACCTTTAACCAAAAGATTACAGTAATACTATGACTTAGATACAACATGCAGTGACAACTCTTTCTCCTAGACTGTATCCCTGGCTAAAGTACTTACACACATGGCAAACACACCATTGACACCACCATCACACTAAGTTTTTCAACAAATGGTGCAGAAGGCTTCACAGAGCACAGGGGACAGAGAGTGGACAACATGACTCTCTGAAGCAATTAAGCTACATAAGAAGTATACCTCTGAAACCTGAAGCAGACACAAATGAAAGCTCCCAATACCCCCAGCAAATATTAAGGTTCTCAGTTTCACTTGCATGGCTTTTGCATGTACCTTTTCACTCAATTACTGTGGGAACACACAAACTTCCATATTTCCTTGCTTAGCCAACAGAAATAAAACCTATTCCCTTCTGCCTTGTAAGAAATCCATGTAATTTTTGTTATGACTCTCCAACTGTACTTCTGCAAAATTCACATATACAAGCTTTCAATAAGTAACTTCACAAATACCTATTAGAGTAAAAAAGCACTTAAGAAAACTGTACCTATCAGTTCAGTTTTGCTGATTTATTTTCAGATATGAAAACACACATTTTTTCTTTTTAAATCATATTGTACATTAACCCACTCACATTAAATTATCTTCCCCACCCCTCATAATAAATCAGCTAATCACATAAACAAAAGCCCTTTTTCTTAGACAGCCTTTTAGGAGGTCACAAAATTAAAAGTTCAGTTCTGTAATTGTTTTGACATGATTTTAGTCCCTGCAGATCATAGTTTAACTACAAAGTTACACAGCAACCAAATGAAGCAGGAGGTATGAACAGAGTATGAACAAAACACCACCAAACTTACCCCTCTGAAATTCCAGCCCTTGGTAGAAGGAAACAAGGAAAAACTGTTCTGTTGCTGTTGTTTCGGCCTGCAGGATGAGACAAAGAAAAGTGTTCACATCTTCAACTGTCATATTTTCTGTATCAATAACAGAGTGACAATAGAGGGCGAAAAGAGAAAACACAGGCTTCAAGTACTAAGACACCTTAGATTTCCTTGGCTGTACTTCTGACAGGTTTCTTGCTTCAGCTTAGTTAAGTGTTTTAATTCAGACTGAGAGCTAAGGGACATGGCAGCCTTACAAACCTTCGGAGACACACTGACTTGATGTCTGACAACAACTCATTACTCCTACCAATTTTCAACAAGCAGAGACAACCCTGACCTGAACAGTGCAGGTCTATGAAGCTGCAATTATGTCATGTGATACAAGATGGTGCAGCCTGCCAGCTGTACTAGATGGGGACACTAAAGAGCCTTTAATCATAACAGTGAAGCTACACAAAGCACCAATGTAAAGTAAACTAGCCATACCTTTGTGTGACACTAAAAACTAGAAGCTGACTTCTGTTTTTACTCCTTCCAACACCTTTCTCCTACCCTATAATTATTGTCATACAATCATTTCTGAAAAGTAACCATAGCATTCTTCACTTCCCTCCTAATGAGTGCTTTTCACCAGTAAGATCTTCAACTACTTTACAAAGGTAGGCAAACATTGCTGAGATTTTACACATGAAGTCAGATCAAAGCTTGACTGACCTGTTGAAGGTGACCAAACCAACAAATAAGGGACCTAAGTGCTGAGCACACTGCAGCTCCAACCATGCAATTATACAGATTAGAGAACTGATCACAAATAATAACAAGAATACACAAACTTGGTTAAAAAATAGCAAATTAAATGGCTGCCTGTCAAACTTCACCATCCAACAATAACAGGACAGATGTTTTGCAATAAAAGCACTGGACTAACACATGAAAGATCCGGGAGTCATTCCTGCTGCTTGTAGTTCCTGAAGGACTCCAACACACCGTGCCTCAGCTTCTCTTCTGTAGAGTCAGGATAGCAATAGTTCTCTCTGTCTTTTTTCTGTCTTCTCTATTTTGGCATAAAATATTTGGTGTACAGGCATTTTTCTTATTATGTGCATTAAAACACATCATAGAGCCATGATCACAGTAGACATTTTTAGATGGCAACATAATGCAAATATTAATCATGACAATTGAGTCATTTTTGTGACATCAAAGGCTGAGATGTAAATCTTCCCAGTTTTTCAGTCTACCTGCCAGCCAACCAGAAAGAATATCAATATCTGAAGCACATTGATAAAGTCATTAAAAAGCACAAGGCAGCATACATGACAGACTTCAGTGTTAAGCACTGTCTCGCTAATAAATCCTACTATTACAGCTTTCCAAGTTAAAATATTATGAAACTGAATTTCTAACCCAAAAACCTTACTGCAACTGTAACTGCATTATGAAAAGAGAAAAATGTAATTAACATGACAAAGTCACACAACTATCAATTGCCCTAACAGTGTTTTGCGCACCCTTTTCATTCACAGATGATCTCACACTAGAACCAGCCAGATTTTCCAAAAAGTACCATGAGTTTTCTATAAAGTTGTGCTCCTTAATCACTTCTCAAAAAAATCTCATGTTTAAACTTTTATTTCCACGTTTTTTCTTTGACACTTTAATGCTGTTCATGCATTTGTTTTCCCGGTTCATTAAGAATTTCACTAGTTCTATTTTAATTAAGCTGAACATAGGGGAAACAAAAGACATTTCAACTTCAATACAGCAGTATTTATGATAATTTAGACAACAGTTCCAAAGGAAATGAAAACTTCATTAAAAAGTATATCTCCCCACAATCATTCTGTAACAAGAACTGAGAACTTTGCAATAAGCAGTAAGTTTGTTGTATCATTCATCTACACTAAACTGAAGGCCATCCACTAGAAGACCGATGACTAACCATTTGTTATCATCGATCTGTAACTTTCCCATTCACTGAAAGCATCCCAGACTACACCACAACAGCCAGTCTTTACAGAGAACAGACAATATTAAACGTACATTTTGCCAGTTTTCACAATAAGTATCCTCCTTCCTTATCTTAGCAGTCAAGAACCTCACTTCATTTTGGTGGGAATGAACCTCTCTATTATTCACACTGGTATGCTAACTCCTTTCTTCTTAGTACTATTGTAGTGTTATTAAAGAGCCTTAAATGCAGTAGCCTAATGAGACAAGCCAGTTTTACCAAAAGGAGTTAATTAAAAAGGTAGTGAAACATATAGAAATCACTGTATGTTCCTCCATAACTTACTGGCCTGATCTGATACATAAAGGGTGTAACAAAATTCTTCACAAATTGTTTTTTCACCCAATGTGTGCAGCGCTCTTCCAATGGGCAGAAATCAGGCTGAAGCATTACACCTATTTACGAACCTATAGGCTACCTTAAATAATTTCTTCACTTTTACTTTTACACTTCTGGCCTGGCTGTTACTTCCCTTTTTCCCATTCTATTAGGGATATTCAAAGTTTGTCTGCAACGCAGTAAATACATCAAATCTAATTTCCCATTATAAAAAAGCACTTCCTATAGCCCATCTCAAACTTACAAAGATATTAAAATTGTAAAAGTACTTTCCTACTGTCTTACTGACAGACTGTTTTAGATATCTCACTGTTCCCATAACTAGAAATGATCTAGGCTAAACACATTCATAAACTGTCTACGACCACCATTCTGAACCAGCATTTTTCAGCTGAACACACCCCTAAATCAAAATTACAGGTTTTGATTCTCAACTGCACCTCATGTAACAAAATACAGTTCCACTGAAAACAAGACCTCATTTACAGTTTTCTGTTTGGTCCTTCACTATCTTAAAGGTGTTTCGTTCCCTTGGACTTTCCAACTGTGAGCATCAATGAGAACTGTACTGAAAAAGAATTAGTGTTGCAGGTTTTTTTCAAATACATTTTAAATTAGTGTCTTGCTCTTTTTTTCTACAGGGCACTATTACTGTTACTTCTGAACATTCTGTTTACTGGATAAATCTATTCTGAATTGCAGCAGTATACAAGCTAATTAAGAAAACCACCTGTCTGTATTATAAAACTACTGAAATACTGAATTACTATTTAATATTTTCAAAAACAAAACCATAAAGCTACAAAACTGTCAGAGAATTTTATTTTGAAATAACCAATGAATATTACACTTTGATAGGAGGGATACTGTATCAACAGGTGTGTTAGGCCCACGTGGTTTGGAAATAAAATAATTTACCAGATCAATAATAAATGTAAACACTGGCATAAGTAGGCAGCAGATAGAACAAAATAAAACATTAACTTAAAGATGGAAAGGAGACAAATTAATAGGTATTACCAGTGACGAGCAGATCTGACTTCTAGAGGAACACAAGTGTAAAATAAGTTACTCAGATACTATAGTAAGGCTTTTTCAGATGTCAAGAATAAGTCAGGGATGGTTCCTATAACTGCATACACTGTGACTAACACTCTTGAAATACCTTGAATAGATTATCACAGACTAGATCATGGCTGAGAAAAGGAAGTACACAATGTGTGAGGGAAAGACAGGAGATCGTCCTTACAATTACTTGCAACAGTAATCTCAAAGCTGTTATTTATAATACTTGACCTTTCTTCCAGATTTTTTTTTTCATTTAGCTAAAAGCCACCAAACATTTTCTACCCAGTACTGCAGTTTTAAGAATGAAAGACTAGAAGGTGGGACTATAGAGAAACTCTTCAGACTGTGGGAGGGAGGGGGATTATCAAACCTGCCAGCTGAGCTTGGTTTGGAGATTGCTATGGAAAGTTTACCTTGGAAATAAAAGCCTGAAACCAAGTCCCATCCAGTCTGAGAAAAGTGCAAGTGGAGACCTACGACTTGGAAAGGCAGCCCATGAAGATACTCAGCCTTCATCCATGTCTCTCTGTTTCAGTGTCAAATTCCTCCTCCTCCTTAGTAGATGTTTTAACTGCTCATGTTCCACTTGATCTTTAAGCTCCAGCTCTGGAAAAACAAGCCCTGGAAATGGCATCTCCACATCTTAGTAGCTCAGATGTATGCTTGATCCCTTCAAACATCTACCAGAGAATGACTGAACGATACTGACTTGCTTGCCTGCTATTTTCCTAGTGATCCTGCTGTTCAGTAAGGATAATCTGGAATTTTACTGAACAAAACATTTATTACTGCAGGAACTTTTGACACTAGTAATATCCTCTGAGCTGTGGCTCTATCTTTAACCAAGACGCTTCTACAACTATTTTGTAGCCTGGAAAGTAAATGGCCACTGAATTAAATGTATAGTGAATTACCAGCTTAAGATTTGTAAGGTCCCAGATTCTGCGGTCCAGGAGAATCACTTAAAGTCCTAAATCAGAATGAATAAAAGTTCTAGAACTTCTAGTACCCATGAGTTAATTTAAACAGTTTAATAGGTTAATTACAATAACTCAACTCCCTACGCTTCTTGTAACACAAGGCTGTATGACACTACCCAACAAAAAGCAAGGCTTTACACAGGAAAACCACTTGTAGTGGTGGAGAGGGAGAAAAAATAAGAGAGGAAAAAAAAAGGAGCACAAATAAGATAAGCCATGGAATAAAAAAAACTATCACAGCTAGAGAAATATTGTTTCCTTTCTCACAGCTATGTATTTACTACAGAAGTTTGCATACAATAAAGACAAGATGTTGCCACAGATTCCAATAAAGTACTAATCTAGATTAAGGATAAATGTCAGTTGGTTTCCACTGCGGAACACTGAATTAAAAATAAAGACACATCTCTGTCAAGACTGAAGTATGCATTATTTGTCTTCTAGTATGTTTATGTTGTCCCATCTACTGCTTGCATTCAGAAGAAAAATCCAGTATTTCATATGAAAAATTTCTTCACCGAAAGGTTTGTCAAGCACTAGAGCAGGCTGCCAAGGGAAGTGGCTGAGTCACCATCCCTGGAAGTATTTAAAAGACATGTAGATGTGGCACTTGGGGACATGGTTTAGCGGTGGAGTTGACAGTGGTAGGTTAATCATTGCACTTGACCTTACAGGTCTTTTGCAACCTAAACAAATCTATGATACTCTATTAAACCAGCATCATTATAAAGACTTGTCTGGAAACAAAACATTGATCCTTCTTAAAATAGTTTTGCAAAAATGATCCCTATATTTTACATTTGTTGTAAAATATATTTGTTGTGTAATATATATTGTATATATTGTAATATAAATTTGTTGTAAAAGATCAGTGAAACTGTAGAGTTTTTACAAAGACTGAATATGACCTATAACTATTATTTCTGCATAAATCTCAGGACAGAACCCAGCTATGTTCCCCAGAATTTTGTTGGCAATGGTAAGAAAAGAATTAAAAGTCATAAAATAAAGCTTTTGTCCTTAAGATGAGCAGGGTTTTCTGTTTAGGCTCCCTCACACACATATTATGAATAGATATAATAAAAAAAATCTGTTGAACAAAGATATCCTTATTGAAATCTTTATTTAGACACAATTTTTAGACACCAAATTAACATGCCTCCCAGAAAAAAAATCAGTGAGATCTTTTTGTGCAACCTTTATTGTGCTGTAGGTTAGTTCTATAATGGCAATCGTTAAGTATATAAAGGACTCTAAAGACTATAACATGCACCGAACATTTTAAAGTTTCTATTACATTTACTTTAAAAAGTGTGTTACCTGTGTTGAAGCATGATGATGAGATAAATGAACAATTTTTGGCAGTTTATATTAAACTCTGTAACTTTTACATCATCATCTGATCCTGCAGTCTTTCTGCACACACAATCACTGACTACAACCGTATTTTTTCAGACATGAATATCCAAGCTGTGTGTGTTTTGTTTGGAATACTCAGCTGCTACGTCTGTTTGAAGATAAAAGCGCATTTCCCAAATCTACATGAATACTCACTCAGATAATAAAAGGAAAGTTCAAACCACTTAGAGACAAGCTGCACTAAGTAAAGATTCTTTTCAATCTGCAAAAGTAAAGGCTGTTACTACAGCTGTGAATATTTCATGAAGATACTGTTAAATAATAAATAGAACCTACTGTTCAGAACTGTTCTTTGCAATGTCATCTGCTCAACTTATCAAAAGTGTACACTAATATACCATTAATAAAAGCTAATTTATTTGAACACACTGGGATATCCGTGATACTAAATCACACATAAAAAATATTTGAAGTGGTTTACCTGGTGAAGCTTGAGATATGCAAGAGCATTTTAGCTTCAAACAATAGTTTTGAACAATACTGACTTTGTTAGATGTTTTAAGTTAAGATAATAAATTCATGTACCTCTGATACTGATTTTAAAAGCAGAAAAAAACCATGGCTTGACCTACTTCATAAAATACACTGACTCGTTCACTTGAAATCTCAAATACTATTTCTCTTCTATACTAGATTTGTACATCTTGGAAGCAAAAGGAGATTGTGGAAAATTTTATTTACTTTCCAGAAGGACAAAGCCAAATTAATACAGTAAAATTTGGCTCAGAAAAGTTTTAAGTTAATGTGGAGGGTTTACTTGATACACTTTTATTCCTAAAGGCAAAGCATCTCATAAAGATTGTGTGTATGTTTGATATGTTTGATTTACCAAGGTTTAATCCTGCAGACACGAGCTCTTCAAGCTCCCATAGCATCTACTGATAGACAAGGGGGGGGGGGCGCGGGGCACTTAGATGAGCAAGATTGAACACTTACTACCTTGAGAGAAACAAAAATATCCACCAAAGCAAACACAGATGACTGATTCTTACTATTGACCTGACTTCCTGAATACTAACATAATCTTTTATTGTGCCACTATCATGAACTATGTATCATGAACATATTAAGAAAGAAAAACAGCCCTTATGAATTTGCATATACACAGATGACAGCCTGCATCACTGAAGCAGGTACATGTACCAGTGAGCTGTCCCACACCTACTCTTTTCCCATGCTCTCTTCAGAACATGTTTATTTATACTATGAATCAATGCACAGCACTATAAAATATCTCATCACTAATAAAACCCAGAGAAGCTACAAAATACTTTTTTTCATTTCTGCATTTGATTAACTTCCTGTAAAAATTAATAGTAATTTTATGAAAGAGGAAAAAACAAATCTGAAGATCAAGTTGTACATTTTGATCTAAAAATCAGATACTCCTAATGATGTAACATTTCATCTTCTGAAGAAACAGAGGCTTGATTTAAAGCTTTAAACTTAATTTATTTCTTCACCTGTAACTACCACAGGTTAATGCAATAAATTACGTCTGCTATACACCACTATAAAAGCGTCCCCTTGACACATATGAACTCTGTTCAGTCACAACTGAAACAGAAAGTCCTGGCTACTAGCCAAAAGGAGGATGCAGGTTTTTCTACTGTTTGACAAAGGCATAGCTGCATTAACACTGGGAAGGATGAGAAGAGAGTCTTCTATTATGTTTCTGTAACAAAATATCACTGTTTTATGAATATTGCAAAAGCTAAGATTAGAAAGACTATTCACTGGCTCACTTTGAATGCGCAGCCTAAAATTATTCCTCTGGCATTTCAATAATACTAAGGAAGAAGAAACGGCAGTAACATGTTTGAAATTTTTAGTCATTACCTCATCCCACTGCTGTATCACAGATATATGCTTTACAAAGAGAACAACTCCTCATTAAAAAGAAACCTTTGCTCACCTCCACCCTACAGTCAGCCATCCAGGTAAGATCCTCTGGTCCATGGGAAAAAAAAAGATGTGATGGTAATGCTTAAATGCCAACAGCCCCCCACCCCCCATGACACTGTCACAAAAAGCAAGCCTCCATGCAAAAAACTCACAATATTCATGCTCAATGAAAGAGAGTAAGTCGACTCCATTTTGTTTTCAAAATAGAAGTTCACTCTCATTGAGAGCCTAAGGCTGGGAAATCCACCTAGTTTAGCAAGACTGGATACTTACTGATTAGATAGAAACAGAAATGTTCACCCAGAGAAAGCAGACAAGGGATTTCTTAGCAGTTCATGAAATCCAACCGAACAGCATTTTCAGTTAGCCTATACAGAAGCTACTAACACCCTCAAAATGACCCATTCAAGTGCCATCACATCATGTTCTTGATAAAGGAAATGGGTGTTTTCTGAAAATCCTTTTTGTTTGGATTCATATAATCTGGATCTCTTTCTGAAGGCAAACGAATTCCTGTGAAGCTGTGGTTCGCTAACAGGCATTTAGAAAGATCAGAAGGACTAAATAAAGAGGGCAACACTATTTAAAGCAAATAACATTTGGGGGCACACCAACCTAATACAAAATTTTTAAAACTCCTTTACTGCTATTTCCTTATCTCTTCATTTGCAACTTCATCTTTTTCTGCATTATAGCTTGCATTTCAACTGAAAAGGCTAAAAATGTAGGTTTGTAACAAACATGTCAAATAGGACCATTATGCCATTAAGCCTACAGCCAATTTAGAGGCTTCTCTGTGTTGAAAAGTGAAAAACTCCTGCACACATTTTAAAGAGTGCTGTATGATATTTTCACGCCTCACTCTCAAGGATATGGAATTAAGCCAGTCGAGGAAGGAAATTTGCTTTTATTAAACACAAACAGCTACAAAGGATGGTAACTTTCAGAATACTGTTTCACTGAGAAAGATTATTGTTGCATAAAGCAGTACATTGAGTGACAAGAGCCACTCCTGTAATTCCTATGCAGACAGACCAGAATGTCATGTTTTAAGATTGTAACAGGCCTGTCACCACTGGAGCTAATCAACTAAACTTCTCCAAGTGTATGCAATCATGTCTACACTAGTTCTGCCCTCCACCATGCCTAAAGGATTGCAGGTTGTTTTGGCAAATTCCATTTAGCTACTTTGTCACACATAGTTCAGCAACTTGGACCTAAAAATCTCACCAAAGGTTAAATTCCGCAGCATACTGGGACTCTGCTCAGGACACAAGCAAGTATTTTACTGTGGCATAACTAAAACATGGGCACCAGAACTTCTCCCACACTTTAAGCACTGTCAGTTAAATAAAGAACAGAGTACTAAGAAGTGAAAAAGTGTCAGGAATTCATCAATTTACCAATAACAAAACCTTTCATGGGAATGAGTTTCTATATTTACATCAAGTCTGAAGGAAAAGCTTAAACTTTTTCAAATAACCTTTCACTGTTTCTAGAGCTTTTTATTTAGAAATTTAAAGTATCACAACTTGGGATTATTTTCTATTTTCCCCTCTGGGTGCTGTTTTAAAGATAAGCACCCAATGAAACACCCTTTTTTCTTTTAGGGGAATATGAAACCCGGGAGAGAACTCTTCCAGTTCATTAGATTACTAAGATCAATAGGTATAATAAACATAACTATGCTTAACAAAATATTTAAGATACTCACAGAAACATCTGTAGACAAGCAAACATTTTCAGTAGTTATGTACCCATCACAACCTGTTTTCTTTAATAAACTGCCAGTATATTTAATTTTTCTTGAACTCATTTACATTTTGTGCCCCAAAATGAACTACAAGAGGCCCTGAAGCAAAGTTTAAAACAATATGCAATACATACATACAAGTCATCAAGATCAAACTATGCATCTTTTAGATTCATTAAGACATTTTCACTTGTAAGACTTTCACTTGCATTATTAGCAGATTGTACATTGCAGGACCCCAAATAAAACAAATAGTGATTTCACCTCCATTTCATATTCATTTCCATCTGCACAGTATTTCCTACTAAGCTGCATAAACAACTGTAAGAGCAACTGTCAGCCTCCTGGGCTTAGAAAACTTTTTTCTCCTCATATTTAACAAAGTGATCTTTACAATTTTCTTAATCAGCTTTAACATACTTCTTTAGATCTTGAAAAGAATTAGCAATGTCCTTTCAGTATTGGTTACTTTAGTTTCCCTTGTTTGATAAAACTCACTAGGACTTTTTATTGTGGCCATAAATCCCCTGAGCGCCATAAGCTTTTTGTCTTACTCCATGACAGTAAAGCTACCAAATCAAGCCCTAAAATGCTTTCAAGTTTAAAAGTTTATTCATATCATAAACACTGGACTGGTTTCCCCTTTGTTCTGAATGAAAGTGAAATAAATACAAACGAGGCAACCATATGCACAAAGGCCAGTTTACACACACAAGGAGAACTAGATTTAATAACAAAGGTTTCAATAAATATCGCATCCTCTGACATCAAGATATCTCTTTAATACAAACACTGACTAATTTATTTCTGCAAAAATCAGAAGAGTTTTTGAAGGCAATTTATAAATAGACACTGAAGTCAACAAATACTGACCTCTACCATGTGACTTTTGTGATCTTGATCATCACTGCACAGTGAGGTCAGAAGGCTATCAAGATAGTTTTCTCTTCAAGAATTATGTAAATGGGTTTACATAACAAATAACACTGTTAATAAAAGCTAAGTTATAATTTCTGAACAAAAGATTTTGTACTACATATTTGGCACTATAAGTTTCTTTACCACATGAAACATTTGAAGCTGGTGCCAAATTTTACACATAATGTTTCTGACAGTCTTCATTGGTCTGAAGGATAATACTTCAGCAATATATTCAGAAGGCGTATGTACTCTGAAACCGAACACTCCTTTCATAAAACCTGGATTTTTATGCAGTAGAATGACTTCCTATTGAGTAAGCAAAAACCCCACACTTTCACTGTTTCCATCATTTCTGAAGGGATTTAACCTCAGATGCAAAAGCAAAATGTTTTCAGTTGTTAGTTATTATTCACAGCTGGGTTCCTGTGGGAACATTTTCTTCATCACTGTTGCCATAGTAATTACTATAGAAACCCCTGAATGCAATGGAGTAAAACCTGTTGAAACTATCGTTCCATTAAAGCTCCATTCAAAACATCAACACAGGACAGAAAATGTTCACTTATCTCTACTTCTGCCAGCCACAAGTTAACGTTTTCTGGTCTCTTCAATATGAATACACTAACTACATTACAGTAATTTCAGCCCAAGATCATTTTACAAGAACAGACCGAAAACTTTGACAAAATAATTTTGTTACAAGTACAGAATCCTATAATTAAAAAATAGCACTGTAGCAGAGATGACTCTGAAAGCATGTATTTTTCGCTTTGTCCTGCGTCAAAGTACATTCATTAAAAAGTGCATTTATGGGTACGAGAGATTTAGAGACAGTTTTTTCAGGAATACATATATATATGTGTGTGTATATATTTTTTAAAAAGTATTTATACACAAGAATACCACCACACACACACACTTTTTTTTTCTTCTGAAATAATACAATTCCTGCAAAAAACAGGAATTCACATGTTAAGTGAGACCAGTGGATCAGACAAGAAATAGGATTTTGTTGTAAAGTAGACCAGTGATGGGCTGATCTCCCAATGGAGGAAATTTTCTTGTCTCTTTCAAGGTAAGATTGTTTGGTTGTGCCTGGAAGCAGGAAAGCCTACATCCTTCTTATTTTACTTTCTTTATGAGATTTGTTATCAATTACCTTAATTAATATAAGTATTTAGTTGCTTTCCTTCTGCAGCCTCTGCCTGAAGTACATCAGAGCAGCAAGTGCAATAATTAACTATGTTATTTTGTTTGCCTCATAGTGTGCGTGCACATTATCTGTTTCAAATGTATTGGTGTATGTTGTCATAGGCAGAAGACAAAGTCAAACCAAAATCTCAGGCCTATGATTCCAGATTACCTGTTTTAAGATGCTTCCCAAAACGTAATGCAATGAAAGGTCAAAAAGTAGCTATGTATGAAAGCTGAAAGCAGAAAAATATCATAAGAAACATCACTTTTACACACCATCAAGGGAAAATTACTGCTAATAAGTATCCAGTGCTTCTTTACATTATTTTTAAGAATATTTTTGCTATAGGAAGAAATAATAAAGAACCCAAATAATTATTTTAATAATTATCAGTATTGCTAAGATCACACTGCTGTACCTTGCTCTTCCAAAAAATGTGAACAAAAATCCATTTACTTCTGTTGTGTGTTTGTGCCATACATAGCAAAATTTTCCTATCCAAGCATGTTTAAAAAATAAGCTAATAGAGAACTGACATTACCTACTGAAAAGACTGTCACAGAAGGTCCCATGAAATAAAACACAGCTGTTTATGAAACTTTAGTTTTTCCACAGTTATTTATGAAACCATAAGGAATAATATTGTTTGCTCTAGTAACTCACAAAAATCTAAAAAACATAAGTCTGCCAGAGGTTAGTTGCTTTCAAAGAAATAAGTATTCTGGGGCTATTTGCCCTTCCACATATTGACCTATTCTTACCATGTAAACTAGTACAGTATCTTCTTTTTTCATAAGAAAATACTCCATGATTTGTAACAACTTTATAATATATGGTAGAAGAATCACTCTGACATGCAGAAACTACTAGTTTTAAGACTCATTAGTTATTGGGTTTTTTACACTGCTGAATGTTAGCAGTTGCACAATTGCACACTGCTTCACTCTGTATTTTCATCAGGTTTTTGGTTTTTTTCCAAGACATTCAACACTATTATGTCTCCTCCAACATGTTTTTTAATGCCATGCCTTTAAATTAGGGTACATTTATCTTTGCTCCTACTCTTGCTGACAGCTAATGTATTTGGGTTTCAAAGAGGTATATTAAATAGGTTTATGAAGTAGACATGCACTGCAGTATTTCATTACAAAAACTGAAAAGCTTGCTAATTACAAAAACAAGAGAACAGGCTTTTTCAGTCCAAATACAGAAAGCACCAAAATAAAAGGTCAATATTCCTACTTACTACAGCAGCTGAAGTAAGAAAGTCATAAACCACAAGGGAAGAAATCAAACAGTTGTTGATTTCATCAATGATGATGCAAAATTGTTTACCATTTCCTTTATGGTCACTCATACCAGAACTACTGTTGGCAGTCATCAGTGTGACAGGAACATAAGGTAAATGGTCCTGCTTCTATATCTTGGTTTCAGTACAGCGCTTTTCATTTCCAAATGCATTAAAAATGCTATTCTATGATTCTATGACAAACTGATAGGAAAAAAGTTCACTTCATCCAATGCTCTCCCCACCCGCAACAGAAGTGGGGTCTTTTGTATTAAGCACATTAACAATTTAACGATGGTAAAAGATCCATTGACAGCATTAATTGTCTAATTGCCCTATAGGCAGATCCAGTATGGACTCTTTGTTAAGGGTAAGCATAAATGATAATAATCTGCCTTCTCATTCCTGAGAGTAAAGTGACACCAGAATCAAGCGAAGCAGCAGCCATATCCTATGCGCAGCATTGAACCTCATGATCTCAATCAGAACGTAAAGAACAGATACAGCACTGTGTGCACACGATAACAGCAGAGGCATCATCTTGCTGCAAGCAGACACCACCTCTTGGCCCCGTACGCTTACCCACGGGCTGCAAGGGGCAGAGCTGATGAAGGTGGGTTTCCTGTGAAAGCAGGCCCTGCGCTTTGCCCCACACCTCAGCACACTCTCTGTCTCTCATTAGCTCTGTGACACTTGCCATGAAAAGGCTGTGGTTAGTTCTGAGCAACGCATCTGCTGGTAGGCTTCTGCCAAAGGGCGTCAAATGGCTGCGCTCTGGCAGCCTTCCTCGCAATGGTGGTACTAATTGGGGTCTCTCACCTCCACCCGTACACAATTACATTAAAACTTGAGTTTATTGGCTCTGGTATTTTTTAATATCTTTTTAAAAATGGAACTGGGCAATGTGCTGAAAAGTTACTGGCAAGAGAAAGACAGCACAGTCATATGCCATTTCCTGAGGAAACCAGGCTTTCTTTAAACCACACACATACATCTTTCTGCAAATCTTGCTTTTCAAGGTGCCTAGAAAAGTCAAGTAAATGGTTTCATAACTTCCAGCTCCCACTACCCCCTACATCCTACCGAGAAAGATAAAAGTTTGGGGAGGGGGTTGGTTGGTTTTTTAAACTGAAAGTGTGTCATAACTTTTTTCTTCAAGTAAATCTATGGAAAGGGGGGAAAAGTTTGTTCTCTAAATTATCATAATGAATCAACCATGCTACTCAGTGAAAAAAAAAAAAATCAAATATTTTTCCCAAAGTTCATAAACACAGGTGGCTGTTCTCAAGAGAGGAAAATTTAAAATTACTCACAAGTGAAAAACATTAAATGTTAAGCCTAAACCACAAAGAAATATATATTAACACTGTGTCTGATATGTAAACAAAGAGCTTTAAGATGATCTTTCTAAACTCGACTGCACTGTGAAAAGAAAATGCAGGAAAGAAACGTTACAGTATTTTTAAGCTGTCTTTAAATGGAAACCTGAGCAAAACAGTTACATTTTTGCTTTAGTACAATGTAAACAGAGTTGCGGTAGACTTGTAATGAGTGAGTTCTCCTATGAGCAAAAGTCTCAGCAAACAAAAATTTGCCCTATAGTGTATTTGAAATTTAGCTGATTGCTAAAATGATATTAAGGCATTATATTACCGTAGAAGACATTTATTGTAAGCATGCTCTGATATCATGAGTGTAAATCTTTGCACTCCAGAGTGTAAGGTCTAATAGACAATAACACATAATAAAACGTGGGTATTATGATACCTTTTACAACAGTTTCACATGAAAACCTTTCCATTCTTACAGAAATCTCAAAGTGTATGAGTCACTGTGTAAAGAACCTGAAATTCTAGATATTTGACTTCAAATAAATACAGATATGTTGAATAACTGAGCTTGTTTTCCTACACAAGTTAGCACTGGCAAGCAAAGAAATTCATGTGCTTTGTTAAAATTTCCACTTCGTGAAGTCTGTAACAAAGCAAGACAAAAGGCATCCATACTAATCCCAAATTTTGCTCCATCTCACCAAAGTTTTGTTTACCTCAGCAATTTCTGAACTGCTAGATTAGGCTGAGAAAAAGGGTTGGCAGTTTCCTCAGGCGAAACACAGCTTATTGTTTCACCAGGCTACTATCATCATCCATTCACCTAGCAGATACAAAATCCTAAATCAACTGTGACCTGATGATGGATGTGACAGTTCCTGACACTACCGATACCTTGGCAAAAGAGAGAGTCTCAGATTCCTTGCTGGGCAAAAGGTGTTACTTGGATCACTGATTAAAACAGCTTGCATTGAAATGGGCAAGGAAATAATATTCAAGATCTTTGATGAAACTTAAAAAAAATTCATTTCCTTTAAATAAGGACAGCAAAGATTCAGAATCCAAAACAAGTTTTTGCCAGTTCTAGAGTCCTCTGTCAATCTTCCACCCTGCCCTTTGCCACAATTATGTGTTTCTGTAGGTAGAAGTCAGTCACTGAAAGGCTCGAGGCAGGAACACGTAGGAGAAAAACAAGATCACATCTTATCTGTACTGTTTATCTGAAGAACAAACAGAATGAACATTCACGGACAGTGTTCCTCCAGGAGTCAGGGACAGTTGCGTCAGTTGCACGAACTTGCTGCATTAATAGAGAAATATAAGAAACCACTATTCTGTTTATGATGACAAAGTTACTGTATGCAGTTTTGGTAAACTGCAGCGTACAGAGTAAGGGGACATTTCACAGCTGTCTTGTTGTAAACAGGCTATTTAGGAGATGTAATAGAGACCTCAGGTTGACAAGAGAAAATTATGCAAAGCACACACACAGACCTGAAGGACACTGCTGGTCAAAAAAGTCCAGCAAAACCATACAGGAATAACCTTCAAAGAGGAAAAGAAGAAATGGTTCAGGTGCTAGAAGAATTTACCTTTTCAATACTTGATACAGATACTAAAAAAATACCACGAAACCACGTATTGTCATATTAAGTCCTCTTAAAAAAAGGATAAACACCAGTGAGTGAGAAAAGTCTGGCTAAGCCTTAAATGGAATTAAAGCATTATAAATTTTTTAAATTAAATACCCTAGTAGTCACTCATAGTTCCCACACAAAACCAAAACACCTATTTACATACTGTTGGCAAATACAGCCCTCTGCTGCGCAAAATATAAAACCTGTAATGCAGTTACCTTTCTGTCACTGTGTTCTATGATATTTTTGTAAATTATTGTATACTCTTCCATTTACATACAAAATCCTGATGGCAAGCAATAACAAGAAATTAAATTTCCTCATAATTCTCCTACTCCAGTAAACAGAAAATGAAAAGATTCTGAACAGACAGGTATTAAAAGAGCCTATCCATTGTAATACATGTGAGAACCTTCCCTTTAAATTCCCTTCTCCCCGTGTTCAATAATTATGTTTTTCTTAAATCAAGCTGTAAATGGTGAATATTAACACATTATATGTATATATTTAAAACATCCTCCAAATATAATTAAATACAAATCAGAATGAGGAAAAGTTCATGATTCATTTCACACTTCTGTTGAAATGAAATGCAAAAGAATCAATTAAGTACTTATTACAAAACACATGAGCAGGCAAACATTGGCTTGTGCCAGATGAGTTGCAGATTAAATAAGAAACATTAAGGAGGGAAAATTATTTTTAATCACAGAATATAAAGTCCATGAAAAGGAGCTGTTCTTTAACCTCTGGATTAACCATAGGATGGCCAACAAATTTTAGATAGCTTTATCTCCTACAAGAATTGATCAGGAAGGTATTATAAAACAGGCATCACTGTTGATTAACTGGATCATCATAGTTTCAGCAGATCATATTCTGACAGACTGGAAGGCAAGAGCTGGAGGACTTTATTATCATTCTGTTACTTCAGGAATAATAAACGTCAATGTTTAATTATAAACTCATTTAGCCTTCTAAGTCCTCATTTTCCTTTCTGTTCCTTCTTCATTTGTATGGAGATTGGTGGGTATTTCCCACTATTTTCTGTTTCATTACGGAGTGCTCCCGTGTCAACACAGCACAGGGGAAAAAGATGAAAGAATTCCTTAGGTCAGTTGTCAGTTCAGAAAAAGGAGGATATCTGGGGGAAGAAAAAACTGACTTCACAGAATTTGATGGATGGGACAGAAAGGAAGCTATATACAAAGATACAAGAAAAGTGTATCATCACTTCCTCTGTCTGCACTTTGATATAAATCACTTACTGATATGTAGTTGACTAAAGGAGAAAGTGAGGCCACAGTAAGTTAGACAAGTAATGGAGAGGGAAACATGCCTAAGCAGACCCAGTTACAACTTGCCAGATCTTTGGAGTTCTGCTGTAGTAATAAGTTACACAATATAAGTTTCATATGTGAACATATCTAACTAAATTGCAGCAATAAAATTGTTATAATAGTATATTAAAGAGACCTCTGTTTTTTAAAGTTTGAGTGCAATTTTTTATTTTTAGTCTATCTGGTCACATACAACTTGCATTTTCATCTGTGGAATAGAAACACACTACATAGCTTTCAAAATAGAGCCATCTTTATCTTACTGACTGTACAGAGTAGGCTGGGGAAGACACAGAGAAAGAAGAATTCAGAACTCCTTCTTTTTGGTGTAATTGGCTATGATAAATGAGAGTCTGAAACAAAATATTGTCCCCACTCAGAAGTATAGTAGTAACTGAATTCACATTTTTTTAAATACAGCTTTAGAATCCATTTTTTAAATGAAGACATAACTAAATGAACAGCTAGTAAAATACAGTTAGCTTCTGTCCTTCACCACTAAGTGCAAAACATGACAGAAGACAACACTAGAGCAGCAAACAGACCACCTATATTCCTGCTGACAGATCAGGTTATTCTTCTGAATTTTAATTTATGCTTCTTACAATGACATCGAAGTTCAAAGTCAGGGGGGAAAAAAGCACGTGTTCTTAATGCTAATAAATGTAAGTGGATATTCTGAAACATTTGCAGGTATTTTTCAATACTTTGCAGTGCTCTTATTTTAGTAGCGTATTCTTATTGAGTTTCTGTCCATAATGACCTTAATGTGTGCTATTGCTATTAGTCCAGATTTTCTTTTCCAAGTCAGAAGAAATAAATCTACAAATTTAGTTGGAGAATTTCCTTGCATAATTTTAAGGCAATGTAATGACACCTTACTACAGAAAAGCTACCATTTGTATCTGAGAGATTTGCAGGTGACCAAGTGTATCCAGCTTGAAAGATACATATTCAAATCATCCTCTTTTACAACACTTAACTACAGAAATTTTCAGCACCCACGGGAAAATGCAGTTAATTTTGTTGCCTAAACTCCCCAGTTACCAAACTGATCTAATTAAACAAGAATGTGCACAGGGTTTGGATCTGGCTGGCCCATCCTCTCAAGTCATCAGAACCGATGACTGAAAGGACTTCTAATCAAGCAAGTCAATTCGGGAAATAACAAATAATCATAAGAACACCGTTATGTAAATTATGCAGAAGGAAGTGTTCAAGTGAAAAAGTTCTGGCTGCAAGAGGAAATGACCTGATAAGATGTTGCAATCACTAATCTGCACTATAAGCGAGAAACTTGTAACCAATCCTGTGTGTGAATGAAAGGAATATGTAATGTACTATGCAAGTACTCTACTATATGTAATACATACCCTTGCGTATGTTGGTGTGCATGTTAGGAGGAAAGATCCCCCATGCACCCAGCGCTGCAATAAACCAATGTCAGCTTTCTAAACTATCATTTGGTTTGGACAGTTTTCTTGGTTACCACTTTTGGTAACGATTTCACCAATTCACATATTCGCCAGCCTTCCCTCCCCACCCTCCACCCCCAAAGGAAAGAGCAAGTTAAAAATCAGCCTTCTGTTTCTGATCTTTTGTTTCCAAATACTCCAATGTTTAAATATTCCCATAGAAATATGATGTTTGTTTTCCTTGAAAACTTTATCAACAACTCCCTCTACAGTCAGAGAATTAACTAAAAATATTTAATCACTTATTACTTGGGGGGGGTGGAGAGTGAGGGAGTTTAAGTGTCTTAGTATTAGGGTATTAATCAAAAGCTCAACTGTACTACATGTTGAACAATAAAATAATAATAGACTGTAAGAAGAGATACTGGAGTCTTAGTGAAAAGAAATCATAAACAAGGACAAGGATCTCTAAAAGAGAAGCAGGGCAAGCATATAGGAAATACATGGTTGTCAATGGTGGATCACTGGGATTTTCTTTTTACATTTAAAAAGAAATGTCACAGAGACTTCATATAGGCATGTGCATGTACACCCATTCAGCAAATCAAGATCTTTCATCAAATTGGTTAGCAGAAATTCACACTATTCAGCATTTTGTATGTATTTACTTATGTATTTTATTGCAATTTACTTTGAGGGCTTTTTTTGTTTGTTTAATTTTTAAGTTGTTTAGTGGGTTTAAGTTAAGAGTTCTTGCTTTTTCTGAATCAGCCTAAAAGTAAAACATACTCCCACCTACAATGGAATGCAACAAAACCTGGTATGCTTCACTGAACATGGGTGCCTTTATAGAACAGTGAAAAGTACTGGCCGAGGGAGGAATGTAAACCCATGTCAACTGAGCAGAGAAGATTTCGTCACAGCTCATCAGCCAAACGCTGCTTAAAAACAAAACCAAAAACTATTACACTGATTCCTAGGTACAGACAATAAAAAACAAAAACAAAATAAAAACCCATCATGAGACTGAAGAGATTGAGGCAACCAGATGTAAATCAAATACCAACTTTGCCTTTGTGGACAACCTTTTCCACCGCAATTAAGGAAGCAACAGAAAATCTCCATGGTCAAAAAGGTGGTAGCGCTAATACAGCTATAATGAAGCCTGTAGGATACATAATTGCAACAAAGGCCTGGAAATTTTTACTTATCACAATTTTAATTATCACAAATGGTGTGTTTTGAAACACACTGGCAGATTTAACTGCAGTTAAGTGGTAAGCAGCTGGCAACAAGTAAGGGACCCTGGAGGGCTAATTGTTCCTGAAGTATTGATAGCAGTAATGGAGATGGGGCTGCTTAGCAGCAGAAGCATACTCTGGAAAGAACAGTCAACTTCACATACATCTGATGAAATCTTCCATAAGTACCTACCAGTATCATCTGTTTAATGTCACATCCTGCAGCCTCTCTAAACAGAAACTGGAAAACCTCGCCTTGTTCCTCTGATAGCTTGACTTGCTTGCTTGGATGTAATACTATACACAGTATTTAAAGATCAAACCCGTCTGAGGGAGATCTTTAAATAACAGCAATTTTCCTACAAAATGCATCGTATGTGCATCAAATATGGTGATGTGCTAAAGCAGCTCAAATGGTGGGGTTTAGGGGGTGATCTTTGGAGATACTGATAATGAGTAACCCACTGACTCAGTTAAAAGCTCTTCTACTACAACATGTAAAATCTTCTGTATATATTAAATGCTTATTGTTTATGATTCAAGTATCACATTATTGTATATTTTATTTAGCCAGAGTTAAACATTTTTGGTAGAGAAATGGAAATTAAGGGAATTAAGACAACCTAAAAACATTACAACTCTCTTATCACTGTTAATCTGCTATTGCCACAAGTTATTTTTACCATTTTTGGAACAGACTACAAAGGAGAGAAGGAAATATTTTCCTTTGCTTGTTAACATGCTTCGTATTTTTCAAATGGAAATTTTTGCTATTTCTGCAATTTTTGTGTTTCTTCATAAAGCAATAGAGAAGGAAAAGAAAATGCACCAAGATGCAGTATATCTGAATGAGAAGATGAGGCTCTACAGCATGAAAAAAACAGCTAAGATGGATAATAAACTTCACCGTTGTTCTAAATTATGCACATTCATTTATTCTGTGTTTGCAAGACTGCACTGAAGTTCTCATCTGCTATAATCATAACTTCAACTTGCAAAAGAACAAAACATGATTTAGGGATGCTGAGGCCTCCTTCCACAGTGTATTAGTTATTTACATTGGTGATCCAAGCCTAATCACCATGCCTGTGTTATATATCACCCTGTCAGCATACATTTGTCTTATCCACAGGGCGGGGGGGATATTTAAAAAGAACAACCTTAACATGCCAAAATGAGAAAGTGTGGTTCTTCAGCTAAAAGCTATAAAGATTCACCTACTCAGTTCCAGTGATTCCTGTTCCAGCCAAGAGAGTGACTGCCACAGAAAGTCCAAAAAGACATTCATTTTTGTTAAATATCCTTTCTAGATTTCAGCAATATGCCCCATCAGGAAGAAAGGAAGAAGAGACTTTTAATGACAGATAAGACTGATTGATGTAGGAAATTAATATAAAAATCTAATTAACTAAAAATTATAGGTTTTAAACATTCTTCAGCTCTCTAAAAAATGAATATATTTCACTCTAAACATTCTGTGAGCATTCCATTTACTTGTACATCAGAGTATAAAACGCCATGTCACTAGCGTGTTCACTGCTACGTATTTATAAACAAAATACCATCGAGGGCAGCCTAAAGATGGTGTTACCTATTACTTGGATAAAAGATTCTTGACATTGAATTGGAACAGTTAGGTATTTCAGAAATATTTGTTCTAACTGCCTAGGCTAACAGCTATAATATGAGACGCATAACAGTGAAAAAGCAGATAGAATACAAGAGTCATAACCAAGCATGTAGCAAACGTCTCAAGAGATGTAATGCCAATAGAAATTATTTGAAGTATGACCTAGAGACAATATAATCACATGTACAAAACACAGATGACAGCTTTATCCAGGAATCTAGGGAGTGATCATCTTTCACCAAAAAAGAATAAAGGCCCTGCAAAAAAAACTCACTAAATATTACCTACAAGCAGCAGCCTTAGCCCAGTAAGACAGCTTTTGAAACAAGCAATCAACAACTCTCACCTCTGCCTATACCTTGTCATGCAATCCCAGAATGATGCAAAGGGCAGGGTGGGATGGGGAAAGGAGAACAACCAGACACCAGAGGGACACCAGTGAGTTCAACACCTTGTTCTCTGCCTGGCTGCAGAAACAGCCTTTCTCAATTTCGGATCAAGTCTGCCATCTTCTGGGATTCAGATTCAGGCCAGCATACAAGCTGAATGCTTTTCTTTCTTAAGGCAGCAATCAAGATTTTTTTGATCCCATCCAGGATGAGGAAATGCAATCCATACCAAGTTTTGTAAGACAGGATGATTAAACATATGTTTAAACTTGTACTTGCCTCTGGGGCATATTTTCTTCAGTTACAAAGCCCATTTCATGGTGCATGAGACTTAAGTCAGCAGTTGGCGACTGCTCTTAGTTTAACCATTTCGGCACATTCTCATTTGTCATTGTTTCTGGGTGTGCTACAGAAGCTGATGAGTCATCCTCTCCATGTTATATGTTGCTCTCCTGGATCTTCACCCACTTCCTTTAAGGGACTGACTCTCAATTTGCAAGTCCCAGTGCAAATGATTCCTTCATAACGATTTTCAATTCCACTACTCCTTTTACGTGCAGAGAAGTACATTAAATAAACTAGGAAAGTTAGGTAAGACAGAAGTGATATTTTCTTTTAATCTATTTTGCAAATATTTATCTGCTTTATTGAAATAGTCTGTGATAATCGTTAGGTTGTGCTAACTATCCTGAATATTTTCCAGCTTTCCAAGAAAATTATTTCCTGTCTTTGCAGTAAGACATTACTAGAAAACAACTAATTCAAGGCCTCTTGCAAACAAGATTAGTGTTATCTAGCTATCTAAAGTGTTAATCTGCAATTTATGCGACTTCCTTTTTGCAAACACTGTAACCTTGTATTCTCCAAACATGTATGTGCCTTTTATAATCACAAACATCTGCAGTTAAACTGCATTTGACTAGAGCCATTTTAATTCAGTTCTTCAGGATGACTCATTTCTACTGATTGAACAAGGATGTAGGAAAAACAGGAAAAGTTGTTAAACTTGTTTCTCTTCTCACTCTAATTCCAGACACATAATTCTTCCTTCATCAGTTAGCAGCTGGCAAAAGCAGCAACAGAATTATGATTATTTATGTCACGAAACCTTACTTCCCACACAAGCTCGGAGTCAGCTTGAGTACTTGTCTGTCTTTGAGCTACAGTATGCAGCAATTTAGCTACCCTATTCTGATCCTCAAGAAGGGCTGTGTGATTAAAATCACATGCATTAAAGGTAAGTACCTACCATGTGGTAGCTACATACTACCTCATCATGAAAATGCAGATTCTCAGCTGTTCACCACTGCTTTCCTGTCTTACTTTTACTCATATTGCAGTCACAGGCATGTCAGTTCAAGCATCTTTCTAATCTCAGGTGACCCTGTTATTTCTATTTGGTTTTTGAATAGCAGATGAATTAAAAAAAAAAGTTTCAAATACAGTTTGCACAACACCACAGAATAACTACTTTTGCTATACCAAACAGTTTCCAAATTTTAAAGCTCAGATGAAACAATAATTAATAGACACTAACATAACCCATATGTTCAGGGCGCGATCCAATATCTAGCCACTGGGCAGAACTTCACTGTAGAACCACTTTCCTTATTAAATAAAATCACATTAAAAGCTAGCTGTGTAATTGTAAGCCTGGTGGGTCCTAAGTAAGTAAATGACTAAAAATAGGTTTAGCTCAGCAACAGCTGTTAAGAACCTAGAATTACAGAAGTGAGAAAGTACTTCACAACTGTGGTCAGAGCTCAGCCAGAGTAAGCCCAACCACTATGGATTGAATGGACTGTATTGCAATAGAAATGCTATATAAATACACACAGACACATAATATGCTGTCTGGAAAGTGTGAAAGTGCACCTAACAAACATTTTGGGCAGCCTGAGGCTTTCCCTCCTCACTCTGTCTTCCTTTCCCCACCTTCCAACTTGCACACTTGTTTAAATGCTAACCCGCATTTCTTGATTTTTTCCCCTTGCTTTCCTGTTTCTTTTTTTCCCATCATCTGTGACTTAAAAACAGGCTAGCCTCCTAAAGAAACGTGCTGTTAGAAGCAGGCTAACAAAATTAGTTAGTGCCTTCAACACTAGTCATTTTTTCAGTGGAAAAGCTTACAAGTTTTGCTCTTACAGTAATTTACTCACAAGTTAATTTTACAGTGAATTAGTCCCAGTAAAGTCAACACAAGTGCACTGTGTTCATAATATTTACAAAATTGGATATCTTCACAATATCAGTTTTACCTTTTTTTTGTGAAATTTTGTATAGAATACTTAAGAACTGAAAAGAGGGATTTAATTCTAAGAAAAATGTCTTTAAAGTAGGCCTATATAATTCTTGGGCTGGCTCTATAAATTCTTATAGCTTCATATTGCTCCACTGAAGTCAATACTCTCACTACATGAGCCTACTTCCTTCATTTGATCAGACAGCTACATACTGCATGCATATTTTTGAAGCCAGAAATCTTTTTCCAATCATTTAAAACAGTAATGGTCATCTATGAAGCTCTTACAAACCCTAGAAAACAAGCACACCGCATATTGCATCCAGTTATGAAACAGCACCAAAAATAAAGATCAAACCCAAATTTTTATTCATAAAGCTAATGTTTTTAAATAGTGACTAATTCTAAAAAAGATAAGCATGAAATTTGGTCAATTTATTTGAGATTACTTTTCCTTATATATTTTATAACTCCATGTTACCATTTTAGGATAAAACCCACTAGTTTGGGCAAAGAAGTCCTAGTAAAGTGGTCAAACCCTATGACTCCCACTTCCTTGGTCACTGTGTCCTACTCTATACTTACTGCAGGTTTTCACCCTCTCAATTGTACAAAAAAACTATTTGTAGGGCTGTGCTACATATAAAATTACTGAAATAAAAATCAATCTCCTTTTGGGGAAGCTATTTTTAACCAAAATTATTTTCATGGATCAACACAGTACTGGCATGACAGAGATGGTGGCAAGTACTGGTGAAAATAGGAACAGGCAACTAAGAAGCTAAAGTGTTTTAAATTACTTTCACTGCAAAAGCCAGATTATAGCAAAGCCTCACTCCCAAATGTTTTCCTGATGTAAAAAAAATAAGTTCTGGTATGTTTCAATTAATTATTTACTGTGTCTATCTACAATGTTCTATTTCACATTTCTAAGGGTGTGATATTTAAAAAACCAAACCAAACCTACAACAACAGTAAAAGTAACAACTTTGCCTCTAATCATATTCCACAGTATACCACATCCCTTGCCTAGGGAAAGGAACAGCCAAGCACCAAACAATGTGTGAGGCTTCATGAAGACTTTAAACCACGAACTCTGTAAAGAACCCAAAACCAAGAAGAGTTCCACTGCCTTCATCAGTCATCAATGGTATTAAGAAAAAAAATAAAATTGTTTTGCTAACAAAAACTTGCATTTATTTTAACTTACACAAGCTTTTCTGGGTAACTATCACAAAGTTAGCAAATCATTACTAATTACTCAGATCAAAAATTCAAAATAAAAGAAGCATAAGGAACTGGGATCCATGAAAGTAATTTTAATAAGGTTTAGATTGTAAAGGTGAAGAATCAAAATTTTGGTTAAAATTACTAATTTGAATCTTATTGATTGGTGTTTTTCTAACATTTTCTGACAGGCCTTAGTGCCTGAAAAAAAGTTTCAAAATGTCATCGTAATTATCAAATACTGCAAAAGCCATGTTTTCATCTATAGAAGCCACATTCTGGATAACCACACTACTTAGAAAAACTACTGGAAGAAAAAAAGAAAAATAAATCCTTGGTATAGTCTTGGGTGACCTACTCAAAATCAGACAGAAGATCATTGTTGTTGGGGTTTTTTTTTTTCCTTCTTAAATAGAAAATTCAGGAGAAGTTATTATTAACTTGGACCATTTAAAAAGGGAGTGGAAAACACCTAAAGTACATGTCTTTCTGGAACACAGAACAGCACACAACTTTTTACTCCTTAATATTTGTTTCTGGCAAATATTTATAGTTCTCTTATCAGCACATACTTGACTAAAGGAATTAATATTTGATTATATAGATAATATATGTCTGGGAACAAACCATAAACTCACTGCTGCATTCAACATTCCTCCATGTAGAGCTGGTCTAGTTTTAAGAATTGCAGAAGCCAGACATGCAAGAGCAAGTAGGTAGCCCATATATCCCTGAATCTCTGGGTTTCCATATTGTACTTCTTTCTTTCCTGCATTGAAATCTCAACACACTGAATTTACAGGATAAGCTTCTAGAATCCCGAGGACAGCCCAATGAAAGATGGTTGTTTTTACCCCTCTGTGTCCCTTTTCTAGAATATCCATTTAATTAGGACCAATGCAATGTGTTGTAATGGTATCTAGCCCTCATAAAGACAATGCTGAGCAGGAAGGGCTATTATGTCGATAATAAGCAAGAAAAGTAGCTCTTCCAACTTGGTGAGAAAATGTTGAGGCATCTTCCTGCAGAGAGTGTGTTTTAGGCATGAGGACACAGCCATATGTAGGGCAGACAGCTGACCCAGTCTCATCAGAAGGGCTGCACAGCCACAGCTGCATGACAAGAAGCAGTGCTATGCATCACAGCAGCCAATGTTAGGAGAGAGATCCTAACAATATCTCCTGCAGATACATGCACACTAAGATACGACAGTAAGCTTTTCTCTTTCAATGTATGCAATTAAGGAACTAGTTTTGCAATTAATTTTTGTAATTCCTAAGTTTGGTAGCTAAGTTTGTCTTCCTTCTTGCTATACAGACTGGAATTTCAATAGCTCCCCTTCCCCAAAAAGTCACCAAAAGTAATAGTTACAAATTGTCAATTTCTCTAAAGTAAATTTATCAGAAAGCAAGTTATTCTTCTAATAAAGTTCAGTGCAGGAACATGACTGTAATTCAAGCCCCCAGTGAAACACATAACTCCTCAAAAATGACAGAGATTCCAAATTAAAGTTTTCACACAAGATACTTAACATTGTTATTTGCACACCACTGCTCTCAGCCAAGATTAGCACCAGTACCCACATGTCTTTATACATTACAAAAATACTTCCATGTCAGGTTGGAAAGGAAAGCTGAAACGAAAACAACCAAGCTGTTACAGCGGAAGACAAAAAACAAACAAAAAAGATTTAAAGAAATTTCTGTCCCCAAACTCAGTTTAAGTCAAGTCATAAATACAAAGTCAGAATGCACTTGAGTCCACATATAACAATGCTTGTTTGGTTAGTTTAAAGATGTATAGATTTATTTCTTCGTGACAGAGACAGTCTGCAGAGAGATTTTCCTAAAAATTATGGCAACTTTGTCACAGAAATAGGAGGGTGTTTCATACTACGTAAGCAAAATGGAGAGTATTTGGAGACAGAAACGAAAAGCCAAGGCACCACAAACTCAATCATAAGAAAGGTCCAGGACCCCATATTTCAATTACTGGTTTTAAAAAGCTGAAATGCTTACTGACTTAATCCTATGTAAAAAGATAAAGAAGTGACTAGCAAGATTTCATCCTGCCTAGCGGAAGCCCATTATAAATCCACACACAATAACAAAAACTGGAAAATATCCAGTTTCCCTGCACATTTGTTTTGAAAAACAACATGCCAGCCAGCTACTTTCATAGTAAGCATAGATGAACTGACACAGTTCCCACTTGCTCCCTTATCTTCAGAGTTCCTTTCTTGCAATTTTCAAAATTAAGAAACTGAGAATCTGCCAAATCAGTAGCTTCTAGAATTTCAAGGCTCTCAAGCGTTTATTTATTCAAGCACTGTTCCATACTGGCTCAAATAGTGAATGGTCCTAACATCAACAGTATCAGCTAAATTTCTCAGTATTCCTGCTTATCAAGAACAGCTTAATTTGGTTCACATGAACTCTGCTGTGGCGCCCTCTAGTAATCAGACATACACAGCAGTCACACTAGTACTACTACTGGCCTATTTTTTTTCTCTTCTAACCTCGTTTATGTATGTTGGGGGTGGGCGGGGCAGGAGAGCAATAAAAGCAAGTAAAGCATTGCAAGTTTGAGAATCCAATTAACTTTATCTTCTGTAGGTACCAAACTATTCAGATACAAAACACTGATATAACAGAATAGCAGAATTTGTAAATGGCTATACAAGGTAACTGGGAACAGAGCAGATAGCTCTGAAATTCAAACTTCCAACAGCAACTATAGTTCTTGTACATTTTGTTGGTTTTTTCCAGAAGCTTTTCCATATCTTATCAGATTATATTCTTTGCTAGTATTAGTTCTAGAGCAGGAAAGCAGATAAAGTTTCAGATGTCCTCTTCATAGTCAGTAAATATAGTAAAAACAGTTAAATCATAGAATTCCCAATACTCCACCAGCATTTTTGGGAGACTGAAATTAAGAGTTCTTCCCTCTTGCACCCCTTTCCATGGACTTCAAAAGTCTAGCTAGTTAGTACTGTGTGACCATTTATACTTTGTCTTCTATGAAAGTGGAGAAAGTAATTTAGTGAACTATTATTTATTTCTATTTTATAATTTATCCTCTAATCTATCCCCGATATAAAACACATCGTGCCAAAAGTATTTATGGCAGCTTTATTTAAAACAGGATACCATGCAGTAGGTAATTTATGAGAATAAAACACTCACTGGCACACATTAAAACATCACTTACGATTTATAAACAAAGTATAAATATATAAAAGATCCCAACTTTAAGGAATGGGACAAGACGAAACAATTTACATTTATCACCTGAACAAATGCACTATGCTTTTACTGAGCAAAGTACACAATGACATTCATACAACACATGCAAATTTAGTTACAGCACTTGAGAAAGCCTCACCATGTACTAAGGGTATGTGGATAATTCCACCAAAAGTTTGCTGTGTAATATTAATGTCCTTGATATTAAGTGTAGCTACACATTGTTCACATTTAAAAATAAAATATCATTAAGTTGGACACATTTTAGTAAATAATTTATTCAAGGAAAAAGATTAAGAACTTCTGTCTTCTGGCTGTCAGTAAAAATCACCATCAGTCAATTATTTACTCTTCCCTCTGTTTCTAGGGGCCTGAATATAAGGCCTTACGCAACATCAAAGCCTTTCACATGCATCATAAGTGATGTTCAAATGCTGAACAAGGTCTTGCTCTGGGCTTTTGCTCTGTGGAGACTTTTGACTTGATTGAATAATTTCTACTTTTACTGCACACTTTTAACAGTATACATTCCTAATCTTGCTACGACTAACACCAATTCTTACTAGTAATCACATCTGCATGAAAATTAAACAATTGAGAACCCATCAGAATGTAAATATGTTTCAAGACTCAGACAATGAAAAAACAGTAATAAACTCATGATGAAGTAATGCAGTGTAACATTGCACTTTATTAGGTTGAGAAAAACGTTTATTCAGCTCTAATACTCACAAAACCCCACAATACCAGGGGGGGGATTTTTTTTTTTAAAAATTCAAATATATTTCACACACATCTAAATGAAATTTTCACCATTGTATTTACTGCACCCACCAAGTAATAGCTGAGTCGCAGATAGTAAAGAACTCAAGTCAGCCACATCTTGCATTCATTATACCAGACATGCATCAGACTTATTCAGCTTTCTTAAATCAAAAACCCAACTAAAATTCCATTGATTGCAAACATGATGCCCTTCTTAACAAACAAGCTTTTGGGTTACCAAATAAGAAGCTAGCAAAAGTAGAAGGTATATTGTTGGTTGATATACAGGTTGAAACACATTTAAGAAGATACAAAGCACACCTAAAGTTGGCTTAAATACTTCTATCTCCTTGTAATTCAGCCCAGGCCCCACAATTTACACTAAGTGATGAGCTGGCTCTTCATACCACTTTTATAAGCTAATACATGGTACTTAAATATAAAAGGATATCACAAAACCTGTGACAGCATATATTATTCTCTGCCCACAGAAGAGTTAAATCTCAATATATCCTTAACCAATCGATTTATCTTTCAGTAACAAACACTTCAGTGTCAAGACAAGTCAGTCCAAGTTTCTACTGTCCCTGGTTAGCGCTCTTATAAGCTGTCACATACTTACTCATAGCCAACAAAGTCTACAAGGCTAGATACTAATTGAACATTTTCAATTCATATTTACCTTACTGATTGAAAATACTTATCATGCATACATCCATATATACAGTGATGACTATACAACCAGGCAGTGCCAATACTCCAGCGGTTATAGAAATATTTCCAAGTGTCATGTCAATTGCATTAAACTAATCCTACAATGTGAAACAATTCTCTACATCTCAGCAGCACACCAGATAACTTGGGTCACCACTGACAGAGGTAAAGGGAGGGACTTTGAGAGCATATCTGTTCCTGCACATGAGCATTTCAAATTGTGGATATTTATTTAACCTCAAATCCCACGGTAATTTTACAGTGGCTGAAAAAGGAATCTGTTTTATCTCTTAATTAAAACTCCTAAGCATCTTAGGATATTAAATAAAAAGATTAATTTAATTCCTGAAGAAGAGAACAATCTCTGCTCTAACCTCTGACTAATTTAATGAAGAATTGCAGGAAGGCAATAATTAGAAACATTAGCAAGTATGACTGAACATATGTCAAAAAAATTGTAGATTAGTGTACACAAACAATATAGACAAGAACGGGGGTGGGGGGGGAAGCAGGACAGACATGACCAAAGGCAAAGCAAAGACTATTCATTCATGATACCCTGATACTTGATAACATCAATTGTAGTCTCCCACTATTTTAGTCAACATTATCAAGAATGGTCATGAAGCGCTACACAAAAATGCCATGAAAAAAATGATATTAAATTCATAGATTCATAGAATCGTTTAGGTTGGAAAAGGCCTTTCAGACCATAAAGTTCAACCATTAACATAGCACTGCCAAGTTCATCACTAAACCATGTCCCCAGGTGCCATGTCTACACATCTTTTAAATACCCCTAGAGACAGTGACTCCACCACCTCTCTGGGCAGCCTGTTCCGGTGCCTGATCACACTTCCAGTGAAGAAATTTTTCCTAATAACCAATCCAAACCTCCCCTGGTGTGACTTGAGGCCATTTCTTCTTGTCCTGTCACTTGTTACTTGGAAGAAGAGACCAACCTCCACCTCACCACAGCCTCCTTTCAGGCAGTTGCAGAGAGCGATAAGGTCCCCCCTGAGACTCCTTTTCTCCAAGCTAAACAACCCCAGTTCCCTCAGCCGCTTCTCACAAGACTTGTGCTCCAGACCCTTCCCCAGCTCCGTTGCCCGTCTCTGGACACGCTCCAGCACCTCAATGTCACTCCTGAAGTGAGGGCCCCCAAACTGAACACAGTATTCAAGCTACAACCTCACCAGTGCCAAGTACAGGGGGACAATTCTTTCTCTAGTCCTGCTGGCCACACTATTTCTGATACAAGCCAGGACGCTATTGCCCTTCTGGGCCACCTGGGCACACTTCTGGCTCATATTCACCTGGCTGTCGACCAACAGCCCCAGGTCCTTTTCTGCAGGGCAGCCTTCCCAGCCACTCTTCCCAAGCCTGTAGTGTTGTGTGGGGTTGTTGTGACCTGACACTCAGCCTTGTCAAGCCTCTTACAATTGGCCTCAGCCTATCAATCCAGCCTGATCAGACCCCTCCCTAGAGCCTTCCTACCCTCAAGCAGATCAACACTCCCCCCCAACCTGGTGTTGCCTGCAAACATTCTGAGGGTGTACTCGATCCGTTTGTCCAGATTCTTGATAAACAGAACTGGCCCCAGTTCAATACCAGAAGCAGGATAAATAACAGTAAAAGATATCAAACAAATGAACCGCATGTGTTAATTCCCCACCCCTCGTTAGACTTGGGAGTCAGGAGGGAAGCCCACAAGTCTTCCTCATCCTACCCCTTCATCTGAAGATTTGTTTCTAACTTTGTGGATGTTCCAGGAATAGTAATAGAATAGTGGGAGACATTTAAAAAGAAACTAGTTTTCAGGTACTATGCTGCTGTTAATTTAATCCTACATAAAAACAAAAGCACAAAAAGATTACACATGATTTCCTGACAAACATCCAGCAGGAAATATAACATTCATTTACTAGTATTTATTTAATTCTGTAGCTTTTCAAGAACATGTGTCAGACTACAAAAACAATGGAACTTGCTTTTTGTCCATATGGGTGCCATGCTTCCTGTCATGAGTTCATTTTGTTGTTTTCTACACAGTAAATAAAAAATGTAACAAAACACCAGCTACACCCTAGGGAACAACAGCAAGTAAAAATCAGCAGGCTCTCAATAAAAGGGTCTCATTAACACAGCTGAAATAGTCTCACTCAATGCCTCCTCAAGACCCTGTTCCCTTCATGCCAAAGTGCTAAAAATTACATGGTCAGTGGCAGTTTTCACAAAATAATTGTCCTATAATGTAAGCATTTGTCCACATCTACCACTGGAGAAAAAAGTGTTTTTATAAAAAGTAGAAACTATTGTCTTTGTAATGTCTTCCAGGGCACAAATCTCAGGACACCACAAGACTGCACAGTACTGAAAGGTACTAGTAATAGCATTGCACAAGCATAGCAACAGCATTGGGAGATTAAGACATTTGCCATATGTGAAAGATTCCATGAGTACAACTGGTGCACTGTTGACGTGAACAGGAGTTTTTCCATTGCCCATCCCCCATGACACCCTGTCCCATTGTCACCTGCCAGAAACTCAAAACCAACATAAAAAATTATTTCCCTTTTTCCTTCTGTTGTTAAATAACACAAAATTAATTCAAACAGTTATAACAAATAATTCCTTTACTTAATTTTAAAACTACATCTCCCAGTATTGCTGTCTACTAACCTCTTAGAAAATTAGAAGTAAAGCTTACCAAACTTTTTCTTCTTCCATTGCTCCTCTGGCACATTGGTTTACTACAGCAGGGCTACTCATGGTAAGTGCTGAGCTTTCAGAATTCATTTTTTTTCTACAAAGGAACAACAATACCAACAAACATGAAAAATGTAATATACATGAAGAATGTGTTCACTAATTCACTATAAAATGAAAACTTTAAGACCAAATACAGTAGGCTTTACTCACCTAAGTAAATGTCCTAAATCAATGGGATTAATTGGATGAACACATAGAGAAGATTTTGGCAGTTTTGTGGACTTACTAGTTATGCCAAACTCAGCACTGATTGTCTTTTGTTTACTTTTCTGAATACATGCCAAAAAAGTTGATGTCAGCAAGCCTGTACCCACAGCTATGCGTAGTGTCAATTATGTCAATTCAGAGCAGCAGTTACAGCTAGTGTTGCCATGGAATGATGCACACAACATTGGGGAGAAAATTTCAATTTCTAATACGTAAAGATTTACAGAAGCTTTTTGCATATTTTAATAACTTCAGATCCATTTTAATAACTTCAGATCATACTTTGCTGATCTGCAGAAAATAACCATTCATGGCTGAAGTCACTCTCAAAAGCAGCACAAACATATTCAAATCCTGTCAATAGCAATTACCAAGTTACAAGGGTCTATACGGCCAAAGGTGCTTCAAGTGAATGACTAGCATGGTCGAAGTCTCTAGATAAGGAAAGTTAATTTCACCATGAAACACTGTTATTTTTTTGGTAACCGGATCCACAATGTTAACATGGAACTTCTTACACCTATAGCTTTCCCCCCTGCCCCTTCTTTTAAAAGAGGGAGAGGAAAAAAAATTTTAGCCATCAAAGTCATCTGACTTGATTTGACACCTGGTTCCTGTTATGATCAGCACAAAGACCTAATTGATTAACAGAGAACAGGTTCAACTACTAGAACATAACCAGAAAATAGGCTGTGCTTGTCAAGATAATAACCCCTTGCTTTTTGCAAGAAGGTATAAAGAACCATTAAAAAGCTGGTTTAACCTGGTGAAACCTGGGTCAAAATCTGACTTGACAGTCATGGACAGCCTGAAAAGTTGAGCACAATGCATATGTCCCATCGGTGGCAGGCAGATTAGGCCAATCTTCACAAAACAATTATTTTGAAGAGAATGCTGATCTTTGTTTCAGAATTCTGTCCATGCAGGAATGGACAGCTAGCAAGCATGTTTATTGGACAGAAGTCCTAAAAATCAGCAGCCAAAATTTGGTCCTTACTGGAATTAATGTCTTCCTTTTTGCCTGCCCTTTGATGTGAACACAGCATGCAGCACTGCCACTCCAGAGAAAACAGAATGGACTTACAAGAACAGGTCCTTAATTTTTTCTTTTTTTTTTTTTTTACATCCCTTATAATAGAAAGGGCTAAAAATTCTGCAGTCTGTTTCTGAGCAAATTTGTTTCTTGAAATCTTGTTTTAAAGATCCAGAGAAGTATTCTGAAAGGGAGAACAACAAAAGCCTCACCTCTGTGAGGGCAGGAACAGAGACTGTTAGCCATCTGACCTCTTTTCAGATCAGAACCTGACCTCAAGTTTACTCCTGATTCTCAAGTTGGGTAACTTTGGGGAAAAAAAAACAAGCCAAACAAAAAACAAAACAAAAAACCCAACTCAAAACAATACAAAAAAACCCAAAAAACCTCAACACACCAAAAAACCAACCAACCAAAATAAAGTAAAAAAAAAAACCACCCAAAAAACTAGTATTCTTGAAGTGGCTCAGCAGCAACAAGTGTTGAAAGTGACATTATTACTTGCCTCTCTAGTCTATAATCCTGCAGGAAGAGGGGAGCTGTTCTCAAATACATTTTGAAGCAACAATGCAAGAGTCCATACTGCAACATTCCCCTCTTTCAGGAAGCAATTTCCTGACAGGGTAAATTTAAACTTCTCTTTTGGCAATGAATTTCTACTCTACACTGGGAAAGCCCAGATGCTTCAATGATCATGCAAAGTATGCCAAGAAGAGTTTTACCTTCTCTTACAGTCACTCATACTAGTAAGATCAAAGGTTCGAGGGAAGGCTAAAAGCAGTCCATTAACTCTCAAAGTTGGAAGCTGAAAGATTCAAATTACAAAACCACAAGGTTGCTGTTCCAGAAAAAAAAAAAAAACAAAAAAAATCTACTGTTCACTTGTGAACTAGTTCTACAGCAGTACAACTGTTCAACGTATGACTAAAGAAAAATGTTTTCAGCACTCCCCTCCCCACCCTTGGAAACATATAAGCAAACACTTCATACACATTTCTGCATTGAGACTTCCACACTGAAACTAGAGCAAAAGCAGAGGACAGAAGTGATAAAAATTACCATGTTACAAACTTTTCTATGAACTGATGATAAAGGTTAACATATATCTAACAGAAAATAAATGAAATATGGCACAAACCCAACTTATGTTCTCACATGTTCCACAAAGAAATCTTTGTGAAGTAATACAGAGAGGAATACATCTTGTCAAACTTCTCAACTCCCTTACATTCCCAGGTTAATATCCGAAAATGTTAGTAACACACTGTACTCCTTCCCGTCAACAACCTCAGGATCTGCTTCTGGTGTTTTCTGTCACATAAAAGAAGGGCATCAAAAGGCCAGCATTTATTCATTCTGATAGCAAGATCTCATCCACCACACCTTCAGAAAGATATCTGTATGCTGGATAACACAGCAGGTTTTTTGGATACCAACAGTCATAGTTTGTATCAAGACATACAGCCATGCTCTTGCAGCCTCCACTGCTTGGTTTCCAATAATATGAGAGATGTGCCAAGTCCCCCACTAACTAAACAAATGCACTCTTCACTTGACACATGTGGAGGACAGAGGCATAACAGCCAGCTAATGCAATGGTGGACAAGCATCCTTCCTCAGCTACCACTGACAAAAGGGGTACAGGAGACATCACCAAGCCTGCCCAGCCCTCTCCTGTCCTCTGCACTGCAGCAGCCAAGAGCACACTTCCTACAGATGGGAGCAGGTAGTGCAAGGCATCCCTCCAACTTTCCACCCACACCAAAGAACAAACAATGCTCCAGCAATACTCACCATGTAATGCCTGTCTGCTGTAGCATAAATTCCTAGCCTCTTGAATTAATTTTGTCTGTATCAGCCAGTTTCTTTCAAATCATACTCCTCCTTTCTTACTGTCTTTCAAGATGGAGGAGATTGTTAAAAGTTTTGAAACCAAGTGTCCATTCAGTGCTGCCATCCAGCAGCACTTCTCATTCACACTTTGGAGGCTGGACAGCAATGAGTCAGACAAGCTTCTGGAAAATCATCAGGGCTATTCTTTTGTCATCCTATTTCTGACAACATGTCTACACAGGTCCTTGTTCACTCTTTACCAGGAGTAACAGGTAATTAAACAGCTGATGCCCATATCACTCACAAGTTTTATGGCCCTGTCAAAATACCAAAAATTTTTTTATTTCTAAATGACAAATGGAAAATTGATATCCATCTACACATTCCAAAGCCATGGATACCAAATATTACCACTACTTCTCCTCCTTGAAAGTCATTTCAATATAAAATTCTCAGCCTGTAGATCCTATCCTCACTCACTGTTGGGCCACAGACTGCTCTGAGACTCTTTCTTCAGAATAAATAACTATTTTTAAAATAAAAACTTTTCTGTTTTAAGATGTAGAAGGAGATATCTTTTCAAGCATTAAGAATATTTTGTGGAAGTCTTTCTAGTTAACACAAACTGCTTCAGTAGGTCTAAAACAAAACTAAATTGTTCTGTTGTGGGAAGAAAAGTTATTGTAAGGCTTATACTCTCAAAAAAATACTGTTTATGTTCAAAGTGAACCACACAAAATTAATGCTAAAACTGACAAAGTAAAATTCTGTTTGGAATATACTGTTTTAGGATTTATTCAACCAGAATACTAACACTATCCCCAGAAATCAGCTTCCAGTAATAATAACATCTTCGAAAATTGAATGCAATTCAAGAAGCAAAGGAACAAGGTTCAGAAAAAAATATGCTATTCACAGGTGCTTCTTTCTGTATCACCATCCAACTCTTGTTTGGACTTGAACTTTATGGCATAGGCACTATACATGATAGAACTTGAAGGAGGAAAATAAATCTATCATCTTTCCTCTTAACAACTTGAAGCCAGATGCCAACGCAAGTCAATGAATATTAATTTAAGAGACTATGCTTCAGATGTATTTTGTTCCTCATCCTCTGTTTGTACACTGAACCTTGACTGTTCCAGATAAGGAACATGCACTTTAATTAGGTGTTGTCCTAGAGATCATGCTGCACTGTAATAGGAGGAAGTGGGCAAAAGGCAATTCCAAAACAAAAACATAGGAAAACAATGTCAAAGACTTTATTTATAGCAGCTATGTTTAACACTACTGTCACTATCTTCTTGAGAAAACTGCCTTGAAGAAACATCCTTGCTGGTTTTGAAAAGACATCAGAAATGTAGCATACTTAGTCTTCCATGAGCAAGTATAGATTGTTTAATACTAGAGTACCCATAAGCAAGCATACACCCCAAAATTCTCTTAAGTTACCTCCACAAAGAAACTGATTTTTATGCTTCCATTAAAATCATTAACTTAGATTATCTAATGCATTATCAGTCTCTCTGCCTTAGAGTAGTTTTTACACCCCATAATAGCAGAGAAAAGCATTTAAGTGTATTTTATTAATTTATATTTAGATTTCATTCTGGAAGTTCTGCAATTGCCCTTAAATGGACAAAAATAAGGGGGGAAAAAAAGGATCTAGTACACCACAGCACTCAAGCTTCTGAACACCTCCACAGAACAGCATTATAGCACCATTTGAACGGAATAAAAAAATATGTGAAGGTTCAAGAAAAGTGTTGAAGCCACAACACCGCATGGGCTCAAACCAGCCTGTGATTTATATCTAGCAGTATGGAGAAAATATTAGCCAAGCATCTGAAAAATCATGATTCCCTACACAAAGCCCATTTTCTCTTTCTCTCTCTTTTTCTTTTCTTTTGCCTTTGTTACAAAGTGTAGACACACTTTGATCCTCAGGCTAAAAAAACTTTTTTGCCTTTCCCTCCACTCCCTATTTGTATCTCTAAACAAGTAAGACATTCACAGTAACAGCAGTTAAAAAATAACGTATCATTCAACAGCTGTTCACTACAGTTAAAGTAAAAATAACCAATATCTTCTGATAAAACATGTTCTCACAGCTCCTTACCTTCCCCAAAATGCTTTGCATTGTTGAAACAGTATCTTGTTATACTTGGTTGATAAGAGAACTGTGAAAAAATCTTTACTGAACACTAAGACCCTCAATGCAGAAACTAGTATTCCTTTTAAAGAAACAGAAGGTAGTAGCATCACTATAGTCACGTGCATCTACTACAAAGAAAAAAATTAGGAGTGTTACACACCATCATTCTCCCAAGCAAAAGTCTTTATGCACACAAAACCTGAACAATAGATTACTAATTAGCAAGCATGGATCCTAACATCTTTAAAATTAAAGAGCTGATTTCCCCCTTCCTTACTAGCTGCACAGAAGTGTGTAATTTCTAGTGAACAAACACATTTTTTGTTTTCTGACACAAGATTTTATTATTTTCTGACAAGTTGCATTTCCATACACAAAATTAGCAAGCATGTAGTATCTCACACCTTGATGGCACTCAGCTCCTAACCAGCAGCCACCTTAGGCAAATAGCTGTTGAAGAGCAGATTTAAACTTTAAAACAAACTTCATTATTTAACTGCTTCACAACAAATACCAAAACCAATCTTTTACCCAGCTTGTTTTTTCTGAGGTGTTTAGATACTGCAGTTGCCAAATATCTTTATACCACTAAAGCATACTTCAGTAAAATCACAGCGAAAACTCAAGAAGCTCTTGAAGAGTATTTCTCCTGACTACAACTGCAAGTAGCAGGCAGCGCTGAGAGATTTCACATTGCATAATCACTTCAGTCCTAGCCTAGCATACCATAAAATGTTTCACACACGCTATAGTTATTTCAAGTACGGTTTGACCTCAATGAACACATGGGGCATACCATTACTCACCCTCTTGAAGTCTTTAAAAATGCACCTGATGCACTAAAGAATGAGGTTTTGGAGAACCTTTTAAAATACAGATCTTTGAAAGGGATTTTACTGCTGTCCTTGAGGCATCTCATTAAAAAGTTACCTTTTGTCCTCTTAAGAAGCACAAGTAAGTTGTACATAGGTACTTTACACAAGTGTATACACAAGGATACTTGGAGGAAGTAGTTCAGAGAACCACAGGCACCGCACATAACTTTTCACTCCTTATTTGGTGATTCCACCAGAACTCTCCAACATATGACAGAAGCAGCTTTAAAATAATATAATGATTCTGCCTCACAGCAAGTATCAAGTTTGGCCCCCTCTCCCATACACACACACTTGTGAGAGATGACGAGTGTGTTGTTGCCACATATAAAAGCCATATATAGCCATATATAAAAGACAGTGTTTATTTTTTAAACAGCATGAATGTTACCTTTATTCTCAGCACAAAGTATATTAAAATATTAAAAGACAAGAGTTAAATAAATAAATAAAGTTCACACCAGGCTGAAGTCAGACCACGGCAAACATGGAAGAGTGTTCCATGCTGGAGAAATACAGCCTACTATGAGACACTGTTCTCAATAGGACTAGTCCTTTGGTTTACCAAGACTTAGCTCTTTTCCCTAAAAAATACCAAAAGAAAAGGAAGATAACCAATTACATTACAATTCATCTCACACCACCTTCATGAAAGCACATGTAGAAGTTTACCAGCACCAAAGAGAGGATGAGGTTACAACTCGGACATCTTTCAGAACCATTTAAATATATTTATATAGTAAGACACCAGCATCAGGGAAACCACAAGCAGGTACATGCACCTGCTTTACTCCCAAAATAGAAACATAGATTTTTCCCGAGCTGGTTACCACTGTGAAAAATACGAGTTACGAAAGAATTCAGACTATCCTGCATATCAGCATATCATATAACACTATACATTGCTGCAATATAGAAGAGCTAGGATCATCTGCACTGTTCAATCTGCAAAGTCATCAGGAGCTTTGAGTCTTTTAGTGGTTTCAACTCAGAAATTTTAGCAGTGTAACGGGAAATACGGAATGTTTGTGAGCTTTGTTGTCACTTTCAGAGATGGTAGTTGATAGCCATATCAAAAAAAAGAAAGGGGGAATTTAATCTTTCAGTACTCTGTGTCTTAGTAATAGCACACAGCTAAGTCTCTTATCTGATCAGGAAAAAATTTAACATTATGAAACACTAGCAAAGAGTTGAACAGAACATTTTAAACAGAAGGTTTTGCACATACAAAATTAAATGTACCGTTGAAGCAGAATATAGAGAACACTAAGTACTATATTCCATTCAACGTCAATAGGTATCAAGGAATTTTTTGTCACTGATGCTATAATTACATGTTATTCTGAGACAAATCTGTTTCTGTGTTTCTCTTTGGACTAAAAGATCCAGATGTTCTTATGTCAAGAATCTGGCCTCAGCACCAGACAGTAAAAAAACCCCAACCTATCCATTCTATCAGCATGCAAGAAGAATTCGCCAGCACTGGTCATTTCTCTACCCTTTTCCCCCTCTCCAAGTTTTTATTTCTTTTCAACAAAGCAAACAAACAAAAGACAACAGTATAATATTTTAGCTTCTACAACAGACTTAGCACTAGCCTTTAGTCAGTTTGGCAAAAAGGGGCAAAAAGTTATCTATTTTTTTTTTCATAAACTATGATTTCAAATGCAAATATAACTACTTCTAAGCTAAACATACTGTATTGCATTTTGCAGTTGACACTGTGCAGCAAAACAATGTTGAGAGGTTCTTTCCAAAGATTATGAGTATTTATGTTCCCAATTTAGTGACTCATACAGCAAGCAATTTCTGAGATTAACTTAACTCTATCCTCCTCAAACTTCTGAATTTGAAAGCAAGCACTAAGCTGTTATTCAAAAGTTGTAGCAGTGACAAACACAAAGATTTTATCTATGATTTTTTTAATCTAGATTTTTATCTTGGGGAAAACTATTTCCGGAAATAACTATGTGCTATTTCTGTAAAAAATACTAGAGGGGCTATACAAAGCTAAACCAATTTAAGGGACAATTTATTAAACAAAAGAGGAGTCTTCTGAAACCAGCACTTAAATTAAGGCTTTTTCATGGTAATGGTATAGGCTCAGAAAAGAGACACAGCATGCACGCTCAGTGTAAAATTAATGCAACCGCTGCCACATTTTTTCATATTCTTCTCTTCCTTTCAACATATTCCTGCCTCCCTCATGATAAACACGTTTATCCTCAACAAAAATACATTAAGAATAAATGAAACCCAAAAGAAATACCACCACAGTTGAGACAAACACAACCCATTTTCCCCATTTACCAGAATCATCAGGGAACAGTGGCAGGTTCAAAATTTTATCTGCCTGGAAGGGTGTCATGTTTTCTCCTTAACATGAAAATTACGATCCTTTCAGCCTCCTATCTTAATAAACATGATTTTTTTAATCAGAATTGCTGCATAGTTTATTAAGTCATTGAAGTTTGTCAAGCTGGTTTTGCATTTATTTTTCTTGGTTATGTAATAGATTTGAATGGCAGATAAAAAGGTGTATTGTCCCACAATTATCTTCTTGTTAGTCTTTACAGCTTTTCACCTGCAATTGCTAAGCACAGTCAGAACCCAAACCTACATGGGAAAGTTTGCAAGAGCACCCCTCCACACAGTAGTCAACTTGCTGGAGAGATTTTTTTCTAGGATATTAATTACTTCTCTGTGGAGCATCAACAAGTGCTAATTTTGACAGCATCTATTTCTGTAGGCAAAGTATTTTAAGGCTCATACTCACATAAGAACCTCACTATCTACAGAGGGATACCAGGTTTGGTGGACGCTCGTCATAGCCTGTGTCAATACAAACGTGGTGATTTTAAGTGCTGTACTGCAATTCGTATGTGCCTCTAATTTCTCCCAACCACCTGCTATCTGGATGCATCAGTTAAGGCCACACACAAGCTGAAACAATCAGCCACCACAAAACACACACTGTCCAAACAGCTGGTTGTTGTCTTCAAGACAAAGGTAATGGTCCAGACAGAACCTTTTGAGGGAACGCTAGCTGGACACACTGTAATATTTAAATAAAATCAGTAGGATCCCTGATACAGTATAGACAGTGTAATGAACATGCTCTTCTCCTAGTTATAATCCCCAAAATTTATTTTGGAAAAATGTTGAAGCGTTTGAAATAAACTAATGAAAGTTGTACTTTTATTTAATAGCTAAAATGTTTGAGAGATTATACCAGCAGAGCAGCTGTTCTTGCTCTACAGAAACCATACAAGTCCAAATAACTCCTGCCAACTTTCCAAGTTTATGCAAGCTTCAGTGGTATAAAAGCCAGTAAACCATTTTGAATACAAGTTGTACCACACATTGATTCCACCTGCAGATTTATGAGGGGAACCACATGACTGTAAGGGTAACTAATCCTATAGAATGGGGGATGGGACAGAAATCAGTACATTATAGAGCACCTTTCTAGTCACATAATGTTACCATTTCTGTTTGTATATAATGATTTAACATGAAAAGCAAAAAACTACTCTTCTATTGTAAAGTACATAAAGCTGCTGCTTCTTGCCCAGTTTAAACGTTTTTTTGGGCGGGGATTGCTGGATTTTGCTACTGGCCATGCCTTGAAGTACCACCTTCAGCACGGGTCCACGTAAGACATATTACTTTGAAGTAACTTATATACCTATGGCAGCATGCTTACTCAGATCTGAAATCCTTAAGACTGCTCATCAGCACATGATTAGGAAGAAGTAAATAAATATGCATGTACATATGCCCTTATGTTTCAAGGTTAACAGCCTGATCCATTAGCATGCTAACCACTTCAGCTGGATTCTGTACAGTGTTGAGCACCTGCAAGTTAATAATTGTTTACATTTCCATAATTGACAGCATACCACTTCAAGTTCAACCCTGGCTGACACTAAATAGAAAAAAATTTTTGTTTCTTTTTACATCCTCTATGTTACATTTGGAGATGGAGACCACCACATGTACATGCTATATAACTATTTATTTCTGAATATTTACTTTGCAGCTATTATAATCAAAAGCAACGCATGAGGTGTTTGTTAATCACAGATTACCTCAGTGTATTTACCAAGTCCTTTATTTTCCAATTATTTACTTACTACACTGCAGTAGTCTACATGCTCTTAGAGAATTGTGCAAGACCATAGCCATTTGCTTATTCCAGATTTCATATGACTCGGACAACTGAAATTCACAACATGCCCTCCCAAGTTGAGCGGCACAACTTGGTAAAAAATCAATGAGACTTTTATAGGACCTAGAAAATATTAGATATGGGGAGATAACATTTTTTCAGTCAGTAAGTACAGATGCAAACATGAAAATTTCAAAACTTCTCTTTGTCCAGAAAATTGAAGTATTTTCCTCTGTTTCCACCTTTTATTCCAATGTAGTGCTGTTCTGCTCAGGCTTTTTCCAAGTCACAGATTAGAATTTATCTATGAAGTACTAGATTTACCCATTTATTTGTAAGTACTAGAATTTATCTGTAAAACCTACATAACCTTGCAATGCTTATATCCCCAAAATTTATTTAACAAATAAATAACATAAAGGGACTGATTAAATTAAACATTAAGAGACTAATGAAGTTAAAATTAATAATATGATAACACCCCAGGTCTTTTAGTCTTCCACTAAACATATCATTTGCCAGTTTCCCTACATACACACAGGAAGAAAATGGCAACTCTTGACAAATTTCTTCTCAAAATGCACATCATGCTTAACTGAGTATAAGGAGTCTGCAACATAATACACACACACAAAGCACTCCAAAAGGATTCTAGATGCATTTATAGCAATAGGCAGATGTTTACACAAAAAATACTCTGAAAAAATGTTTCCTCAAAGAAGATTGTTCAAAAACCTAAAATACTGAAAACATGCAAATAAAACTCCAGCATAAACAGAATTTAAGAGGTCAGGTTAATTTTCTTCAGCACCTAAAGCAAAAGATTTAACATGGGGAAAAACTAGCTTCCGAGCCGATTCTAAGACATTACATATAAACTCCCGAGCAGAATCAAGTATCACCAATTTCAATTCATGAACCGCAAAACAAAACAGATTTTTGTTTAAGGGCATGTGGTCTCACTGGCCGCTTGCTGGAAGCAACTCCACATAATACACCTCCAAATCGTGTAGGCATAAGACTCCCACAACTTGGAATCACGCCAGAACAACTGTCTACACAAAAGCTGTCCCGAGAAGAAGTGCACTATTCAAAACAGAGCGGAGGTCTGAGAAAATGTGCAGGGAATAATACTGAATGTTACAGTGTCTTCGCGGGTCACGAGGCCTTGTCACATTGCTAACCAATATGCATGACTCCGATGGGAAATTAAAAGGGATTTCTGTTCAAAACAATAAGGCATTTTGTTTACTAAAACTGAGTAATAAATATTTACTGAAAACAGGTAGCCAGTCATATGTATAAAAATTTTAATTAGAAGGGTTAAATCCACTAAATGACAAGCCAAATATACTCCTGTGCATTCTTTTACTTCACGTACACCGGGGCAGCTCCGTTTCACACACTCCCCCTACCCACATTCTGCAAGCCCTGCTACTCTGCAATAAATATTTGAATTCCGTTTGTTTCCAAATCCCATGGCTTCTCTTGTTCTAAACGCAAATTCTGTACAGATACAGCACCCGTCCCATAACCTGCCGCGCTTGGCAGACCTCTGTGCCTGCTACAGAACTGGGTACATAACCAAATTAATTCTTTAACAAGTGTTTGAGGATGAAGGAATTTTCTCTGCCCTTTCACTATGAAAATGTAGCTCAAAAGGTGCTAAAAAATAACATTTAAACAGAAATTACATTAATGTATGCATGCACTGACAGAAGAGATACATGCGAACATCTGTATAGTCACAAGATTTAAGAACTATATAGAAAAATAAGGGTATCAGCTACCAAAGTCGGAGTTCTTGTATTAACGTAAATCAGTAAATAACAAGTTCGGGTCACCGCCAACCAGATCACTAAGGTGATGGGTAAAACCCGGGCCAGCCACCAGCGACCTTTTCACCCCCACGGGCCTTCACCAGCATTAACTATGTAAATACAGACAGCGATCCCTGCCGCGCTAATTAACGCGGCCTCCCTCCCTCACAGCCCGCTCCGAGACAGCTGTGAGCGGCTTCACAAGCCTGAGGAATTACGCTCCGGGTTTGTTTTTTCCACTTTCCTTCGCCTACAAACCTCCAGCACCTCCTGCCCCCGCGGTGGAGGCTGAGGGGAGGGTTCAGCACCAGAGACCCACATACAATTGCGGTTTTCGAAGGAGGTAACAGGCACCTGGGACTCGGGCCCGTCCTTCGCGGCGTTTTCCTTCTAAACTGACACTTGTGTGAGATCTGCCCCCAAATAAACGTTGAGGAGTTATTTTCAAAAATAAATAAATGAAAACAAAACGGCTACGGAGCCCTGAGAGGAAGCGGGTCCCGCACCCGCCGCCTCCCCGGTGCCGCCCCCACCCCCTCAGGGCCCCTCAGGGGGCTGCCGGGCGCGAGC
>JAVJGI010000050.1:9619464-9641928 GCA_035590275.1 Ibycter americanus
GGGGCCGGCTGGCACCTGGGCGCCCTTCACCTGCTGCGGCACCCGGTGCTGATCCGTCACGGCGCCGCGCAGCCGGACAGAGCCCACGGGAACCTGTGGGTGTGGGCCGCTTGCTTTCGCGAGCCATGAAGGAAAGGTGCCGCTGGGCTAACGGGACTGATCTTCGCGGAACTGTAGTGAAACAGGTTCCAGCACTTTGCAACAACAGGACCACGGGCCAACACACAGTCAGACATCTAACAATTAAAGAGTAATGCGTGAAATATTAAGACCACCTGGAGGAATATACTACCATAGAATTCCAATTGCAGACAACGCAATGTAAGTTGGACGTAGCAATAAGCATTTCAGCTTTTTCAGCTGGACTCCCTACAGTTTATTTTGGTATTACATGCTTTGACCAACACATTTTTCTTTAAGAGAAAATAGATCACATTTCTGATAAATTTCAAATGCAAGCTGCTGTGATATATCAGTAAACTACACCACTTACAAACCCCTTGCCTGAAATTCTCAAAACCATGTAAGAGGCACAGAAGCTCAAGGCTCCTCTGAAGTGTAGAACCACAGTATAATTTAGCTTGGAAGGGACCTCAGAGGGTCATTAGGTCTAAGTCTGGTCAGAGTTTTCCTAACTTCAGTTTTAGATCAGTTAGCCTCAGGTTTCGCCATACCTCATATCACTTAACTCCAATTATTTTTGAAAATGTTGATTTTTAGTATATCCTGTTGCTATGATTAACATTGGGCAAAAACATAATCCTAATGGAACAGACAAACCTATAAGTATTCTATTATAAAAGACATTATTGTTTGGATTAAAATAGTATGCAAAAACACCACTAAGCCAATCAGTTGAATAGAAAGACAACCAGTTGGTAATTTTAAAACTAGTACTGGTTTTACACCTATCATAGGGTTTTCCTTCCTTTGAGGCTATTGGCAAAATGGTACAACAAAACTCAAACTGTTTAAGTTGACGAATCACAGTTCTTGCACTCGCAGTTGCCTTTGAAAATGGGTTTGTGACTTCAGGATGGCCATAGACCTTCACTGTGACATAAACAGAATTTGGGTTCTTGCCATTAAACATTTTTTAGCATGGACTAGTGATTAGGCCATAGTCCTTTTAAGGCTCTGGGAACAAATGATGCTTACTTTTGATCTCCATTTCCCCTGCAGGTTGGAATTCTGAAAAAGGGAGTAGTAAGACTACTCATTCTATAGGTGGAATTTCACCAGTTTTATGATTAGATGTTTTCTAAGGTCAAGTATATCCCAGACCAGAACTAAAGTTTAGCACGTTTTTTAACGGTACACCTTACACTTCCATCTGGGTATCCTTGCTCTACTTTCTCCTTGCATTACTCAGAAGTGACCAAACAGGCTTGAAAACTATATAAGCCTTTTTCTTTTTTTTTTTTTTTTTAATCAAGTCAGGCTGTATAAAAACTGTAAATAACTAGTCCTTTTAATGCATTACAAAGGACATAGAGCAACACAATGTCCTGGCTAGAGAAAGGAAGACATAGGTACAATTTACTTACAGGACAGGATCATCTCTGCTGCCCATAACCACCTATGACAAGCAACGATTCCCTGTTGAACACACCTCCATTGATCTGCACACAGATCTCCTTCTAAACTATGGGGAAATCTGTTTGGCATTTCCTGTTAACAGGGATCTAGACTGCTGCAGAAACTGAATTTTTTAAGTAAGAACTAAGAGGAAAAGTAGCATTATCTGTCATATTGATGCATTAGCCTACAATGATTTTAATATAAACAAAGGCACAGAATGAACAGTGACATTTCCTAGGTAGCAGGATAACTGAACACCCCTCATCTACCATTGATTATTACACTGGCAGTACCCAGAAAGCAGCAAAATGATCAGTCTTATTTACTAAGACCTCAAACTTATTAGCACAAAGCAAAGATGCCATCTGACAAAATCAGCATTGTTGGCTAATAACAAAATGACACACCTGAAAAAAAAACCTCCATACTGCCACCACATCCAGCTCACTAACATGCATGAACTGACTGAATATAGAACTCTTTCATTTCTTTGTATGCATTTAGAACAATTTCCACTGAAATCTTTTGTGGAAAAGGGTAGGGGAGAGGTGGGAATCAAATGACAGCAGTTAATGTTTTTAGCTAGATTCTCCAAAATGCTGCTAGCTAATGTAAGGGCAAAAGTGGCTATGGGGACTCTGCTTTTCTGTAGGCTCTTTTGTCCTTTTTACAACAATCTCTTGTTTCCAAATAGTATAGAACGTGTAATATCCAAAAGTCATGGGTATCAATATCATGCATTCTACAGCTGGTTTTTGTTGCCACTCTACCTTCTTGCTTAAAGCTAAAAAACATACTATCTTTTTCTTCCCGTTTCTGAGCAGCTGTTCCCAGATGGAGGGGACAGTGAGAACTCAGCAGTTCCTATAAAAACATGAAAACTCATGTAATAAAAAGTTCTGATAATACGGTTAAAAATTCCCTACTGAAATTTTCTATCACTCAGCAAAAATTCCTTCTTAGACTAGACTTGAAGCTGTATGCTCCGTCCACACTTCAGATTTCTAGCACTGAAATCTCTCCCAACAGAAACTGACCTTGACTGCAAAGGGAGTTATGAAAATGGCTCACTTTTGGGTCAGAAAGCATGCATCAGGCTTGTAGAAATATTCAGTTTAGTCAATCATGACTATTGCAATATCACGCTTCTGTTATAAACACCACCCACTGTTAGGAAATGAGGATAAGCTACAGTGAAGCAAGCAGACAGTATACTAGAAGATCGGTAGCATCTCTGAAACCTCTTACAGGTCTGGAATCACAAAGTATCATCTCACTCTCCATAAAAGCCCAAATGAGATTCCAGAACAGAAAGCCTGCAATCTGGAACTTCCTCTGGCAGATACTAGAAAGCAGAAAACCAGATCTTTTGAAAATAACTACTTACACTAAAGTGTCCCACTTACATGGGCATGGTTTACCTAAGGAATGAACATCTAGCATAAAAGGGAGGAACAAAGATCTTCCAGTATCAAACCTTAAGAACAAATTAGAAAGTGTGAAATGGATGTGGACACTCTCAGCAAGGTCATGAACATTCCACCAGTGTCAAGGGTCCCAAAAAATTCTACTCTGATGGAATCTTCTGTATTATAACAGGCCATGGCTTCAAAAGATCTGGCTAAGCTCAGTGATAAGTAAGACAGTGATCCCAGGCAGTGAAATTGAATTTAAATTTTAATCAAATCCATCAATTGTTATCAATACTTACCTTGTTCAAGGAAACTTTTAAATCACTAGGCCTTAAGAAATGTGCCAAAGATTCATGAAAAACACTGAGTTCTGAAAGGAAAATCTGTATTGGTAGTCCCATTTTATAGACAGGGAAATTTAAGCACAGAGTGATAAAGATGCCTGCTTTTATGTCTTGCAAACTGCTCAAGGCTAAACCAATAATTAGATTTGGAGTCAGGAAAGCCTCTGCCCCCTCATCAGACAGGAAGACCCCTGGGTGTAGCGCTTTTTGGTTTTAATTTGCTGCTTTCTATAGACACACAGTCTACTTCCTAAGGTCATCCAGACGTTATCAGTGGGTGCTTAAAATAGTGTGGGCCACGGAGCCCAGATCCAGCCTCCAGAACAATTCCATCCAACTGGCTGCTTCTGTCTTGCGAGTGGCAAAGAGCACAGCATGCAGTCCTGGCAGCCAGCTGCATCCTGCTGTGTCCAAACATTTATTGGCACTTCTGGAGTAGCTGCTGCTGTGTCCAGATGGGACTTGAAAGTGGAATTAGATGCATGAATTCTGCTTTGACACTGGCAGCCACCACTTCTATATCCAGATGCTTTGCAGCAAGTCCTGAAATTGAAGATCCAGTCCTTAATGCTGAATAAGCTAGAGCTTACAGAATCCCTTCAAGTGTACTGGCAGTAGTATTTATCTCCTGCTCACTTTTTATGTCGCACTGTCATGTTTGAGGTTTTTTCTTTAAAATTTCAAGTCTGTCTGCAGGTATTTGGGGATGTTTTGAGGCTTGTAGAGTTCAGAGAGTAGGGAGTGAATGGTCTTGTGACCTTTCTGGATGACTTAATGTCTTCTACAGGAAATTGCACTTAATGACCAAGGAAGTCTCAGTCCTATATTACTAAAGGCTCAAGTTAGCATCAGATGTAAAAGTTATGGTGAAAAGAAACTGACTGAAGTAAACCAAACAGTCATTATATGACAGTTACCTCTGATCACCATCAAAATACCAATTTATCAGCGATATCTTCATATAATATTACCACTCCCCAGACCTCACAGTTCTCTGTACTGTATACAGGACAACTTGTTCTGCTGGCAGAGAATGTTGCAGTCAAATGTCAACTCCCTGTATTTGTTTAGTTTTGCATCTGTTTATTCATATGAATATAATAAAGGAAGAGACAACTCGGCTCTTTGAGAGGATTTAGCTTACTGGTGAGCCACCAAATACACTCCTCCCTGCTCCAAAAGCATGCTGAATTGACTCACTCTGTGGCCACATGTCATTTCTGAGAAAAGCGGGAGCAGGGCAGGACCACATCTTTCAGCGGCAGTCTTCTGTTACACTGGATTAGGTGTAATACGAAACTGCACTTTTAGAGAAAAGTAGATTTGTGATGCAAAGAAAGCTAAAAATTGCACGGAAGCATAATTTTTCAATAAAAATTTTGTTGAACTAGAAATATTTCAAACCAACAACTGTATCCCCAAAGTTATGTATGCTTTATTCTTTAGCAATTATTGAATAACTTTTAATGTTCAATTTTAAAATATTTTTCTGCAATATTGGCATTTCATCTCAATCAACTATTAAAAAATGCAAATCAAGATCTCCACAATGCTGCTTGAATGAATGCTAGAAGTGTTAATAAAGTGACGTTTATACAAAAGTTTCTCAGTTTTACTTCTAATCTCTACCCTTTCTTATTACAGCACAATACTTTCTATCCAGACAGCTTGTCATTTTCCTTCTGCAGGGAAATTCAGGGGAGGGGGGCGGCGGGAACAAGCCTAACCTGATTTAACAGTCTATTCTGAAATTCAACAGGATCCTGTGGCAATGTCTGCAAAATTAATCCTAGCACACTAAGGGACCCCTCACTGAGCATAACCTGCCTTAAACCCTTTCCCATTTAACTGAGGGAGAGCTATTTGCTCAAGCACTTCAGGATGACATCATTTGTTATTTGAGGCCAAAAGCTAAGGGTAATTAAGGCTAAAGAAAATGTTTTGAAGATTTTTGTAATTAAAAATGCACAGAGACACTGGTAACAGATATGGTTACAGAACAATAGGAACATGGCTGGAAAAATAAAATTTAAAAAAATCTTACTATTGTGTAACTATTATGGAAGAAGATTGGAAAGCACTTTGTCAATAGCACTTCATTCTACTCCCCCTAAGGGACATATACAAACAAAAGAAAATATGAAGACTAGAATCACATGGAAATTGCAATCTTTGTTTATATGATAGATAAACAATAATATTTCAGAGAAGAATTTTAAAACATTTTGTAGAAGATTTACAAAAGAATCCACAGCAGTTCTACAAGACTGAGCTAAAAAAAAAAAAAAAAAAAAAAAAAGGAAGGGCCCTCTTAGGAATGACAATTGTTGCTGGCAGCCCTACCTCTCAAACAAACTCAAGGTTATTTTTATCTGCACTCTGGCACATTATTTTAAAACAAAAATTTGAACCAGTCGGATATCAGGATTGAGTTTGCTCCTTATTTTTGGCAAAAGTAAGATAAATATGCACATATAATAAACTGATTGAACACAGTGAACAAGATTTGTTAATACTTACATAGAAAGTCGATGCATGTTACTATGGTAAGTTACAATAGATATTATTACTTGTTTCTATTTAGATGATAATTGTAACAATCACTGAGAACACCACTCCTACTAAATTGTAATTTGTGATAAAACTTACTGCCCCAGGACTATACTCTTTCAGAGGAAAGAATGGAAGGATTGGATCAGTTTTCTCATTTAAACAAGAATGTCTACAAGAAAAGGTTTTCCACCTAACTTACGTTTCACAAAAATATCCAGCCATTGCCAACTGCATTCTAAGGGCAACGCTGATGCCTCATTAGAATGGTTCCCTTCCCTATGACTTCCTTTCCCTGTCAAAATTAATTAAAGCAATGTGCAATTATATTCTCAGATACCCACATCCTGTAGCATAGAATAAGATGCTGTTCCAACTCCGAAGTGTGAGCATTAAATTTCACTGAATGCCTCATATCCAAATATCTATCTGGTAACTTACAAATATTTTAATCAAGAGAGTAATTAAAGTGGATACTATCACACTTCTTAATATCTTACCCTGATTGCACACTTTGAAATGCAAGACAAACTGTTAAGAAATGCACAGTATTTAAACAGCACAAAGTCATTTCTTATCCTTCTAATGTCGTAAAACAATGATAAATGAAAAGTCTGGTGGTAAATGTTTCTGCGTGGTAAACCTTTGCATTGTCAACATTGTACTTATTATCACAGGAGAATTATATCAGTAGATATTGTACCAGAAGTCATTCTAACTTTTACACTATAAAGGCAGGGGTTTTTAGGATTACTGGCCACTTTGTCAAACGCTTTCTGGAATGTAAAAAGATTCTGTTACCATAAATTAACTATGTTGGGCAGTCTTAAAAACTTGTACTCGTGAAAGCAGCCTAAATTAAGTTAGAGGCAAGATTTTAAAAGGTTGGCTGCCCAAAACTGAATTCTTAAGCTAATAACTAATTATTAATAAATGTTCAGACTATCAAAAATACTAAGCACCCACTGATTTTCACTAGGTTCAGTTCAACATTGACCACTCAGCACTTTTGAAAATCATGCCAACATCAAGCATTTGTATGCACGTACAATATAAATTTGGTCACAAACAAGTTTGTACAACAATTAAAACAGGTAGTCACCTGCTGACATTCTGTCTACCAACAGCTTAATTCATGACTGCAGATTTTACTCAAAATTCATTTAAGAGCATGTAGGACTAAAATTATAAAATCTAGCCACAAGAGGGCAAAAGCAGCTCAGCATTTTAATAGGCATTTCCAATACAGACTGTTACCACTGTTTCAAGATATATGAATTTAACATCTGATTTAATATGAAAAAGCAAAGTGTTTAAGATGCAACTAACATATAGCCAACAAACTTTCATGCAGAATATTTTATGTGCCATCTTCTTAGTTTCCTTAATATGGCATCATTCATAGAAACTGAATCCCAAGATATTTTAACGCATTACTGTGATGCAATATAATTCTAAATATTAATAGCGTGTGAAATCTATCATTAAAAGATTCATAATAATTTTCATTTTATATATAAAACATAATTTGGTTATACATAGACAAAAGACTGCCCCAGAATCTACACATTGTGGACAGGCACTTAGCTCAGCAGCAGTAAAATGACATGGACTGGTAAAATAAAAACTCGGTGTTAAAAGAGCAAGAAAGGATTAGAGAAAAAGAAGGTACAATAACTAAGTTGGTGCAACATTACAGATTATTTTTTTTTAAAAAATCAGAGTAAATTTGAAACACATGCATATGCAAATGCCCGAAATTTTATGGTGATTAATAACAAGACTAATAACACAGATGACTTTTAATGAAGGGGACTCTCTTATACCACCAGCTAATTTCTGTCCTTTTTGCTCCAAATTGTACAAGATTAAGGAAAAGAGTGATAAACTATACTCACTGGGTTTAGGATTAGGAAAACCAAAAAAAACTGGTTTAAGAGCTAAAAACCCCAAAATATTCAACTGTAAATCCAAAAAGAAGGAACATGTGTTTCCCTCCCAATTCAGGTATGGTATATTTACAGGCCACACATACAGATCCTCACAACATCCCAAGCCAGATTACTGCTTGAAAATTGGTATCAAAAGCATTACTTGTGCCCTGTTTGAATCAACAAATATATTCTGTTTACTAGAGGCACTAGACTTTACACCAACTGATTTGCAGCATGGATCAAAACACACTTGAAAAATCTATTGTTTCACTGTTTTGTCGTTGGTCTTTGCATATTTTATTTATTTTTTTATTAAGGCACAGGCAATGCACCATGTGTCTAGCACTGTAATACCAGCACCATACCACATTCATATGATGAAATACAAGACATATGTGGTGGCATGAAAGTCATCAGCAATTACACCACAACTACACCAAAGCCTGTATATCCCTAAGCATTTTTAATCATGTTCTTACCTCACTGCTAATAAACAACATCCTGCAAAAAACAGGTATTAGAAGAAATTCAATTTATCGCTTCTTCTGAACTCAACAAATACACAATTAGTTTTCTATTTTGCTAGTCAATCTAAGAAAGCACAACTGCAGTGCTAATTCTGTGCCATGCTAACACAGCACTTCATACTTTCTGAGACTCTCCTTACTTGATCTAAGAAAATACTGCTGGCCCATGCCAACATCAGCTGTGGGCACCCGAAACAGAAAGACTGGCCTTCCACATACTCTGTCTAACCCTTTCCCCCTCATGTCATGCAAGTCAAGGGACTATTCCCCCTCAAAGGAATCTAGAGCTGACTGCTCTTCAACAGCCCTAGATTCCTCTCCCTCACTAACAATCCTGTTTGCCCATTATAATCGAATGAACTTCCTTTGTAATGCAATCAGATGGGATCCTTCCCACCGCAACACCCCCCCCCATACTAAACAGCCCCAGCTCCTCCTCACATAATGATTATTACTACTTCATCTTTTTACTGTTCCATTATCAAGTAAGTATATGAGATAGTCTAAATAGCTCTAATAAAAGTAACAGTCTATGATTTAGAGTCTAGATGAATCCATGACGTGAATAACAGGACATGAAATAATAATTTAGGTCAATCACCCGTGTTCACAAGTGTTTTTGAAAATAAAACACCTTGTATTTCCCATCCAACTATGTACCGTTAAGTCCTTTAAAATGCAGGGACAAAGAGCATCAACCTAACAACTGATAGGGAAACTCAGTCAATCCAAGGAATAATTATAAAAAAATTATATTTTACAACCAATTCCTAAAAAGCTTAGATTTTATGATTACTAGTTAACCCTCAGAGTTAATCTCAACTGCTTAAATTTACCTTAATTTCATGTTAGGTAAACTGAAGGTGTTTGCAACTGATTTTATGTTACTTTTGTGCAAATCTTTTGTTAAATCCAGTTACGTAAATGCTGGATGATTTTTAAGCCACATTTCCTTTTAATAATGTTACGAATACAGTGTTAATCTTCTCACATACAACTATAAAAAGTCATGGGTTTCATTGCTTTAGGAGTACTTTCAATATAAAACTTTGAACAATGAGAAAAACGTAGATGTACCCATGCACACCAGGAAAACTATAACATACAGTTTGCTGGTCTGCAAGTTTGCTATTTGGAAGCACAGACTTGATAGACTAAACTGCAAGTTCAAAGTTTTAAATGGCAATTTAATGAATAGTGTTCTAGATCTGGGCTTTCAATGCTAACATTGGTAATTTAAAGACTAAGTTTCAAACTGTACTTTTACATATGCTGCAAGTAATAACATTACAATGGAACTTTGGAAACATTGGCTCTTTGGTAGAAATCAATTTGAAACTGCTTTTAGACCATGAGCATAGTTCATCCTTTTCTGGACAGCACAGGGCATTGCTGAAGCCTGTGGTTAGAAAAAAAAAATCTTAGAGAGACACTAATTAAGAGAAGAACATGAATTTAAAACAAATAATTATGCAGCCCAGCATCCTGATTAGGGTCACAGGCACTGGACCTATTTCAGGAAAGCATTACTGGAATGTTTAAGCGCCATTACAGTCAATAACAGAAGCCCGTTATCAACCTGACCCTAGCCTAAATTGTAGCTGTTAGTGGATGTTGGCATAACAGCTTGTCAATATTAAGACTGAGAAATCTTACAATTAGCCATGTTTTTTGCTAGAACAGTTTTTCACCATCCTAGTAAATTTATCAGCTTACCACAGGGTCAAATGATCACAGGAGCCAATGCAAAGCAGCATGGCTGGAAGTAAAGGAGGTTGTGGCTTCACAAAGCTTAAATCAGAATAGGAACCAAGAAGACTGAGATCTTTCTGATCACAGTTCTGAAGGGTAGATAGACAACCAGAAACACTGCAAAATACGGTGTGTAAAACAGGAGCAGAACCAGATTTCAGCGTGCATGGTGGCCTCTTCTGACACAGTCTCATCCACTACTGTTATGTGGACTGGCTGTGCCTAGACAGATAACAGCGTATTACATGTATTACCAAGGTAGCCCAGAAAGCTGCATATTATCAGGAAGTACAAGATCAGAAAATCCTGTGAAGCCAGACTAATATTTTTTAAGATGGAAAAAATTCAGCTGTATTTGAGAAAGTGATGGCCACAATTTAAACCCACGCTGGTCAAAGCTGGTATAAATGTAAAGTCAGAGGTTCTCCTCTAACTTGTTGATGTGTTTACTTTGGGAAAGATAAGCTAAGCCAAGATGAAGCAAGTAACCCAATTACGCTATTAAACTTTTTGCCCCTCAGCACTATGTGCCACACTCTTGGTACCTTACACCAATTATCCTTCTGGTAACATTTGCTAATTGAGCGCTGGATACCAGGGCTGGTGCTATTATTATTCTGCTACTATTCTACTCCTCTTAAATTGCTTTGTCAGACTTCCGTCATTTGAGACAAGTTCCATTATAAGAGACATTAGGTGTATTTAGGTATTTGCCAGATAATAGAGTAAGGTTCTTAGGCATCAATCTGTACAGATTAGTCTAATCTGTTGCTGCTGGAAACCTTGTAAAGTAGACAATAGTTTCAAATTACCTGCAATAAAGTTAAGCTATGGGCAACATATGTTTTGAGGTGAGAAGAAAAACAAAATGGAATTCATGCATTCCTAATACTGTCTTCACCTTTACCAGATCAGGTAGGTATCTGAATTGAGATTCCAGTTTCTCTAAAAACTATCCCTAAAGGATTTGGCTCCATTTAAATTGCTTTATTTATGAACGTTCTCTTCAGTATTTTTGAATGCAGGATACAACAGAAGTTCAGTTAGTAATGTTATTTCCTGAATCCAACAAAGCATGAATAATTGACATTTCCATATTGGATTAAATTTTTGTTATATTAGCACTAAAACAGGATTTCCAGAAGCAAAGTCAAACAATCCAAAATTTTCAGGATTCTATAAAAACGAAGGCAATGAGCCCATGAAGTTAGACACAAAATGGCAAATATCTGTAGTCTGATTCTAAAGTAATGCAGCTTTTCAGTAATATTTTTCAGAAAATATAGAAATAGTTTTTATTTAAACTCTTATATCTCAACCTATCAGCATATCAACTGAGGACTGGACTCAGGTGATCATTTCCTTTAGCTTTTCCTAATATGAGACTACATAAAATTAAGTTTTTTCTATCACGTTTCATTCTATAGGACAGCAGATACCATGGATACAAGCATCGAGAAAGGAAGAGCAATACTTGGTTTATTCATGACATAACAGGTACGATGTTATCTCATAAAATCCTAAACTGCATTTTGCAATACCTTGCAAACATTCAGTAAAGCTGCATTAAATCATCCATTATAAAAACTGAAATGTATAGAAATGTGCTAAGAATGAACACAAACTGAGGGAAAAGCAGAGCATGTTAAAAGAGATACAAGAATCAAAAACTGTCCAGAAGCAGGAGAGACAGGTCTTTAAAATTTTAAGACCTACCTCTTCTAAGAACTATACTACATTGAAAGCAACATGCCAGGGTGTGTGTGTGGGGGGGGGATGGGGTGTATATCTGTTGTCAATTTATTATTATTAAACAAGAAAGTGCAAGCGAAGAACAGTCTTGTAGAACTGTATTTGCACTACTATAATCCGTGGCTTCCCCCCCGCCCCCTTTTCGTTTGCTATTTACATTTAGCCTATATCAACAATGATACACTGACTTCTATGCCCTCGGTGTCCTCACTGACTTCATAGAAGCTGTGTGTCAGACTGTGAATAAGCCTGGTGGCTAAGCTGTGTAGATTGAAGACTTTAAGTTAAATTCTTCCTCTAGTGAATATCAAAGTACTTTGTGTAAAGCAAAACTTTCCACAAGGAATCTGGAAACCAACATGATAGCTCAGTGGCTCAGCTTTCTTCAATGTGGAATAGCTAGTCTGAGATCTATACTCTGAATTAGATAAAAACAGTTTGAAAGTCATAAGCACTTGCACAATTTCTTCTCCCTAGTTTTCAGAATTTTTCCCTATTTTCTTGCTTTTTTTTAAAATTAGATAAAATGATTCAGCTCAGGTTTTTTTACTACTGCAGATATAGTTTGAGTTCAAAATAAAACTTATTTTTCAAGTCAGCGAAGTGGGAAAACCCGATTAACAAAAAAAATGTCTAAATTCTTTGGGATTTACTGGTTCTTGAAGATTTACAGCTTGAAGTATCATTTAAAGTCAGTGCTTCTGCTAAACCATGAGCCTAACACAAAATGATTTTTTGCATATTCAGCTGGGCCTATGTACAACATTTCTAGTGAGAAGCACAGGCTGAAGTGTCACTGAAGGACACCAGCACTTCAAGCAAATGCTTAAAGCCCCGCTGAACAAGGGACAGCGTAAACCCATACTTCGAATGTTTTCCTACATCATGGCAACAAGGAGTTGAATTTTTTTGCATAAGGCTCTCCTTATGCATATTGACTTCAGGCTGAGTATCAAATATGAGGGCAGCTGACTTTAATGTACTGTCTGATAGAAATTAATTCAACACCCTTAAAGTAATAGCAATGATCTGGATATCTGGTCTGGTCCCATCTGATTTGACCCTGTGAAATGCTGCATTCTGCCATTAAAAGATAATAGGGCAACCTCCATAACTGGAACACTTACACTGGCAAGAGAGGAGATATCCAAGTCAAAGTATTAAATAGCCAAATATCCTAAATTAAGTAAAATATGATATTAAAAAACCGTACTTTTCAGCTTCTTTTAACCAAACAGTTGTTCAAACTGAGCAGTTCATTGAATGCTAGCCCTTCCATTTGAGATACCGTTTTCTAAAAATTGTGTTCTTTATGAAAAATATCATACTGTTTATAAATAAGCTATTTAAATTCCAATGTAACACACAATCTGTTTCAGGTAGCAAAATCCATTTGGCATATTGTGTATTTCAGACTTCAGACTTTTTTAAAAACCATGAAGCTTTGTTAAGTCATCTTCAGTAAAGCTGCAGTAATTCACAAGCTAGAAATCTTGTGCAACCTAGGGTTTTAATTTTTTCAAACTGCAAAAATATCTAAACTTTTCTGAAAATACTTATTAAAATACATAGGAAAAGTTAACTTTTTCCACAAAAAGTAATTATAATAATACTTCAAATATTTACAGTTTATTTTAATGAAAATTATTATAAACTTTCAAAAGCTGGGGATAAAATCATAATTAATATATCATCATCACTTAATACAAGTTATGAAAATTCCAATAATTTTTTGTGTTCTATTCTAGTACCATAACAGCAAACCATCCTTCCTTCTACTCTAGCAGGCTGGAGGTGAAAGTATTTTTCACCATTAGAAACTGAGATTCCCGGTGTGATCTTTTCAGCTTTGCACGACGGTTCTGGAACCAGATCTAAAATTGAAAGAAAAGGCACACTTTTCAGAAATACAGCATTGTAAGCAGAATAAGCTTTGAAACTATTCACACAACTTTACAGTATTTTGCATAATGACAGTAGTTTGGAAGTTTAATACAAATTTAAAATCTGCAGATGATGGCATGTAGCTATCTGCAATAACTTTAACACTGCAAAGAAATTAATACCCCTAGCAGAACTGGAAAGTGAGGGCCAGCTTCGCTGTCATTAATATAAAAATTACTATTAACTTTAGCAACACTGAATCAGACTCTGGAAAATGCTGAGCATCTAGAATTCACACACAAGTCTTAAGGTGTTATTTCTTCTCCTGTTTCATTAATTGTAGCAGCAAACTTCCCACCAAACCCAATATAATATATATTCAAGATATAATCAAAATATAATCAAAAGCTTAATAAACATCAAGGTGAGGCCCACTTTCTAATGCTTATGGTATGCTTCTTATTGCATTGGACTACCTGGAAATCAGTAATTAAAATCCCTGAGTAGATTTTGGTTTTGGCCAGATGAAGACATAGGTTCAAACATTGGTTTAACACATGTATGCTCTATTGACAGTCTCACAGAATACTTAAGACATTCATACCAGTTATTTCAATATGTTTCAAATTTGTTTTTCAAATATGGTGACAAACATAATATAAACATGATTTTAAAACGTGGAAGAAAATTATCAAATTCTGCACAGGATAACTAGAGATAACAGAGCAGATATCATGGAAATATAGTGATGAATACCTCATCAATGCTATGGAAAAAGGTTTAAGATTTCAGAAGGAATTCAATAGCTTCCATTTTACAAATCATTGAAGGCATACCACATATATAAATGTACACTGTTTTAAACTGAGATTATTAAAATTATTGCTACTGCTGTCAAACTACTTATTTATATAACCAAAGAGTATATATAGATAGAAAAAGTTCAAATACATTTTTGATTACCTGGATCCTGTCTTCATCTAAATTTAATTTGCGAGCTAGATCTTCTCTAATATCAATGCCAGGGTAGGAGTTAATTTTAAAAACATTTTCCAAGACTTCAATCTGAGGAGATTAAAACACACTTGTTAAATAGTTATCACTACCTTCATAGCAGTAATAAAGAAAACAAATACAAAAAACAGTTTAGTTTGTTCAACGGGAGACTTCTGAGCAGCATTTGCACAATTCTGATTCCACGCAGAAACACAAGTCTGCTGAAATTAGCAACATTGTTTTTAAATTACACTAGTTCCTGATTATATTTCTCTCTGCAGAGGTACATCATACTGAATTAGTCAGCTGTTACAGGCTTCTACTAACATTTTACTAAACTACATTATTACTTATTTATTTAGTACTGAGAAAATCCCTACCTGGTTTCTAGTGAATGCAGTTCTTGGTCTTCTGCCTCTGTACCAGCTCAATTCTCGTTTAAAAGAGAGCCTTTCAGTGACTGCAAAATATTTTTCACATTTCAAAACTTTTTCCTCTTGCACTGGATTACTGTTAGCATGAAATAATGGATTTTCATAGCAAACAACAGGGATTTGCAGATGGGGATTACTGTCATCACCTAAAACTAGAAAAAGCAAGCAAACAAGACCTTCAATGTATTGGCTTTCAGTAGAAACATAAAAACGTATACATTTTTAAAGAAGTAAAAGCTTAAGAAGTTACAAAACAGACTGACTTACCCAAGTTGGTGCATGCATCCATCCATGGTCTGTGAGGTTTCACAGCTGGAATGCCATCTTTTTTCTGCTCCAGTCCCAAAATACTTTCAATCGAAAACGAGCACTGTGTGGTTTTACTTTCTACAAAACCAGACACTTTCTGAAGATTCTGAGATGCTGATGTATTAGCAGCACAGAGAGATGTACTTGCCATGCTTTCACCTTCAGCCAGCATAGCATCTATACTGTACTTGCATTTCTCCACAAGTCCTCCTTATAGCTATGTTGACAAGGGGGTTGGATTTGCAACGTCATTAATTAAAATCTTTTATTAGAAAGTTTTAGCATGTCAATGAAAACTCTCCCACCAAGAGGCACGAGGAGTTAATTGTTTATTTGTTTGCAAGTAATTAGCAACTAATGGTGACACTAGGGGGGCCACCAAGAGGGACAAAAAGTGTTATCTCTCCTAACCAGAACATCGACTTAACTTTCTCAAAAGAAGCTGTGCACAAATATAGTACTTCTCTTTTATTTGAAATCATTAATGTATAAAATCAGTTTTTAAAAAAACTTTATACTCTAATGGACTCCACTTACCTAAACATACCAGCATGATAGGAAACCAGTCAAGTAATAAGTAATCTTATTTAAGTGAATTTTCTTCCAAGGAAATTCAAAAAATAATCTCTTAATGCTATTAGGGTAATCCCGATGAAAATGCCTCTGTTTTTTCATATGCATATGTAATGGTGAACGTGGTCAATAAAACAACAATAGCTTTTGGCACAAGGCACTGTGCAGTGGGTTGGCAATGTTGTCAAAGCTCAGTGTAATTGCCTTCCAAGTGCCTGGATTAGTTAACAGGAACAGTTGCACCAACTATTTTAAATAATTTATGCATTCATTTTTCTTGTTAAAATAACTTTGTTGCAGCTTTTTTGAAACATACCACATGTGAAATTTCCTGATCATTCTTTGCAACATAAAAACAAAACTTAAATAGAAGCAGTACCCTCAAATGTACTGATTTAAAGACATCCTTTTACTGCTAGATACTCCTCCCTTCTTGCAAGTTTATAACTAACAGAAATTTATTTAAGTCCTACAGAGCAAACACTAAAAATGCCCAAAAATCATGAGTAATGGGGAGAAAGGAGGTAAAGGTTATGTAATGAGGTTCAAAGTTTGAAAACAGAATTTTTATTTTGTTTTTTATAAAGAAAGTACCAACTGTAACATTTTGATATTCAAGCTCACCTGTCAGCCACACAGCAGTTTACATGCCACATGTTCAAAACAAGCTTTAGGTTCAGAATAACCTCTTTACAGAGATTCATCCTTTTCTTATTTCACACAAAGCTTTATTTTATAGCATGCAAAAATGAAAACAGTATTTTAATTTCAAGATGCAAAAGTTACCCCCCATAGATAACAGTTTAGAGCACATAATGTAGGAGCACATAGGACTGTGCACTTTTAAAGCAAAAATCTGGCCCTCTTTTTCTTGTTTTACCATTTTCTCAGAGTAGTTTATTCTGTGTAATCAGTTACATTCACATGGCAAAAAACTAATGTTAAGGAAATAAACAGTACCTCCACTTTGATTTTCTGTACATTTGTAAACAACCCAAGATCAATCTTTAGGAATAGACAGAAGCAGGAAAATTGCTAAGGAAATGGCACAGTCTAGAACTGGCAATACTGTGCTAAGGGAGATTCTACAGTGAAAAATGCAAACCATATGTGGCTTTATATCAGGAAGACATTCAGCTGAAGAATGTTGACTTACTGGACTGACTCTGTTATACAATGAGACTGCTGTCAAACCAAACTCATCGATGAGTGACAACTCATCAAGTGATCTTACCAAGGACACCTTATCAGCACCTATCAATGGATCTTGAAGTGGCATCAATGTATCTGCAATGACCACCTGCAAGCTAAGCTCCAACCATCATTTAACAGCCTTAGCAACCAAGAAGCGTAAACACACAAAAAAGCCATTAGGACCTATGCATGAAACCACTACTTGCTGGAATAGTTGGTGAACTAGGTCAGTGGGAAGCAGTGTCAAGCAAGGGCCTTACAGCCCGTTATGTTTTAGTACTGCTGCTCCCAACAAGGCAACCTGTGACTACCAAAGCAACAGGACTCCTCTTGACTGCAGGCAGTTATTTTGAGTATTTGGACTGCACATCAGGTCCAGAGGTTATTAAAGAGGTAATGCAAAGCCTCTCACATAGCAGTGATTGATAGATCAGTTTTCTGCCTCTACAGTCTCTAGATGGAACACCAGGTGGTTTTTTTTAGTTTGTTTGTTTGTTTTTTAATTACCATAAAACACATTAAGTCAAAAAGAAAACAGTGTACCTCCTTCTGTACTGAACTTGGAGCTGTTTACCCATTTCTCTATCCCAAAGAGGTGAAAAAGCACAATCACTGATAGAGAGACAGTCTCTCGGATCCAGAAACTAATGGATAATAACACAAAAACCTTCCTAATTATTATAATGGCTGGTTTCAAAATACAGCCCCTTTTTTTTTTTAATTAAGAACTTAAAACAACTAACACATCACTGATACAAAAAAAAATATTTCAGAAATATTTATTTCTCCTGGATGAATATGAATTAAATTAACCTAAGCCACATAGCTGAGACTCGGATTATGACATACTTCAAGTCCCAAAGTGGTAAATACCTTCATAGGTGTTCCCTTAAGGAAGCTATCAAGAAGTATCAATAAAGATAGGCATATGTGGTGGTTAGAGACACATTTATGAGAGGCATGTATCTTCCCAAAGCTAACCATTAAGTTAACTGAGTAATTATAACTTATTTCTGGTCCCTCTGAGATTGTGGAAGATGGAAAAACCTTCTTCAGGGTAGTCTGCTTTTAACTCCCAGTTGGAAACACTCATTCTTTCATAGCTTTTTTTAATGACCTTTCAGGGAAAAAGAGACCTTGGTAGCTCTTCAACAGAATTTCCACAAAATAGGCCAAACCCAGTTAAGTTATTCATGAGACACAGGGCAGAAGCTCACCAAATACCACCATCTGATGTTTCTGCTTCCCCAGCTGTTAAGTTTGTTCAGCAATGTTGTCTGAGTAAGAAACTGTGTTATTATTAAAATCATCATATTACATTCACTTGCTCAATGTTGAATTGAATCAGACCTTGAGACAGCAATGCAGTCACTGGAACATATCAACACTCTTCTTTTTAAACAGAGTTCATGGCTGCAACTGCATATAGGAACAGGAAGCACCAATTCAGAAGGTCACAAGGTAGATGCTCACACTATACTCTCTAATTTCTGAGATATACAGCGAAATTGAAATATCATCTAAGAGACCTTTATGATGCTAATGCAGTTCCACGTAACTGTTTATAAATACTTCACAAGAAAAGATTAATTACTCTAAAGATAAGAATTCTGCATTATACCAAAATTCCACTATATCCCTGGAAGTGTTCAAGGTCAGGCTGGATGGGGCTTTGAGCAACCTCATCCAGTGAAAAATATCCCAAAGGGGGGTTGGAAGTAGATGATCTTTAAAGGGCTCTTCCAACCCAAACCATTCTATAGTTCTAAAGCAGCATATGTAGAGATAAATCTACTGAAAAGTCTGACTGAAGGTCTAGCATTCCAATGTTGCTAGATTTCTTTGAAGAGAAGCTTGCTTAGCTGTAGAAGAAAGCTATTTGTTGTCAAGATAAACAGTCAATGAACCTTTCTGTAAGAAAAGAGGATGAAAATATATTTTCCACAGAGCAGAAAACTTAAAAGTTTTAGATCCAAGAATACCTGGTAGTACAGAACCAGATTAAATTTCTCGGAATTCCCACTGAAAGTGTAAATAGACCTTGAGCCTTCACTCAAAAACTGTTACTTTGGCTCATTAGAAAGTATATTTCCCTTGCAACCCATATGCAGTTACCTGTAGAGTTTTAGCTAAATACCATTGTAGGGGCAATCAGAGCAACACAACAAACATTAAGTTGAAAATCCTAAGTAATCAGTAATAGGAGAAATCACTGCTCCTTGGATATGCAAATCCAATCCTCTTAAAGCATCACATACTTGATGAGGCAGCAAACTAATCTCCCTTTCAGATTTTGCACCACTGTTTTTTGCCCAGGGACAGTAGAGTTCATCTGTTCAGTGGATGAAGCTCTTGTTCTTTAGAGATGTGAAGTCTCTAAAGACTGTTTATACCAACTGAAAAGACCACAGCAAGAGTTGTTGGTGCCTTTGGTCTGAAACCCCAATGCTTACTGGTGCTACCTTTTGCTGTTCTCCACTGCCAGGTCACCTTTCACAATAGCCTGTGTAATATTTTCAGCTTTTTAAAAAGGTATAAATGATATATATAATCTTTCTTGATTAGTTATCACACTCTAAAAAATTGCCTTTCATTTCACCTTTCCCACAGCTTTACCCTGTTGCATGGGTATTTCACCACCTCAGACATTCTGCTGTATATAGCTCCCTTTCAAATATGTTTTGAACATGAATAACAAATACTATTTTCAAAGCTAAGTTCAAAACTCAGAAGTGTTTCTGGGTTTTTTAGGCAAGAATACCTCAAAACTGTTAACATCAGTTTTCACAAAACATGATTAAAGCCGTTCACCATTTTTAGCTGAAGTAAAAGCTTTTTTCACCCAGGGAGATTAAGTGAACACAGATAAATTCAAGGTAAATCCAAGGGTGGCACTAGCAAAAGCTCGAGAAACACTGTGTTAAACAGTGCATAACATGCAAGTAAAGCCTACCTTATCCAGACAGCTACTTTCACCCTCCAGCAGAGGCAAAATGTTGTGTCCATTAGGGGACACATCTGGAATCCTCTAAAAAGCTGTCGGCTGCTCTTCTCCCTGTTCACATAGGGCCAAGTGTTAGTTCCCCACATTAAGGCTTCTCAATAAGTATTTTGCAGAAAGAACAAGAAAAAAAAACCCCAAAACCACAACACCACAAATCCAAACAAAAACCACACACTAACAAAAAGCATACAATGCTAAAAAACGTGTAACACAAAAACCACACTTATTAGTGGGTTCAAAGGGATTCTTCAATTCATTACTATTGAATCTCACCTATTGCTGTCAGATTTGTTATCTCGAATAAAACTTTTGGATGCCTTGTAACATTTGTAAAAACATGCACAAAAGTTAAGAACCACACTAGTAATATCTTACAGAATATTTCTATTAAAATCTATTTAAAAAGCTGACAACTAATTCAAAGAGGCCCTGGTATACTATAAAATTATTAGAAAGCCCCCCCTCTCGCTACTAAACCAAACTGAATCATTAAACTGAATCACTAAAATCAACAGAAACAAGATGCAATTTTATGCTACATGCCAGCTGAGAAACTAAATCACATTTCTGAAGATATGTTTGTTAATGTTTTGGGTTTTCTTCTACAAAACACTTAATTCTCAGAGAGCTGTTCTCTATTTATAACAGCTAAAGATATCAAAGATACCTTTTTTATTTTCCTCTACCACTTAAAGCTGTAAATATACAAAGCTAGCTAAAACCAATTCCATTTAAAGTAATAATCTTCCCGAATTCTGCTAGGGAAATTAATCTTACCATACAAAACAGCATTTCTTACATAAGACCACTGTAAAACTTAGTCACGAGTTAACCGATCTCAAACCAGAAAGCTATGCACATATATATACAGATCATGAACCAAAGCTAGTTTTCTGTCACATAGTAATTATAGATACAAGACCTAGTCTTTAAAATAGCTTGTAAGATAACTCTGTATTATTACCCTCACATGACAGGGAAAGAGAGAAGTGGCGTAACTTGCTTTCGGGTGAGTCACCAGCTGAGCAGGTAAATGAACTGACTGAACCAAGTTTAACTGAAATTTCCTCACCACTCCCTACAAAAAACCCCAAAAGAAACAAAAAAAACCCTCACCTCAAAAATCTTTAATTGTTTGTAATTTAATACCAGCCTTTTCCTTTATCTGCTTTTAAAGGTAAAACATGATCTGATACAACATAAAGAAAGGTTGCCGTAGCAAGACTGCACAGTAGTTAATCATTCGCTCTGCTACATGGCTTCCTGTACTTCCTAATCTGTTTTTAAACTAAGTTCACCATGGCCCCCAAAAGGCAAATCCTTTTTAAATTAATGGAAATTTAGACAGGTATTCTTCATTAGCAATTTGTACATACTCAACACCTCCTAACAGGCCTACCCTTAAAATAGGGCTTGCTCAACCCGCAGGGATAATTTAAAGTACAAGAACTTCAGTCAAAACATGCTAATCATGAGGGCAGTTCAAGAATATGCTTTTTTTCAAACAGCGCACAATGACCTGGTTCAATTCCAGCGAGCCCTCGCACTACTTTTAAACATTTAAACTCAGCCGCTAACCTCCAGCGCCAAGCTTATCCGCTCTAAGTCCATTAGAGCTGATCATACTTTTGTTTCTGAAGGGGAAAAACTGCGGTCATCAATGTTTTTGGGTTTTTAAGACACAAAGCAGGAACATCGGGCCCTCAGCTGAAGCTATCACTCGGTGACAAAATATACTAGGTAGCTGGGGATAAAAGTATTTTCTTGATAAAAGCCCTGGTGGATGCTGGAGAAAGACATGACAGATAAAAGACTTCTCAAAGGGGACCCTCCAGGTAAGAACACGAGTGCAAAAGGTGCTTCCACCATGACAGGGACACAACAGCACCAGTCCCCCACTGTGGTTTTGCCCCCAGGGTAACTGTCAGCTCTGAGAAGACAGTAGCACCCAGAACACAGACAAACAGGGTTAGGAGGGCATACTGATGTGTAACACAGAGCATGGAACCGCAAAAGCAAAAAAAATATTTTTTTTGCTTGCTCTTTTCCCAGCAACTTGGCTTGACAACCATCCTCTGAACGCGGACAGGCGCCTCAGCCTGGAAAGGCCCCTGTCCGCCTGCGCTGCCCACTCACCTCCCCGCAGCGGGGGCGCCCCGGCGCAGCGGGGCCCTCTCCCGAGAAGCGGGAGCCGCTCTGGCCGCCGAGCGGCCGCTCT
>JAVJGI010000050.1:9642635-9688531 GCA_035590275.1 Ibycter americanus
GGCAGCCTGGGCAGAGCCCCCGGCGCCGTGTCGCCCCGGCCTCCGCGCCGCCGCCTTCGCATCTGCGCTGCTGCCGGGTGTGCTGCGGGCCGGGCGCTCTGTGGGGCTCTGTGGGGAGCAGTGAGCTCGGTAGCGGTTCTGCGGAGGTGCCGTGCTTCAGCACCGGGCGTCAGGGTGGTCGCTTGCATTGACTCCCTTACCCTCCCCACCCCAGCGTTTACATTCATGATATATTTTTGGAGACCTCGTGTTGACAAAACCCGTCTTCACTTCTCAAGATTTTTTTCTTATCGTTGTCTTCTATTAAAAACGCATTTAATAGACGTGTTTAATAGATACACGTGAGAAGCAGTTACTGGATGAGGTTATCGTGGCAGTTGTTAGTGCTCTGAGTAGGTGGGAAATGCACGGTACTGGGAGGCCTTTAATTGCTCTGGTATCTTCCATTTTTGCTACTTGACCTTTGCCGGTGATGCCATATATTGCATTGGCATTTCTTTCATACTACTATTAAGCAGGAGGTGCTTTATTCAGTTGCACTGGTTTCTCTTGCTGGCAGCAGCAACAGCAAGTACTTTGTTCTGCTCTTCCGAGATGCGAGAAAAAAGCTTACAATATATTTTCTTTTATTGCAGCCTTTTGAATGAAGACCAGTGCTTTGCTGCATTGTTTATGTAGATGAGCAAGACTTCCTGACTTCCTGTATTGTAATAGCATATACATTGGTAGTTTTGATTCCGCAACCATAGGAAGAGAAACTTTCACTTAATAGGGAATTTTAATCCCTGAAATGACAACCAGTTAACAAATCTACATCAAGTGAAGGGACGAATTAGAATAGGCAACAGAAGGCCATGCAGAAGGTGTATCATTGCTTTCTGAAGGACAGTGCTCCATACAGCTCAAGTACTAGATATTAGGTGAGATCTAGCCCGTAGTATGATCTCTGGCCCAGAGGCTAAACCTGACATACTCTCATGAAGAGGAACATTTTTTGAAAGTGCTATAATAATAGTAATTTAACAAAATTATCGGTTGAAGGTCTGTCCTCAGTATATGGAAGTCAGAATTACTCATATTTATAGGAAATGTCAAATGTGAGATAAACTTCGGATCCCTAAGAAGTGGGATGTAGAGCTTTTTTCCCTAAACACTTAAGACTGGGATGTCATTTGGGAAACACATGCTAAAAAGTTACATACTGGAATATAATCATAAATTCTAGAATCTTCCATTCGAGGTTATTTTTGATACAGACTAGAAAAGCCTAACTCAGCCCAATGAGTTGAATGTGCTTAAACTATTAGATTTACCAGTGTCTTCATCCATTTTAGGTACAAAATTTTACATCTTTCAGTCAGCCTAGAATTTCAGGTGAATTTAAGCTAACCACTTCTTAGAAGAACATAATGAGGACTCTCTAGTTTTCTATTATATTAGTTCATTTCTGTTATTTTGAAATCAGTGCAATAAAAATGGCAACAAATGTTGCTTGAAGAAAGACCAAACCTTGCTTTCTTTAGGAGTTGCCATGACTTTCAGATTGATGTGTTCATGCTGTAATATTGGAAAAGATCATCAGCCTAGTTGTTTAGTGCTGAACTATGGAATGAAGTTTTGCACCTTTCGACATGTTGCAGACATTAATTTTGGGTATGTCAGCATCATATCAAACTTTGCATCTGAGGGAAAGAAAGGCTTTTCTAAAACAGCAAAACCCATTAATTTCCTCTTGTCGCAGGATAAAAATCTAACCCCTGTGTTTTTAGACATAAACCATATGCCCAGTTTACATTGTCTTTTGCTATGCAAAGCAGGGCAATTTAAATACTAACTTAGGACATATATTGCACACATACTCAGTGTTTATATATATGTATTTAGAGAGAGTTTCTGCTCAGACATATTTGCATTCCCAAAGCATTGCACAGTAAAAAAGCCAAGAGACTTCATAGCACAGGCTGTATCTCATGTCACTTGCACTACCATACATATGACACAGAATGCTTAACAGTTCACTGACATTAACTAGGTCATTTCTTTGTGCAGGTTGTCACTGGTAGTTTCTAGTGTACCTCTGATATACATGGGTTGAAGGCATCGTAAAGAACATGCAAAATGATGCAAAGTTTTACTAGAAACATGAGTAAACAATTACTCTAATCTTTTGCCAAGCAATAGTCTGCCATAACTTGTTTACAGTGCAGGTTATTTTCTTTCCATCAGTGTTGTACAGTGCCAGTTTGAAGTCCAGACATCAATAATTGATATTTTTACAAGAAAACATAGCAATGTTTTTATTCTAGAGTAAGCATAATCCAGAAGCCTTACATTGTGTTCCTTTAAAATTACAAGTTTGGGTTTATCTATGTTCAGGTTTATTACTGTTTGGGTTTAAAGGTCATGAGTATATAATTCAGTGGTTATGGTACTATGTAATTTTTTCTTTTGCATTCTTTCATGTGTCTCTCCTTTAATGGGAGAGTCACAGCTATTAGGATGACACAACATGTTGCCACACCTGGCAAACGTCTGAGTTCTCCACCTCTTTCCTCATCTACCCTCTTTTTCCCCTTGTTTTGTAAACTAGAACCACCATTAAAGTTATTTATTGTTTTGATAATGGTTTGATTATATTTTTTTATATTTAAGTATCTTGTAGGCATTATGTGGTATGATAATATTTCTGAGACAGCCAGATATCTAATTCAAGTTACGTAAAACAATTTCATGTCAAAAGAATGGTCAAATAATATACTTTGTACAGGTTTAGTATGTACTCCTTGATTATCATTAAAAGCAGAAAATCAGAAAAGTAGCTGAAAAAGATCTCCATGGTTCAAGGGGAGGTGGGCTAAAGCCTAAGTAATTTTAAGATGTCTTCAACATAGCAAGAACTCCTAATAATAAAAGCCCCATAATTCATGTACAGTGTGATCCAGTGTTTTTTGCTGATCTCATCAGAGAGGTATTCCTGAAGTCCAGAGTTCTTGTGTCAGTCTTTCATTCTTTTCCTAGATCCCATAAGTTCCTTCCCTTCCTCTTTGAAGAAGCTATAGTTATAGCTTAGGGAAGACTAAGAAAGAGAATATTTAATTTCAATTTTGGGGGAAGCAACCAGTTGCATACTTGACAATTCTTTCGGTTTTCTGTCTGGACATAATCTTAGTATAAACCTAAAAACAAAGTCCTCTTGTTAAAATACTAGAGTTAAAGGGTTTGTGTTGTGGGTCCTGCAAGTGATACTCCTGTTTCTACATCCAAGCATCCCAACCAATATTTTACATGAGGAAAACCAAATGTAGCCTGTGCAGAATTCTAGGTACATTCTCTGCTCTTCCCCCTTTTGTGGGTTTTTGTCTTGGTGGAAGGAAGCTGTTGGGTGTCCTTGTGGTGAGGAGTAACACTGCTTCCAAGTGCAAAAAGGATGGAAGAACAGAGTCAGCATCTCATTTAAGCTTAAGGGCAAATCAGGTCTGAGCAAGCTGATTGCCTTCTCATCCAGAGTCAGTCATTTCATCATAGGGAAGAGCAGTGGATGTCACTTACCTTGACTTAAGCAAGGATTCTGACACGGTCTCTGGTAACATTCTTCTGGCCAGAATGGAGAGGTGTGGACTGTGACCTGGGTGGAAAAACCAGCTGGAGAGTAGTGATCAGTGTTTTGAAGTCTAATAGGTGGACAGTGATAAAAAGGTTGATTTTGAGGTGGATACTATTAAGCACCTTCATCAGTGGTGCAGGTAGTGCAATAGGATACATGGTCATCATACTTGTGGGTGACACCAGCTAACGAACTGACTGACAAACTGGGTTAAGGATAAAAGGATGGATCTTTTCACTGCCTTTCATGGTGGAGTGGTGAGGGGAAGAAATATCTCTTATGGGCAAGGTGTAAGTTGTACTGGTTTGGTTTGGCTTTTAGTTCCTCAGCCTTTTGATCACAGAAGTTACATGTTACTGCCCAGGTGAATTATAGGTCCCAGCACAGGCAGCAACTGTCTTCATGCAGGATGAATAGTATTAGAAAGCCACGGCCTTTGCTTTGATCTTGCCACAGAAGAAATGTATATACCTGGCATGCTATTTAATACCAGTCATGTTTAGCTTTTTCCTTAGGGATGTGCCATAGTGGGTCCAGTAGTTGCCCACAGTTCCAGCTTTTTTATACACTTATCCATCTCTCGTTGTCCTTTCCTTTCTGAAAATGTACTTGTATTAACCTGGAGAGAGACTGACAGTAGGAATGAGGCTGAGTATCTTTAAGATTCTCTGGCATGCAACAGGTATCATTCCTGTAAATAGTGTTGGAGGGTTTATAAACTTTTCAGTAATAAAACCTGAAACAATGCTATTTAACTTTGAAATTCTGTTACATTTAAATACTACTTTTCTAACTTTGACATGTTAGTGTTTTGGCTGTTTCATTTTTACAGACCCGGTCTTTGCTGGGAGTGTTTGAAGAAGATGCTGCTGCCATTTCCAATTACATCAATCAGTTATTTCAAGCCATGCACAGAATATATGATGCACAGGTAGTGTTTAATGAAATCCTTGAATACATTATAAAGCATGCCTCTTGCTCTTTTTGAAATTATTATAAACAATATTTTTTTAAAACGTCCATATTCTTTAAATGTGGAAATGAAATAAAATCAGAATTTGAGGATTGTTTTTCTGCATGTTAGGTAGTGAAAAAGACTAAATTTTTTAGATTTCTTCTTTTGCAACAGATTTTCTTATGACAAGTAAAATGATTTTCTGGTCTTCTAGTAGTTCTGTCATATTTCCCGAGTGTTTCTTATAATGATCTTAGCATGTATAATAATATGTACCAAGTGGGAGATAATCTTTTACATGTTTCACTCATCATTTATAAGTAACTGCGCTTTTAAGCCAAAGGCAAATCTATTTTGTGAATTTTTCTGAACAATTGAGTTCATGGCTGTCTTTAATTTGTATATACTTTAGCTGTTTGACTTTTTTCTTGATTTGTTACTCTTGCTTTTCATAGTTTTATTTTACGGTCGGTTTTAGTTTAATTACTAATATGTTTATTTTAGGTTTATTTCTACATATTTTTATTTTAATTCCTTTCTATTTAGCTTTTAATTTCTGTGCTTTCTCCTGCAACTGCATGGTGAAAGATGTTGTTCTGTACCATCTGCTAAATAGGGCCTGTCTGTGTACAAGTACAGAGCAGTTTGTAACCAGGTAGTATTAATGTTTGTCATAATCTTTTCTTTCCCCTGCGGATAACAAATTCCCAATACTCAGTAACTAGGGCAGGTAGTTTGAAATAATTAAATGCAAATATTCACTGAATAACATGAAAAATACAGAAATCTGTACAGATAGTACAGGCTGTGAACTTGGTATTTGTAAACACTGATTATCTGAAACTCTCAAAAATGTTAGAGAAATGGAAGGGCAGGATGCTTAGGTTTTCTGACAACCTGTAGTCAGATTTTAAGTTCCATGTCTGTAATAGTTTCTTCTTCAAATATGTGATTTTTTTAAATATTAATTTAAATTAAAAGGTAACAAGCTTGGTTTTGTGTTGTGTGTGTTCTTATTTTTTGTTTTTGGGTTTTTTTTAAATCAGAATGAATTAAGTGCAGCAACTCACCTGACTTCAAAGCTTCTGAAGGAATATGAGAAACAGGTACTGTGTAAATCATTGTTGTCTTTGTGCGGTCAGGACTATGTACTTTTGTAGTTTTTATCTCCCAGAGCACAGTATAGAATGTATTTAGGTTTGGTCCCAATAAAATGAACTGCTGTAGCTGGTGGCTCAAATCTTTGCCAAAAGAATCTATTTTAGTTCTTCCAACTAAAGCAGAATGAAGTTCCTCTACCCATGATGAATAGTAGTAAGTTCTGAAATATTTTACTTTCGGATCAGTGTTTTGGAGGTTGCTTAGGGGGGGGGTGGTGTTTTGTTTCTGTTTTATAAACCTGTTGACTTTTAAGTGCTTTCATTTTACTAGTCACAAGAGAAGCAATTGCATAGCAGTCTCCATTTAACAACAATAATTTACTCTTATTGTGAAAATTATTCCATCTCTGAAAGTGCAGATTGTGGAATCCGTAACTTTCTCCACTAGTAGCCTATACTATATTCCCTATTAGTAGCTGTGCTGCTGGGACCCCTTTTCTGAGATGCAAGTTAAAAACAAAAAATTGCTTATTGTAAGGAGGCTGGTGTTCCCTATCTTCCACCTGATGAGGTGAACTGGAACAAGTACTGTTTATGAATTATTTTGGCTTGGTGAGTCTTTCTAGAGGGGTGAGATGACACTTTATTTTTCCTTTGTTAATTGTTACTAACAAATAGGTGTAATACAGGTAGAATCAAAGCCACAATGGTGCTGATTCAACAGAATAGTGAATATTCATATGTACAGTAGTCGTGTTAGGAAGAGATGGAGTGTGTTTTATTTTTTTTTTTTTTTAAAAAAGTCTTCTATTTCTAATGACAGACTGGAAATCTGGAAATGCTGCCTGAGATGTCTGTGCACACTCTGAATTATAGCAGAAATTAAATTATTTCTGCCTTTTATCTTTTTTTAAAGTAGCTGCAGTACTGTCACTTGAATTGTTTTACCATTGTTGATACAATACCAAATTGACTTTAATGACACAGCTATTTAATGAATTGCACTGTTTCTGCCATTTTCTAACAAAAATACAGTATTTGCAAAATCAAAATGAAAAGAACTAACTTCAGATTAGAAGAATTAGGGCAAGATATCCTTATTTGTTAGCAGTTATGCATATCAAAATATACATCAAATGTCCTTATTTAAATTACAATTTGTACATTCATTGAAAAGAAGGAGAGGGGAACCTAATAAGCTGGAAGGAAGTCCTCACAATTTTTAATAAAGAAGTTGAGGTTTTTTATATTTCCAAGTGTTTTATGTATAGCTGCTGTGAATTAAAAGAAGAATTAAATTAGCATTAGACATTTTAACTTATTTTTCTGATTTGTCTCCTTTGGACTGTTTTTTCCCAGTCAGGAGATTAGCTTAAAAATACACAATGTTTTAACTCAGTTATTTCTTTTTCAGTTGTAACCATTTCGGTCATACTTTTGCCTCCATCAGGGCAATCTTTGGTTGGAAGAAAATTTTAGATGAAAATTTCACATAATTTAGGAGCTAGAAGTTTAAGACAAACACCAAATATTACTTAATTTTTGATAACTTTAAAATAATTTGCAAAGCTGGTAAAAGTCTTTTTAGATGTCAAGTCTGCATCTTTCCTGTTTTTTTTAAAATAAAACCTATAGATTAATTAATCTATAAAAACATGAATTAATCTATTTTTTAAATAGTTGTGTTTTTTTTAAATGAGGACTGTTTATTACTTTCCCTCCCACACACATAAGTGTTCCTTCTTTGCAGGGCAGTAAAGAAGTGCTTCAGTGTGTCCTAATTGTATAATATTTTAAAGTAATGGAATACCTAATACATTCATAGACATGATTAATACAGTTTTGTGAATGGCAGAAAACACTACAAATGTGCCTCCTTTTATTTTCTTTTAGCGTTTTCCACTAGGGGGAGATGACGAAGTTATGACTTCCACTCTACAGCAATTTGCGAAAGTGATTGATGAGGCAAGTGCTTGTATTTGTTTCACTTACTTTGCTACTGTTGTTATGTATAGACTTTAACTTGCTTAATTATTCCAGCCTTATTTTAAGATGGGAGGTACAGAAATGGCTTTCTTTTGTCAGTAACGTAACAATTGTATATTGGAGCATATATTTGAAGTTAGATAACCTGAAGATAATCAATTCAGCAAACAGGATACATTGTTGGGAAAGTATGTAGTTTCACTTACTGTAGATACAGACAAAAGCATTACAGAATGACAGTTAGAAACTATTTGTCATGAGTGTGTTTTTACTGCCTGATTTTAGATACCTGACTAAGGAACCGCCTGCTGCCTGCCTGTATTAGAGACAGAGACTCACTGTTACGAAGGACAACTTAGCACCATTAAGACCTGAATCAGGATTTTTTCTGTGATCCCTCTCCTCGTCACTTTAGCACTACTTAAGCAGCATTTTGGGAGGAAGAGCACGTTTGTTCTACCTCTGTAACCAGTGAAGGATGGGCTGTGATGTAGCTGGAGAAGTAAACTGACTAGTCATTATAATGTATGAGGCCATCTCCTGACATGATCCAGTGACTTGGAATAAAGTTGGAAAAGTAGAGACAAATACTAAACTCTATAAAGGTCCTCTGTAAAAAGGTAGTGATAAGATTAGGAACCTAGAAAAGAATAGCTGCAAAAAAATGAATGTGCAAAATTATGTTTTGAGTTGTACATGTCATCTTTGAGCAAAATTCATGTCAACCCGTCTTGATTTGATTTAGTCTCAGCACTGTTTTCCTAAAATTTCCTCCTTTTGTCTTTCACAGCTCAGCTCTTGCCATGCAGTACTTTCAACTCAGCTTGCCGATGCAATGATGTTTCCTATTACCCAGTTTAAAGAAAGGGATCTAAAAGGTAGAGTGCTTGAACAAATACTGTTTTTATCAACGGCAGTAATAACAAAGACATAGCATTTAGTTTCCATAACGCGTGTTCCACTAAATAGAGTGCGCCACATATTTTTCAGCTCTCAAAAGTATGCATCTCCCCATCTTTAGAAAAATGTAAGTTACTTCTATTGAGGAGAGTATTACAGCTGAAGAACTTAACGCTATTACTGTTTCAATAAAATTATTACTTATGTTATGGAAGCACCTTCTATTGAAGATGAAAATTTTGAAGTTATTGTGAACATTAGGAAAGAATAATTTTCGGATAATTTGTGTGTTCAGGAAATATTTATATATATTACCATGACATCAATATAATGGCTGGACTGAACTCAAAAGGCGAAGTGCCAGAGTTGTAGTACTCACTTTACTGTTAAGATTTAGTAAGGTGGTTCTTCAGCCCTGCTGGTAACATAGGTGGCTTCTTACATGCAGGCATAAGATGCTTCCAACATCTTATTTTTGTGTAATGATTCTCTTATTCTGCCTTGTCTAAAATAATACATAATGTGTCTGATTATGATAGATTTTAATTGAGATGCTAAAGTGAATAGACTGGTGTGGCAAACAAGCTTCAAATATAAATGAAAAGAGTTAAAATCAAAATAACTTAAATCCCTAACGTGAACATCGTGGACCGGGTATACCGTAACATATGAACATTTTAAATCTAAATTGAAATAAAAATTAAAACTCTTCTATAAGTCTTCGAGCTCTTTATGAATCTTGGAAAGTACTTATTTGGCAATAGTTTGTTGCAAAATTATGGATTAAATAGATTATGCTTTTTGAGCAAAGTAGCATGGGCATCTCAAGGCTAATATTACTGCTCAGAACATGGAAAAATCTGTTAGTGTTTACTGAAGAAGCATCCCTGAGACAATAATTGCAAATTAAATTTTCCAACCGGAAGTTTTTAACCACCAACTGATGCAGTATTTAATGATACCATGCTTCATCATGGACTTCATAGGTGCTTTCTGTAAAGCTTTTCCATGCCCTTTTGTCTTTGCTTTACCATGAAGTTGAACATGGCTCTCTGCTTGTTTATGTTGTAATATGACACAAAACCACACTCAAGATCAGACAAGTGCTAAGTATTGTACTGTTTTCCGTTCCCTGACACAGTGAGACTAAATAACCTAGAACATGACTAATTTTAGGTAGAGGGAATCACAGTCTGTTTGAGGCTTTCCTTTGATCCAAGGATACTTCCTAGTCTCCTGTGTTTCCGCTTCCCCAGCTCAGACCAGAACTATAGGTGATGCATTTGTATTGTCAATGTCTTTCAAAGTCTTTTGAAAAGAAGTTCATCTTTAACTTATTAGAGTACATATCTTTTCTGATAAGTTGGTCAGCCATATAAATGTTACTCAGGCTCTAAAATAGGAGCAGATTTTCCTGGACACATAGTGCCTGTGCTGGTAAAAGGTGTGTACTACAACTGTTCAGCAGTGAAACATTGCATGAGAAACCTTAATATATAAATGTTATGTTAATAATAACTTATTTAAATGGAAATATGTTGTTTTGTAGAGATACTAACTCTAAAAGAAGTTTTCCAAATTGCAAGCAATGGTAAGTGTAAAATACTTAATATTACAGATATTACAAGACGACAGTATTCTTGTAGATTATTTACTCAGAAAACTAGTGAAGGCATTTGCAAAGCTTAAAATGACTAACTAAGGTGTAACCTTTTTCAGTGTCACCCAGCTTTCCTTCGTTCACTTGTAAATTCCTGCTTTTTGTACTATTAAGGCAAATTGACAGTATTTTTTACAATACTTAGAATGTATATATTATTATTAAATAATTTAGGATTGTGCTATCAAAATTACTGAAAATAGTAAGGTGCTAGCTTACTTTTTAAAGTCAGGACTGGATTAATAAAAAAATTTTACCTCCCTAAAATTAGTTTGATAGTTCTCTTGTCAGAAGTTACTTCTTTTAGCTAGCTCTACTATATCCTTGCAGAGAACATACTCTGCAAGTAAGGATTAAGTAAGGATTCTGCTTCTCAATGTAAATTGCTTTATTGCTTTGGGAGCAAAAAAGATTAGATACAGGTTTTCATAATGGAAAGTTGTCTTTACTTATAGAAAGTTTCTGTCTTTGAAGAATATTAGATGTTTAGGGAAATTTGTAACAATTTGGCCATATTTGCATCTGGTTGTAATTTTTCTTCAGCCCAAGTATTTGTGAAAGTGAAGTAATTAGAAACAGGCAAGAACAATTCTTAAAGATTTTAATATGACAGAACTTTGCATTCAGCTGGCTGTGCAACACACAGTGATGTAAAAGGTTTTCTGCTCTGCTTCATAAGTCATTAATTTATCAAAATGATCATAAATTCTCTCTTGATTGCTTAGACCATGATGCTGCCATTACCAGATACAGTCGGTTGTCAAAAAGAAGGGAAAATGAAAAGGTTCGTAAAACAAAATACCTAATGTAAAGATTTTTAGAGGAGATAAGAAATAATTTTCATCTAATATATATTTATGATGGAAAACAGTGTATGGCAGGTTCCAGCTGAAGTTTGATAGTTTGTATTTTAGCAGTCTAGACAGTTTGCTTCAGAACAGGAAAGTGGGTTTCCCCAATACCTGCCTGCCTTGTAACACTGAAAATGCTCTACGATTAAGATTGTGATGCTATATTCAATTTATTTTTGTTAAAAAATAACCATACTTTTCAGGGACAAAAGAATGCTGTATTTATTTTTCATGTATGTCTCAAGTATAAGTTAGAGAAGCAGAATTATAGGGTAAATATGCAATTGCTAATGATAAAGGGTAGAGCATTACTGTATTGTTTTTTCCATATTGGCTATAAAACTGCCCAGAAAGCACATGATGAATACCAGCTCTCAAACATTCTTTCTCCCCTCTCCCCCTGTCTGTGTTTCTTTAGATCAAGGCTGAAGTTACAGAAGATGTATATACTTCAAGAAAAAAACAGCATCAGACTATGATGCATTATTTCTGTGCATTAAATACTCTTCAGTACAAAAAGAAGATTGCTATGCTAGAACCCTTGCTAGGATACATGCAAGCTCAGGTAATTTCAGATTCTGAAAGCTGTAGGTCTGAAAGAAGATGTAAAAGTACTTCATAAAGGTTGATGTACTGAAATCCATTGCAAGACCTCTTTTGCAGTCCAAGGAAGCAAATGGAGAAAAAGACACACCCCGATGTTCATTGTCATAGGTACTGCTGTGAACATTGTCACTAGCTAGGACTAGTAATTTTCCACTCAATATATGAACCTCATCGTGATACACCCTCACTCCCATGAGATAATCTTTTAGGAAAGTGTAGGTGACAAATACAAGGGTCTAATTCTACCCCAAAACCCAGATGGCTAAATCTAATGCACTGCTTACGTTTTCATTGCTGTGTACTTTTTTTCCACTTGATCACTAATGGGAATAGCTGATTAAAACTTTCATGCGTGCCAGTCCACATGGAAGTGTACCTTCTTAGGAAGTAATGTGGAGATAGTTAAACTCTTCCCTGTGGCAGGTATTCTGAGATGAGGTAATCGTCAAAGTCACAACAGTGCTGTTTTCATTCAGGGCTGTGGAAGAACTGGAATGCTAAAAGTCATTCTGGCTCGATTTTGTTTAATGAGTTCATGATTGGTTTATTTGAGGGTGGGTGCAGTAGACAATGCAACTGTGAAAAAGTTCTTAAACTATGGAAAAGAGACTTAATTTGTATTTTCAGAAGTGTATCATTAGTATGTTTTATTTAAAAAGGGAAAGAAGTCAGACTTTCCAGCATCTGGCAGTGCCACAGTATCCAGAGTAGAAATTAACTTCTAGGGACTGTCTGAAAGCTTTCAAAGCCCAAGAAGAACTCTTGCTTCTTTTTAAAACTTTGCAGCTTGTATTTAAGAACTGCACCCTGAACATTTTTTGTAACAAAGTAGATAGTGCAACCTTTTGTTCAGGTGCAGGTTTTTGCTGAATCTGATACTGGGAAAGGCATGGCCATTCCCTGTGGCTTCCTGTTTTGAGATTTCATATGGCTAAAGTCAATTTAGATGTTGCAGTTTTTCTGGACCAATACGGAGTACACTGTTTTTAAGAAACATATTGTCAGTTGTCAGAGTCCACAGTTAAGAGGATGGCCCCGGACAAGTCCTCGCGAGTTTCCCCTCTCCTATGCACCTCAAATAACCCCACCCGTAACACAACAGTCAGCAGGCTGGTGGGCTTGCAAAAGCATAGAGAGTGGGGATCACAAAAAGATCAAACCTTGTTTCTCTTCCAGGGCAGTTTCTGCATATTTCTTTGTTTCCTCTAGGTGACTTTATGCCCATCCTTTCAACACAATGAAATCCCACTGCAATGTCAGCGTCAACCTTCACTTGAAAACAGAAACATGCATTCTGCTCTTTTTATCGAGAGGCTTTGGTGGGAGTGAGGGTTGACAAGAGATTTCTCTGAGAAACTTTAATCTCCTATGGTTTCATCTGTTAATTATTAGTGTAGTTTTATTAATTACTTAATTCTCCCTTTTCCTCCTTTTTTTTTGAAAGATAAGTTTTTTTAAGATGGGTTCAGAAAATCTTACAGAGCAATTGGAAGAATTTTTGACCAATATTGGCACCAGTGTACAAAAGTAAGTTGTTTTTGTTGTTTTGAATGATTATCAAGACATTTATTGTTTATGTTTCTACTTACTAATATATTATCTTTGTTAATAACACATTATTTACCTTAGTGTTCGCAGAGAAATGGAGTGTGAAGTAGAAAACATGCAACAAACTATAGAGGACTTGGAAGTAGCTAGTGATCCACTGTATTTGCCTGATCCTGATCCTACGAAATTTCCTGTTCACAGAAATCTAACACGGAAAGCTGGCTATCTCAATGCAAGAAAGTAAGACTAACTTGTTACTTAAAAATCCCAGAATATTTTATTTTGGGAAAGGAAAGCTTAAAAAGTATGCAATTTTTTTTTTTTAAGTTAGCTGTTCTGAATTTACATACTTATTTGAGTAAGTCACAATAGAACTATTCTGTTTCTTTCTTTGGAATCCTTCACTTAATTAGTATTAATTTAATTGTTACACTGACATAGTGTCATTCAGCTGTCAAACATAGTTATCCTGATTATAGTCTTAATTTTGCCTGAATTTTCACATCAGAAAGAAAAAGTTAATGAGAGTGTAATTTCACTGGCTTGAAATTGGAAAACAAGAAGATTGCAGCTATCAGGATTGTTCTAGAAGTATCTGTTAAAGCTTTGGGATTCAAGTTACCAAGAAAATACAACAAGCCTGAGATAGGCAAAGCAAAACGTTCTCTTGTAACCAAAATACACTTTGAATGGCCTTCTCCATTCCATGAGGTAGTCTTTTGTCCACTGGAGGGAGCTGTTAACTTTATTTATTAAAGCCTAGCAGCTGATTTTTATCGTTACTGAAAATAGATTGTAACGCTGGTTTTTTCCCCTGTGATTTATATAATAAGCTCCAGGGAATTTAAAAAAAAAGTAGATTACTTTTACCATGGCAGTTACAGTAATACGCTCACTGAATGAGGCATGAACTTCTGTAGTAGAACGCAATTGCAGCAATTAATATTGAAGAGAATATCTGAACAAAAAGGGGGGCTAAACAGCAAGTGTTATTGATTTTTGGTTTCAGATTATTCCTCTTCTGTTATTCTGGAGGAAAAAAACCCACCAAAATAAAAAAAAAACACACCTCCCCCACAACATGCTCTAAGCACAATTTTGGAAATCTTGTTGAATGGTACAAAGTAGCTAGAAAATTGAGGTGTCAGACATGACTAAACTCATTCTTAACACAAAGTTATTCAACACTTAGTCTTAACAATGTACGTGCGGAGTTCAGAGGTCTTATCAATAATATTGATAATGCATATAATTTGAATATGTATATTGTGTAAAGCGATACCGTAAAAGCTGATCATCAAAACTGAAGTACTTACGCTTTTTTATTCTAAATTGTTTCACATAATTTAAGAACAAAATTATTGTTGTATGTATTCTTTGTCAAGCAATAGGTTTAGTATGAAAGAAAACCCAACAGATGGAAAGAGACTAATTTAGCTGTAAAGTCATCTTAAGTGCCCAGATGGTTTGTTCCAAGCGATTTTCAGCTCAGCTGAACTCCTGATCTACTACTAAGAACCTCTTTTTATCTTTTAGTAAGACAGGGCTGGTATCTTCCAGCTGGGAGAGACAGTTTTACTTCACTCAAGGTGGAAACCTGATGAGCCAGGCGAGAGGTGATGTAGCTGGGGGACTTGTCATGGATATAGACAATTGTTCTGTAATGGCTGTGGACTGTGAAGACAGACGGTACTGCTTTCAGATAACATCTTTTGATGGCAAAAAGTAAGTATTCTTAAGTTACTGTTACCTGTAAATAATACTGGAATCACTAATTAAGAAATATGGTCTGTCTTCAGCCAGATTACAGCTTGATAGATTTTGGGGGTATTTAGAAGCAAAATCTGGGACACCTTTTTAACTTTGCAATGTCTGGGGTTTTGTTTATAAGCTCTATAATGTAGCTGAGTTGTATTTCAGAATAAAATTAACATAATCAGTTTACAATCGTGTATTATTGCATTTTGTGAGTGCTGAAGTACTACATGGGCACAATTAGAGTCTTGTAGATTTCTGCATCCCCCTCCAGTTAAATGTTGACTGTACTCAGCCTGTGCACAGAATCTTCAGCCTTTCTTTATTTATTGTGCAGCATACAAATGTGAAAGTGGAGTTTCCTGTCTGAATGTATTTGTGAGGCATTTTAAATAAGACAAAATTGTCTTTTCCGTGCTCTTTTTTCAGGTCTTCAATCTTACAGGCAGAAAGTAAAAAAGATTATGAAGAGGTAAGCTTATAGGAAGTTCACATGGAGTCCAATGATTTTTGTTGCAGAGAAGGAATATATTCATAAAAGTAGTCAGAATGCTCATTTTATGTTCTCTAGGTGGTAAGTGGTGAAATTTTAACTGATTCTGTCCATAGCAATGGTTTTCAGGAAGTCTGAAAAAAATGACTGTGTTAAAATCCTAGAGAAAAAAATGCAACTGTGATTGCAACCAAGTCCTTTTCAGTATTATGAATAAAGAAAGGGAAGAAGGGGGGAGAGAAAGTCTACAGCAAAATAGCTAGCAGTGATGGAATTTTGACAAATGTTGCTTCTCCTTCCTATTCATGCTTTCCTAACCTTTCTTCCTGCCTGCTTGTCAGGAATGGAAAATAAAGGCAGACTTGGGTTAGGACACAGGTAACGATACAAGCAGTTGAGAAATGAGGAAAAACTTTTTCTGGTGGGAAACATGTTTATACTTCATGAAAAAGTTGAATCAAGTGATGTGAAATATTTTGCTTTTGGACTGCTCTCAAAGCTGCTTGTGATCACTATTTCCAAATAGCTTCTAGGTCTGGTGCTGCAGATTTACTTGCCCGTGCAGTGGATGCATGCTAGCTCAGAAATGTCTGTATTCAAATACTAGGTCAGCAAACTTGCAGCATGTATTGATGGGGAAAGGAAACGGGAACACCCCCTCACCCAACCAGCAGGGATATCTTTTCCCTACTCTTTTTTTTAGCTTTCTCTAGAGGTGAAAATAAAAAGTTTCTCTAGTCCTTTTGCAAATAATAGCCTAATGTTATAGGCTTGTACTGGTCTAACAAAGAAGGTTTTGGTTATTAGAATTTGTTTTATTTGGACAGCTTTCTGCAGCTTTCCAAAGGTTTGCACAGATTGGCCAAACTGATAGTTTCATTAGATTCATGGTCTATGAATAGAGTCTGTTTTGTCCAGAAACAAGGGAACAGATGTAGTAAGTGATATGAAATCTTTGTTAATTAAAAGGGTGTGCCTGTTTGCATTATTATTCAATATAGACTTTTCAATAAGGGTGTGATGGGAAGGAAAATGTTATAAAAGCACTGTTGATATAAAATATGTTTGGGCAAGCAGCTGGATAAGGAAATACAGAAAATACAGTACTTTCAGCCTGCATTCAAATTCCTCTGCAATCTTCAATGTTACATTGATATGAAATGACCTTTTGTGCTATTCCTAAGGTTTTTAGCTGGGCTGTGTCAGGTTGCCCTGGGTTCACTTGCTCTGTTGAAGTTGTATAACAGCCTAACCCTGAAACTTTTGTCCTCAGATGCCTCAGCAGAGGAAAGGAGTTTGTAGTAAGCTTTCACAGCTCAAATTTGTGATTTTCTGGTCTGCAGCTGCCGTGCTGTCTTTTAGATAGCTCAGGTGACAACCCTAACAACAAGCTGGTGTTCAGTGAAGCAGCACTAGTAGTATGCATATAATCCAGTTAGTTTTCTCCTTCAGAGAAAAGTTGAAAAGCAAGGAGGAGGAGTAGATGTCTTTCCATAGCATGGGGAGGAAATAGATTCTAGCTTACAGATGCAAGAAATGGGAAAGTTGCATAAAAAGCAGATGGAATCCTTATATTGTCTTGAGGGAACAACATCAGCTGCAGTCACAGAATAATGGAGTACAGAGAATCCTGATGTTTTTTAATTCCTTAAGAGTCACAATTTAAGCTTGTTTTAGTTTTGATCTTTAGTGTGACTAAAATAATTTTTTCAAGTAAAATCTGATACTGGAAGGTACAGTATGCAGATAGTGAATTCAGTGACAGGCTGGGTGCGTAGAATACTGGTTTGGCCACCTGAAGTTACAAATAAAGTAGAAAAAGTGCTGAAACTACCAACTCAGGTATTCAATCAAGTTTGTTAAAAAAGTATGAAAAATTACTTTTTTTTTCTTTTCTTCTTTTCTCTCTTTTGCAGTGGATATGCACCATAAACAACATATCTAAACAGATATATCTAAGTGAAAACCCTGAGGTAACTTTACTAAAATTTATAGTATCAGCAATATGTTAAGATGTAGATATGCGCAAAATTAAAAAGCAATCAACTGGATCTAATTGGGCAGCACAGAATTAAGCTGAGTACTTCCTACATATCTAATTAGAAGTTTTTCGTGGTATAAAAGCATACAGTCCATTGTCTCCTGCATCTTAATGCTTATATACAAAGCATTAAAAATATGTGACTTTAAACCAAATATAAACTTCTTCATGTTGTCAAGATCCTTGACACAAGTATTTGTGTTTTTTATGTGATACTTTGTTACAAATTAATATGACAACTATATGGATGGATACATTTAATTTCTACTAGAGGGAGCTGACAAGCTTATGAATATGAATCTTATGAATATAGCAGTTTTGTAGGAAAAACATTTTCACTTCATGGAGAGTTACTTGCCTTTTGAAGAGCTGGAAATTGAGTATTTGTTTCATGTAGAGAATTTGGGTAAATAAATGTCAATTATATGATTTACATTTGTATTTATATAGTAAATTCATCTTGATACAAACTTACGTAGTGATTTTTACTTGCTGAATTAGAGGAATTGGCCCAACAAAATCTGGTGGTTTGTAACAAAGCATTTATCTGCAGTGTTGGAAGTGGAATTGTACTCTGTGATGTCCCTGCTGAGGTCTGAAACAGGTTACTGGAAAGGAAACTTTCCAGTGATCACATACCAGAGATGAGAACTGTAGATCCAGCAGTCAACAGGCAGCTTGTTGAATAATACAGGAATCCATCATTCCACTATGTAACACAAGGCTCTGGCCAAATGATCAGGAAGATCAAGGTGAAACAGAAAGTGTGTCATGCCAGTTTTTGGTTTAGGAACTAAATATAGCTTTGTAGGTAATACAAGTACCTGGCTGACTGTCTTAACTTAACTATGTAGATGAGAAACAAAATAGTTGTAGTGCAGTAGTGCAGAGCTCAGTTACCTAAAGCACATGTGATGAATATACAGCTGAGGGTCTGTTTAGTCCTGGCATAAACAGGTACAGCTCTCTTACATCTGTGAAGCTGTGTGCGTTTACACCTCGCTGTTAGTGCCTTCTCCTCACTTCCCAATGGCTTTATAGTCATTCTCATTTTCTGAGTCATACGCTCACACAAAATGTTGCTTCTTCATTGTTTTGTCTTCTGCATCTTCCCTCTCCAAAAATCCTCTTTCCTCAAGGACTTCTGCTATTGGCTTTACCTCATGAAGTGAAACCATCAACATTAAATACTGATACTTCAAAATTAGTGCTTTCAATGAAAGATCAAAATGAAATTCTTCAACTGGAAATGGCCCATTATTTGCTGAAATAACATTGTTACATAGTTTTTACTTGATAGTTGTTCATGTCTTGGTGTTTCAGAAACATTTAAGTGTTACCAAATTTAAAGTGAAGAATTTTGAAGCTTCAAGATTTTTAGGTAGTAGTTGGGGACTGCATTGCTCGAATGAGATTTTTCTTTTTCTTTCCTGGCTACATTGGCTTATTTTGTCAGGCTTGTCATTGGGATTTTTCTCTATTGCTGGCTTTTGTTAACATTTGCAGTATTATAAAGCAAGTGCATTCATTTAAATTTAGAAAATGAACAGCAGGAAATGTGTTGCAAGTTAGAAGAAAATAGTACAGCTATGTTAGTGAAAACTTAGGAATGTAAGATTGTCACAGACAGTTGAGTTTATAACTTCTGCCAGTTGCATATAAATAAAACTAAAATCTTAAAGCTTATTTTCAGGAAAATATTTTAAGTTATTTTTCCCCATCTGTCTGTTGCAGGAAATTGCTGCACGTGTAAATCAGTCAGCTCTGGAGGCTGTTACTCCATCTCCTTCCTTTCAGCAGAGGCATGAGAGCATGCGTCCAGCTGTGTAAGTTAATGAACAATAGGTCATTTGAAGAGCACAACTACAAAGAGAATCCTGGATAAAGTTCCAGGAAGAAAAAAACCCCACAAACCCAATAAAACTTTCTATGTTCAGAATGAAAATCTTTGATAGGCTAGAGGAAAACTTGAACTTGTCTTCCTAGCATTGTTTAGCATCCATTGTTACAGGTAATCCAGATTTCCAGCCGACTAGACAGTTTTGTTAGTTGCATCATATGTTGGGTTTGTTGTATGAATTAATAATGAGATTTTTCTTAATGTGTCCAACTCCTGGAAGCAGACCTCAGATTGTTTTAACATCAATATATAATCACATATGAAATGTAATACAATCTGATGCAATTATTAATGCAAGTAGTAACTTTAACTTACTTAAATTTGGCTAGGAACATAGATTCCATTTTTGTTTACTAAACTCTGATCATCTTAGGGTTTTTTAGTTATTGTTTTGTTTTACATCCAAGTTTTGGAATATTGTATTGGTCTCCCATACGGTTAATTATCAACCAACCTGAAACTAAGATATCTTCATTTTTATTTTTTTGTTTTGTTTTAGACAATCTCGTCCTCCTGCAGCTCGTACTAGCAGCACGGGATCACTGGGATCTGAATCAGCAGCGTTATCAGCACTTTCCTTGGATTCACTTGTTGCCCCTGACACTCCTATACAATTTGACATAATATCTCCAGTTAGTGAAGATCTGCCTGGTCAAGCAAAATCTTCAGGGCAGTCGGGCAGGTAGGAAATGTAGAGAGAAGGAAAAAAATTCCTACAGTTAATGCTATTAATTTAAAAACAAAGAAAGAAAACCATGTTTAGGCGGCAGCTCCAAAACACACATTGCCTTTGCCCTGACTCATGTCTCAAGATTTGCAGTGGCCTGCGAAGCAAATGATGTTTTACACTGTTAAGAATTGATAAAAAAAGAAAAAAAAAAAAGGCTTAATTACAGGCCCTAGATTTAAGGTGTAGTTTTCTATTTAGCAGCAGTTTTTCTTGCTTTAACAGCTAATGCTTTTATTTATTGATTTATTTTAATCTTTTGGTTTCACAAAGTATTTTCCTTTCCTATTGCTTGCTCACCCAGCAGCTTGGGTTATTTCCTCTTGGAAACTCAAGAGAAATTTGGTAGCCCTGCCTCCAGGTGATGATGGCATACGATGACACTCTTCTTAACCTGAAAGGTGAGTGAAAATGATCTAGGCTTCTAGAGTAATCTCATATACAGACAAGTGAAAATTGGCTAAGAGCTCTTCCCAAAATGTAAAAACGTTTTCTCTTACTTGTTTTTTTGTAAACTTCCCACTCAAAAATAATAATAAAGACCTGTAAATCTGCACTGCATTTCTGAAACTGTATGTACAGAATTCAGACATTAAGAAACATACTTGCAGATCCAGCTGCTCTTAGCAACAACAAAAAAAGCTAAAAAGCTGAAAACTAATTTACATGGCTGTTGTCACAATAACATGTTGTATCCCCCTGCCCTTTAGAAAAATATTTGAATTTTCAGTTGCACCTCACAGATATGTAACAGTTAAGATTATATATAAAAAAGTATTTTTTTTTTCTTTTGACAGTTTTCTTTTTGTTGTTTGGTATAGCAGGATAATCAGTTGGCTAGCTAGATCCTTAAGAATCTATTGATTTAAAATAGACTTGAACTGTATTCTGCAAAGGTTAATACTTCAGCTAAATCCATGTCATCAGTTATAATTCCATTCTAGCAAACCGTATTTTTCATAGCAGAAATTATATAGAGTTGTGCTCAGTATTTTCAATTAACCATCACTGTCAATAAAGAGCTGCAGTGTTTGTACAGATAGGCAATGCGCTACCTTGGAAGTATTTATTTAAAAAAACCACAAACTTTCCTTAGTTTCTGATACTGATGACATATAATTAAATTTTATTTTTGCCTTTTGAGAGACCTTATGAGATTTTGTATGTAGGGTTCCAGTCTAATCTTAAATGATAAGAAAAGTCTGAGCAATAAAAGATGCTAATAGAAAGGATTTCCCTTTAGTGTGTTTACACAGGTGAACATTTAATGGGATGCTTCTTGATTGAATCCATGTTATATAAACATTGTAGCAATGCTGTCTTGACGTCAGAGTTCAATCTAGAACAATTTTATTACTTTAAACCAGACATCTCTTAAAGATTTCACTGATAAAATAAAACTGGCAGTTAGCATGACGTCACTGAAAAAGAGAGATTGATTATTTTCTTTTCTTGGTTCTGCAATTTGCTTTTAGAACGCTATTGCGAGGTGACACCTTCCTTACTCCCTTACAAAACCTAATGTGAAGTTTATTGACCATAGTTTTTCAGCTACCAGTTAGCCAAAGAGAAAGGAGTTTTTTCCTCTTTAGAAGTTTTAAATACATTTTCCCCATTTCCATACTCTTTTTAGCATTGTTTTACTGCTTTTGAAAAATGTAACTTGGAAGCCTAGAGTATTTTCACTTTTCGTTGTAATTGATAGCAATTCTGTCTTTGAGAGCCAGAAATAGCCACATTTCTCTTGACCCTCTAGGAGTAAAACCCCAGTGATGTTTTTGGAAAGCTGCATTTGAAACAAAACCAGTGACTTCAGTAAGTAATTCAGCAACGTGAGACAGTGATGAGAAGTGTGGTGCTCCTGTGGAGTACTGAAAGGACTAGCTTTTGGTTTTACTTCCTGAAGCTGTTCTCTGAAATTTCGTCCCCTAAAACTATACCTTTTCAAATATTGACAAGGTTTTGACTTGGGTTTAATTCAGTTATTAAAAAAACACTATGTGAGCAAAACTTTCTATGGCAGCAACAGAGGACAATATTATCTGGAATTTTTTCATAGTTTGAGCCCTTCAATATAGCAATTTATGTCTTAACTCCTGATTAAATTGTTTGTCCTTATGATTTGTCATAAATTATTTCTCTAGATTACGAGTCTGTGAAATCATTACATTTGATGCAGCATAAGATACTACATTATTCAGTCGTGGGTTTTGTAATCTGACTCCTGGTTTAATGTTTTCATTTTTTAATAGACGCACAAATCCTTTTGGTGAATCTGGAGGCTCAAAATCTGAAACAGAAGGTAAAACAAAAATCTTATTTCAATGCAAAATAAAAAATAGAAAAATAATGTTCAAATTCTGTTTTCATCGATAGCTTCTCTCTTCTAATTTAACACCAGATGTAGAATGCTTAGTTGCGTTAGCAGTGTCTTAGACAAGTTGAGACTGCTACCTGAAAGTCTGTTTTGAAAATAACCCATTGCATCTTTTGTATTCGTTAAACCAAATGAGAAGATGTGTGTGTGACTTGCTGTTTAGTAATCGTACCTCTAATTCATGAAGTCTGAGCAATCTCTTTCCAAGTTATTAGAAGTTTGGAGTTTTCCTGACTGCAATCATCTTGGTTTTGAATGGAAAACCCAAAATGGAGTTCACTTTTTTTCAACACTTTTCTTTGTCTTAGATTCAATTCTTCATCAGTTATTTATTGTAAGATTTCTTGGCTCTATGGAGGTGAAGTCTGATGAAAGTCCAGATGTTGTTTATGAAACAATGCGTCAGATATTAGCAGCGCGTGCCATCCATAATGTTTTCAGGATGACAGAATCACATTTATTAGTCACTTGTGACTGTTTAAAGTAAGTTTGCTTCCTAACTTCTACAGATGTTTATTTACAGAATGATCTTTTTTCACTTTGGTAAAATTTACTTTCTGGTTTGTTTTTAAAAACAAATTTTTAGGTTAATTGATCCACAGACACAAGTTACAAGACTACGAGTAAGTACCTTTACATTTTAAGATAAATAACCAGCAATGTAATTCTTCTGCTTTAAAAATATTAGTAATAATGTTAGCAAAAATCACTGACAGCATGAGATTTCCAGACAAATTTCCACTGAAATTAGGAGACTAAGGCATAACTTTAAAATCAGACAGAAAAACACTAGCAAATCAGGGTTAAGGGGAGTGATTTCAGTAGGTCAAATGCGCTTTTGAAACTTTTCCCTGCCCCTGATTTGATAGGGTAAAAATCTTAGGAAAGCAGAACATTGTATTTTAACAATGTGTTTGATTATAAACATCTATATTTTTAGTAGAGAGGTAACATTAAGGTTGATTTCAGATTAGTTCTGAAGTCCGAAAGGGTTTGCTTGGTGTTTGGAGGGGTCTTTGTGTTTTGTTTTGGGGTTTTGGTTTTTTATGCATAATTGCGAGTGTTGCATGGTTTCTGGTTTGGGTGTTGTTTTTTTTTTCTAATTCTCTATAAAAAATGCACTTGAAAGAAATAAGTGGAATTCTTCTTACCAAATCAAATAAGGCCAGCTTAATTCTTCAGTAACAGCAAAACTCTTCCCACCTTCCCTTCTTTTTCTTCATGTAGAATTTATGGGCTGTCACTTGATTTCTTTGGGGGGTCTTTTAAAAACATTCAGGTTTTTGGGGACTCTGAATTACTTTCATTTACATAAAAAGAAATCCTAAGCATGTGAAAATGTCTTCGTTTCAAGTAGCACTTTTTTCTTTCTTCACCTTTGTGGCATTAAGTTCAAAACTGTCCCAAAGCTGTAAGCTTTTACAGGTGAGATACATCAACTGAGTGCATGTCCAGTATTCTAAATGTGTACATTTAAGTTTAGGAAAAACTTATCCTATCAGTTTTTAGCAGCTGTAGTAAGGGTTTTCAGAATTTAAAAACACCCTTTGGTAAGTCTTAAAAAGATATATTTGACATTTCTAAGTGCACCCACTTTTAGGAATAAGAATGCAAAATAGTTTTATTGTAACGAAATAATGAGGATATGTGAGGTTTTCTTCTTTTTTTTTTTTTTTTTTCTTTTTTCTTTTCTCCTCTTACATAATGCAGGAGCGTTGAACTAATTGCAGTAAAGGTTTTGGAGAAGTAGTGCCTTTATCTGGCACCAAATTCTGAAATCTTAGTCGCAAGTGTAATTTGTATGAATGCTGTCTCTTTAAGGAAAGTAAAAAAGAGAAGGAGTGTATTCACATTTAGAAAGATGACTGAATTGCATTGCAAATGTGGTCCCCTTTTCTTACATGGAGTGTGTCTTTAGAAGTTTCCTTATCTTTCGAATAATTTAATCCTTGCCCTCTAATCCCCTGTTTGTGTTTTGTGATCACATGTTTGGTCAGGTTGTAACTTCTGGTGTGGTTGTGCATTTGTGATCCTGAATTAATTAATGTGCAGTACATAGAAACTTCGTATAGAAAATATTTGGAACTACTTCTGATATCTCTGTATTTGATCCTTTTGGCAGTTTCCTTTGCCCAATGTAGTCTTGTATGCTACGCACCAGGAGAATAAGCGCCTTTTTGGATTTGTGCTTAGAACTTCAGGAGGGAGAGTTGAGAGCCGCCAAACTTCCATCTGCTATATATTTGAATCAAATAATGAAGGGGAAAAGGTATTGGTGATGGTTATACTTGTATCAGTTTTGAACCTGATGTGGATTCTAAGATGACAGATCTATTCAAGCTGTCTGAGGGATTTCTGTGGGAGAGTGTTTTGTTTATGTACTGAAAAACAGTTAAACCTGACAGTCTAAGTACCTGCAAGTACTTTAATAGGGTATTACATATAATTTGGGAATCTGGCTTAATTTTAAAGGCATTTTTATTAGAGTAATTTTGATTATTTCCAATTGTTTTGTGTTTAGATTTGTGACTCTGTTGGACTGGCAAAACAGATAGCTTTTCATGCAGAACTGGTAAGAATATTTTTGGGGCAAGGTATACTTGTGAATGGAATGGAGAGAGTATATTTAATATGTGTAATACAGTATATTCTGCAAGGTGCTTACAGATGCAGTAATACTGTTGTGGCATATTTTAAGGGATTTGTTTTCTAGAATTTAAACCCAAGATAAAAAGACTGACCAATGTCCAATGTGGAACCATATTCAAAACAGGATTCAGCTTGCTACCTTTAACACACATACCAGTCCTTTAAAAGAAGAATAATCGAAACAGTGGTAGAACAGTTTTGAGCAAGCCCATATACATTGGTAGTGTATCAAACCTCTCAGGCTGTTGTTACTTACTTTATTTACATTTTTGCCCTGTAGGATCGAAAAGCATCAGAAAAGCAGAAAGAAATAGATAGAGTCAAAGAGAAACAACAAAAAGAACTGAATAAACAAAAACAAATTGAAAAGGTATATTTCATCATCATTTCTGGATATTCTTTTCTTTTTTTCTACTTGGTTTCTTTTGCAGTTTTTTTACTCCAAGCTCCACTATCATATTCTTTAGTACAAGTTCATAGAATGTTATGGAGTTAATTATTGGAAGTATTTTCCTGTGCAGATTGTGCAGATTTTGTATAGCAGTTTTTAAAAAGAGCTGTTCTGAGGAGATGAACCAGAAAATGTCATTATAGGAATACTTTAGAGCACTGCTTGAAGGAACACCTATCACAGGCCCAAAATAATTTCATTTGCTGGCAAGGGCTCAGTTACACAGTGAGGAAGAGGCCGCAGGGAGTGGGCTGTAGAATCATAGAATTGTTCAGGTTACAAAAGACCTTTAAGATTGCAGAGTCCAACCGTTAACCCAGCACTGCCAAGCCCACCACTAACCATGTCCCTAGGCACTGCATCTACACATCTTTTAAATACCTCCAGAGACGGTGACTCCACCACCTCCCTGGGCAGCCTGTGCCAGTGCTTGATGACCCTTTCGGTGAAGAAATTATTCCTAATATCCAACCTAAACCTCCCCTGGCACAACTTGAGGCAGTTTTCTTTTGTCCTGTCACTTGTTATCTGGGAGCAGAGACCGACCCCCACCTTGCCACAACCTCCTTTCAGGCAATTGTTGAGAGTGGTAAGGTCCCCCCTGAGCCTCCTTCTCTTCAGGCTGAACAACCCCGGTGCCCTCAGCCACTCTTCATACGACTTCAGAGCCTTCGCCAGCTCCGTTGCCCTCTCTGGGCATGCTCCAGCACCTCAGTGTAGATGAAGATACTTGTTCTGACCTGCTGCGTTTTGTGGATTGTAGGTACAGATGTGTTAAAGTTTTGCTCTTCTAATAGTGCCAGCTACTGAAATATAAACGGTTTGGTTTTCTATTCAGTCTTTTAATTCCCTCTGTATGGAAAGCTGTCCACCAATAGTATTAAAAGCTAGTTTAGAAATCATAATAATGATCCTGTGTTTCACTTGTAGATGGCTTTAAAGTTAGTATTCTTTTCCTAACCCCCCCCTTTCTCAAATTAGGACTTGGAGGAGCAAAGCCGGTTGATAGCTGCTTCCAGCAGATCGAACCAGAGCAGTGGAGAAGGACAATTCGTAGTCCTTAGCAGTAGCCAGTCGGAAGACAGTGATTTAGGAGAAGAAGGAAAGAAGAAGAGAGAATCTGAAGCCTAAGGTTGCCTACTTTATTAAAATTGGACTCCTGGATATATCTGGTGAAACGGCACAAGTTCCACAAGAAGTGAAATGTAAGTGGAGGGTCTGTTGCATTATATAAGAGACTTCAATACAGACCCTATTATGCCTTGATTTTTCTTTCTCAATTAAGGGATTTCCATTTTCATGTCAGTATAATTTCTCTTCTGTATGCCAGATGAAGCATGGTGATACTACCATGTTTATTACAAAATTATGTTTTCTCAAGGCTTCTCTGCAGTTACGGAAAAAACTGGGATTTTTTCCCCACTTACCTCTGTACAATTGACTGCTCTTGAAGCAAAACTTAAAACTCTCATTGGACTTTGGCAGTACACGGAAATTTGTTGTTAAACTGCAGTATGGAGAACATCTTGCTGGAACAAAAGTGGATGTCCAAATAAGACAGTACTCAGCTTTACCTGATTTGTTGCACATAACTGTTCTTAGATTTAGAAAGAAAAATCTTTATTAACATCAGTGAGATGTGCAGTAGTTCTAGACAGAAAGATCTTATTTTTTGTTTCACGTTGCACTGTATGATACTCTCTTGATTTTTTTTGGTGAATATAATGCTGAAAGACGTCTTTCAACAGGAGAAAAAAAATACTGTCAGACCTAGATAAGAGCTGATAAGACGCAGTTGCACTTTGCTGCATGAGGAATGTATCAAGCATTCCTTATCAAATGATAAAGAATAATGTATATATTCTTGTAGCACAAGTGCCATGTTCTTGTTTTTTCCCCAGTACATGTAATAAAAAAGCTGTAAGCTTTTGAGTTCACTTTTTGTAAAACATGGTTAGAGTTGCAGGAACGTCTTGAATTTCATCATTTGAAAAATCTTTTGAATATGTAAATGCCTTGCCACCAGTACACTACATTTATTGAAAATGAGTTAAGGCTCTCCAAGTCTTTTTATGGAAACTGATTTTGCAAACAGAATTTACTAGCTCTTAAGTAAGAGACTATACTAATCCTACATACTAGAGTCAATCCCATAAAGCATTTTTCAAAGCAGTGTCTGTTTACAGCTTGTAATCTGAACTGTGTTCCGTACCCTGTGTAATATTTATTTTGTATAGTACTAAGTGTGCATTCACCTTTTGATCCAGAAGAGAAAACTTGTTTGAAGAGAAATATTTATTTTTGCACTAATTACTATAAATACTAAAATCCAATGGAACAGAAGATATCTCTCTAATAGTGGCATGAAAATAACAGGAAATATAGAAAGAGAAGAATATACTTATACTCCAAGTTATATTATAACAGTTAGAAGTGTTTTACAGTTCATTGCAGGGCATTTCTGGTGTTCAGGAATGGAAGCAATTTTCAGAGTATCTCCCCATCAGCTGGTGATAGCCCAGCCCTTCACAGCCAGAGTTGCTCAGCGCTGGTAGAGTGAGGGAGGAATCTCAAGACCTCTCTGCTGGATGGCCGTAGGTACACAGAGGGGGCAGTATCCTTAGCTCCCCTCACACCGGAGTGGCCGGAGAAGGTGGTCTCCTCCTGCCCTTCGTGCTGGAGAGGCACATTTCTATGCAGAAGTTCGCTGGATGTGGCCCCTGTCGCAGGGGGGAACAGGGAGCAGTGCCTGCCCTCGCAGCGCCGGGGCAGGACTCGGAGGCTGCCGCGCTGGGGCTGCTGCTGCAGCAGGAGCCAGAGCAGCTCTGCGAGCGGGTGGGACTGGCACCGCAGCCTGTGGAAGGGCTTGCGCAGCCACAGAAGGGGTCGCGGTACCCCTGCCTTCACAGGGGAGGGGCAGGCTGAGCAGCAGAGAGGCTCCAGGTTCTTTTTCAGAGTCAGTTAGCAACTCCTGTTCCAGTACGTTTTTCATCCCAGAGTAGCCAGTCACTTGCAGAAATATCTGCTTTTGCTGTTGTCGGTATTTGGCTAGCAGACTGTCACATGGACCACACAAATTTGAGGCTTTTTTCTAAAAAAAACTGGCATTTTTTTATTTCATATATAGTCATCTTTTCTTAGCTCTCAAGAGGCAGCAAATCCAATTTTTTCCCTTTTTGTGCCTAAATCTAGGCTTACAGATAGTTGCGTGGCAACCAGTTTCTCTCTGCAAATCGTTCCAGTTCACTTTTCTTTTCTCTCTGTTTTTTTGTTTTTACTTAGTGATATTTCTGTTTTCTATCAAAATAATATGACAGCATAGCTCAAGGTTACTGTGTCTTACTGTATCTTCCTCAAGTACATGCTGAAGATGAAGTAGTTCTGAAACAGCACAGGGAGAATATGAAATCAGTGTTTTTGAGTTTCTAGAATCTAATCGGCCAGTTTGTCAGCATGGGATTGATTGCGTTCAGCACCTCAGCTGCGATAGCCCTAGCTCCGTGTGGAAGACGGTGAATAGATTAGTTATCTCATCAAAAAAAGCATGTCTGATGTGTAGCCTGGTTTACATTAGCCTTATTGAAGACGTGTCAGAAAATTGAATTACTCTATTTTTTTTCTTGGAACAGTTACTGGTTGAGACCTAGATCTGCAAAGAGGAGGAAGAGAGCGGGAGAAACAAGTTGGCAGATGAATTTACTGTCATGGGATTTTTTCAGATATAGCACTACGTGATTGAAATTACTCCATTTGCTTTTCAGGCTTTCTATCTATGCCATTAAATGCAGTTTTCTATAACAGACAGCATAGGAGTGAAGTGCATTTCATTTGTGTTGGATGATTCTCAACCACTAAAAAAAGGGGAAATGATTGGAGAGGGCAGTTAAAGAAAACAGATTGATATGTATAAATGAAACTGGGGTGTGTGTGGAGGAGTTTCACTGGCATAAAACGAGCAGAAAGATATAAAAGCATCTGGGAGGGTGATGAAAGCTGCGAGACCAAATGGCAGGTCAGAAGAGACAAGGAAGTTAAACAGGAACGGTGCAATGAATTAGCAGTAGGGTGAGAATTACTGGCTTTTGCTTAAGGGGAGGAGCACATGGCTCTGTAATTAGAATTACCTCAAGGCAAAGAATAGCTGCTGAGGTTTATCCATACCCTGCTCCCCACAATAAAAACTGGTACCTTTTTCCCTATGAGGTTTAGAACTACTTCATTGGAAAGCTCTATTGTTGATTACAGAAAAAACCTACAGTGCTTAGTATTTTCCATGAGAGTACAACTTCTAATGTGAACACCTCGTGTTCTCCTGGGAACTACTGCGGTAGGATTTCACCACCTGACCATTTTATTATTGTAAGTAAATTACTGGATAGTTTCCTTTCCTATAATTTATTTCTCCCATTTAGTATTTCCTGTTGCCTTTTACTTACAGACTGATCTTTCAAGCACTTCCAGCTGAAGCTGTACTTTGCTTCATGCGCATCTGTTATTATTTCAGACACTCCTGAAAATATTCTTTCAAGTACATGATTTTAAAGAGATTTGCATAGGTGATGAATCAGCAGTGTTGTACAGGACTAACTTTTTATGTTGCTAATTGCAGCCTCAGCTACTGCCACATATTTTCCCTTAGGTAAGGGGAGATTAAGTTTATTACACTATGTAGATTTATACAATGCAGACCAAGCAAGTCTTGCTGTCAGTCGTTTCAAGCTACATACATTCTTTATGTATGTAATGGCATGAATATAAAAATATATGAAGTGTGCTTATAGGTATGCATTTTATTGCATTATAGATAATACCTAGCACTCCTCCATGGCCACTGATAGATTTGTCCAAGTTTCAATCAGAGAACAAGTTGAGAGTCATATATAACTTAGCCATATATAACTGGTTACGAGCAGGTAGTGTAAACTAAATTTGATAGTCTATTACTTCCTTGATCTATTTAGGTTTGAAATTGTATCAAGACAATTTAACAGTAAAGTAATATTTAAGAGTTAAGGAACATTCCTCCTCTACAGTGCTGTCAGATTTCATCTTTATGTAGATGTAAACCCGAGCTGAAAATCCTGAAACAGCTGAAGCTATTTATGAAGATATAGTTTATGTACATTGATATAAAGAAGCAAATTTGACTGTGCATGTGCTTAAGGTAAATTCTGATGAAGTAGTTACCAGAATTTAGAAGAAGCCAATGGACAAAACTGTGTTATGATATAGTATCTTGTTGTTTCGGAAACAATTCACATAGAGAAAGAAAACCAGCCTCTGCTTAGTGAATTTAGTAGAGATACTGTCTACTCTAACAGCAAGAGCTGATATTTTATATTCTTTTGTGCTATTTTACAAACTTTCTTGCAAGTCAGTTAGTCTCCAAGGCTTTTCTTTTTAACAAAGCAGCAAGGTGATTTTTTTTTTTTTCCCCACTGCCACAGTGGTATCTATCTATCTAAGTTGTCATGACAAGAATAAGTCAGTGTGTCATTGTGAATGCACTTGTATTCCTAATGGAGTTTATATTGCAAGCCAAGAATTTTGTACAATCTTTCAGGTCATTTTTATAATAGTGGAGTGGTCAGATTCCTACAATGATGTTCTGGATTGGTCCTGTTCTAGTGAAGTGTAAGTGATTTTTGCAATGTTTGAGACTGACTTGCACATTTCCCTGAATAGCTGTATTAAAAACCTCCAATGGCATACTTAGGTCAACTTTGATTGTTGTGTCTTGGAAACATGGATAGTAAATATACGCCAGGGCTTCAGTCAGCTTTTTGTAGACTAATAAAAGCTTAACTACAGTAACTTTCTGGGTGGGATTTGTACTGATGCAAAAACCTCCTGCATTTTTCGTAATACTGACTTCTAGGAAGTACCATTATTGGTGACAGGATGCATTCCCTTCTGTTAAACAAAAGTTTCAACATGCAGTTATATCCCTCTGTTGTAAAAGTGTATCTCTGTTCTCTTAATTTTAATCATATTAGCCGGACAGCCAACCTCAGAGAACGTTACAGTACTTGGGAATGCCAGTAACTTACTTCTGCAACAATCAGAGACTGAACATTAGAAGAAGAAAATCCTTACTGTTGTCGCTGGCTGTTCAGTGCACGTGTTGTGGTCACAGGACAGCGTGTAGCACCCTGCAGTGCTGTGGTTATGATCACTGTCAGAATTCATATGTACAGAGGCTATACCAGCACAACCACTAACATGGGTATTGATGCATATCTTCACAGGCTTCATTAGTTTATTATATGAGATAAATACCATGAAAAAAGCAATGGGTCATAATTACATTATGGTTAAATTTGTATTTTATAAGGTTTGTAGGTTTTTCTGGGGAAAAGCAGACTTTTGAATTATGTAACTTCCGTGATAAAGATGCATGTATAACTAGAAAAAAAATAATCTATGCTTACTTGATAATGAAGGAATAAATACTACTAATGCCAAGTGTGTTGATGAACTTTTTTTTTTCTTCCTAAAAATATGGACTGACATCTGCTGTATTTTTAGAAAGAACAGGCATGCTGTCGGTCTGTGGGTACTATGTAAGGCTTCCTAGGACAATGGTGACTGCTGACAGATAGTGCTCCAAAAGCCTACGCTCCAACTTATGAAGAGATACTCCAAAAATTGCAAGCATGCCTTTGGACAGCACTGTACAAGGAAAACCCAGTTCTAGAGAGAGTAATCGAAACAGACGATGGATGAGACATATCAATACCTGAGAATGAGGTGCAGAATGAACAGCCTTTCAGAAATAGTGCTGCCTTGTTGAAACATGGGTATTTCACACTAGCTGCTGCGGTAAGCAGAGGCTTCTATAGCTGTTAATCCTATTCCAGTGCTTAGAATGTGGGATTGCTTAACTGGGTGAAGAAAAAAAACCCAACTACTTAACCTGCTCTTCAGAACTTCACTGTAGGACTTCACAAATAAAAAACACTTAGCAAGAGAAAGGGAAGTACAAGAGAAAAAAGAACTATGTCCTTTCCCGGTTTTAGTTAAAGGTCAAGGTTTTAACTAAATCCTGCATCTAGCCCTGTGATGGTGTGTGTGTGTGGGTAGTGTTATTTGTTATGACAGGCTTTAACTTAGCAATAACCCAAGGTTTGCAGCCCTACAGTTTACAGTTCCCGAACTTTTCACACTAAGCATTTAAAATACTATTGCCATAATTTTCAGATAGTTTATATTCCACTAGGTATGTAGAATGGGATCACCAATACTTACATTTTGGGGCTCTCCCCATTTTCTTCACGGGGTGAGAGGTAAACGCTGGTATTTGTTAATAAAATCCCAAAAGAAAAAAGCAGCTGCACAACAGTCTTACCCGCATCACCATTCCCTTCAAAATATAGAATAATTATGTACAGTTGAGGTTGTAGGTTCCTGTGAAGTTTTCCTGTCCATAAAGATCATATTCCTTGTATAGTATGTAATCTTTCAAGCAGTTTGGCAGTGGAAGGAAGGTCATGAAGACAGGACAACGGAGACGCAACCGGCCCATGCAGCCCCGTATCTTCAGACGACAAAGATGCTTCAGAGAGCGAGGATTTGCTAGAAATGAGAAGGTGAGATTAATATTACTAAATTATTTGATAAGTTTTGTTCAATTTATTTCTTCAATACTCTGCTACCTTTCAATTTTGTTGCGTATTCATTTTGTAAATAGACAGATAAAATGCATGTGGCGGTCCCTGGACAACCAGACCTGTCAGGGTCCAGCCTTTTTATCTCAGCCCATATATCTTAGAGTTACAATCATTAGCTTCTATATCAACAGATTTTGTTTCTGTCAAGTTCGCCAAATGTACATTAATGCAAGTTTAAGTAGTGAAGTTTGGGGAACGTACTTTAACCCCAAATATCTGGTGCCAGTTTTCTGTCAACCTGAGGGATCTACTAAAAGTAGAATTTTGAGTCACTACTACTAAAATCTATGTACAAGGAAAAAGGACATGGAGTTAATCTAGACTAGAATTAAATCACTCAACTAAAAATAGTGATTTGTTCCATCAACTTGAGGCAGGGGAAAAGCTTTTCTCCCATTGAAGAAGACTATGTTGTCTACATTGTAATTAAAGTTCCCAAGTGCTCTACATAAACTGTGCAGTTACTGTCTATCAGACTTGAGAGAAACTTAGTTCAAATCCTACACAGACTGATTTTTAAGAGGTCTCCTACTGTCAAAACATAACTCTTGGCCTAACAAGAGTCAAGGGAGGCACCAGTCTGAGGTAAAGGAAATGGAAACTAAAATACTACCAACAAAGAAGGTCCCAATCCCAAAACAGCTTGTTATTTCAAATGTAAACATCAGATACTCACTTAAAATCAAATTGATATCTGGCCAGAGTTCCTGTTCTTTGAGAACTGCTTCTAGCTTCCAGCAGATATTAACGTGATCGACGTAATCTAACATCACTCGCACTACTTTCCCAGACAGATGCTTCAACCATGACAAGGTTATCACTTCGCAGAACTGATAGAAACAAAATGTTTAATAGGATAATGCTCAGTACTCCTGTAAATTGCTCCCACCTCTGCAGACAAGAGCAATTAAATAAACTTCAGCAGAACTGCCTGGAGGAATGAGTGTTCGGTCAGTCAGGGGAGCTTTGGAGGCTGTCACAGCTTGCATTACGCCTCACTAGTAGAATGTGCAAATCTTAAGAGATGGTTATTTTGTACTAGATCCAAAAATGAACTTAAGCAGCTGTATATTTGGTAACTAAGTGCTTAAGAGGAAGTGGTACCACTCCCTAAGTGGAATTTAGACTTGTGTCCCCGTGTGCTGCATAGGGGGACCCACCAGCCCAGTGCATGCCACACCCTCTTATCTTCGGGTTAAAGAAGAGTGTATTGGGTTCAAGTGGACTTTACAAACTGCGAAACAAGACGTTGATGGGTGTCGCTAGGATCCTCTTTCAATCAGTCCAGGTTTGTTAAATAACGCTCAGTGCTTATCACGCCGGCTCCAGGGGGGTGCCTTACAATAGCCTTCCAATAGTAGTGTTAGGGTACAAGGATACAGGGCACCCCAGCAAGCCGGCCTGCAAGTCCCTGCTTTCACAGCATGGCCAAGACTGCCCTGGAGAGCCAATTCTGTACTGGTTATCAGCATATCATTAGCTATATTTTCACAATTCAAAAATACTATTTATGATCATTTGCTGTCATGAACCAGGCTTCATGGCAACATGATTTAATTTTAGTGCCTTGTCTAATCCTATTTTTGTGTGTAAACTGTCCTATGGTTTCAAAACTTCCTTTTCTGACACTGCATTAAGTACATTTTCATTTAGTTTTAGGAAAGACAATATGTGAAGCCATCTGATACACTTACCATTGTATCTTTGATAACAGTAGAAGTCCATCCAGCAGTCACATACTGGGAATGCGAACTGTTTCCCTGAGGGCAGTCAAAGCAGCGGTGCACATCGTACCCATAGTTCATCAGCATTCTTAACATGACTTCATCTTTCAGAGCATACTGTAGAGCCGATGGGAAATGGGTTGTATTCACTCTGCAGAAGTAATTGACATTAGCTCCATGTCGGAGCAGTAGATTCATTAACTCATAGTTGCCCATTCTCAAGGCTATTTGGAGACAGTTGATGGGATCTTGGTTTGGCAGGGCTCCAGCATTCAACAGCAACTGTGTTGAACAAATATCCCCGTTGGAAACAGCAAAGTACAGTGCTGATTTCCGGTGGTCATCGTAGCCTTTACGAACTCTCTGATCCAGCATAAAGTTGGCATCAAACCCAGATTGGAGGAGAAACTCAAGGCACTGAGGATGTGCTCCTGCTGCTGCTGAGTGAACTGGACTTATCCCACTTTCTTTAATGGCATCAAAATCAGTAACTGGAACTAAATTTTTTAGAGCTCTGAAGAATTAAAAAAATAAGAATCTTAGAATCTTAAACATAGAGGTTCACCCAGCTCAGTGTTTGAATATCTCTGTGTTGCTGGGCTTCAGAATTCACCGTGACTGTATACAATTGTCTTAACCTACCAAATCAGTACCATGGCATGCCGTACCTCTGCACTGACTGTAATTGCTAACAATTACATTGTTAGTCAGCAGTGGATACTGACTTTACACCTACTACATGTAAATATTATTTTATTATACTATTATTTATGAATAACCCCATTCCTTGCTAGAGGATTCCTGGATGTCAAAAGGACAGTGTCCTTGCTTAACCTATAGCAATTAGGGAATTAATAGCATATAATATATTATAACATGAATATATACAATACATGATTTAATATATACAATCATTTAAGTATAATTTAATTAATATATATATAAAACATTAACACAAGAATTAAGAATCCTCAGATTCTTAACCACAATGCAACATTCCTAGTATTGAAGGCTTGTTTCTCACTTACTGGTTGTGATTTTGCCATAAATATCTTTCAGTAATCTTCCTGTATTTAAAATAGGGATAACCCTTATACCCTAAGACTATTTGTTTGTTTAGTATGTTTACTTCCCTGTGATGGGGTGGAGATGAGGCATACCCAAAGAGTGAGGATGTCCCAAGAACCTCAACATCAGACTGGACAGTGTTACTATTTGTGACAAGCGGGGAAATACTGTAGGAATTGGTATGTTCGTCCTAAAATGATGATTCTATCCTGACTAGCCTCTTACATTCAGGCACAGAAAACTCATATTTACATGGTCAAAAATAATTCCTTCTACAAACTGACAGATTTGCTGTCTGCTTTGAGTAAGGTAGAGTTAGCAAAATTAATATTGCTGGTGTCACCATTAATTGATTTTTTTAGTATATTGACTCACAGAAAGTGTCCTCTATATGCAGCTCTGTGGATGGGCAAATGACCCGAGTGCTTTGGTACATTGGCATCAGCCCCATATTCTAGTAAAAGACTCAGAGAATCTGGATTTCCTCCTCCTGCTGCTTCAAATAATACAGAAGCACAATCCATCGCCTGTGAAAGAACATCCGCACCTGGAAAGAAGCATCAAGGATTTTCACAGTAGTCACTGTAAATACCCAGCACTAATTAGTGTCTCCCACCCTCCAGTGACAGGGTGTTGTGAATTCTACTCTTCACCAAAGAAAACCCCTATGGGCATATATCTTCTTGTTGGATCCTTGATTTTAGAGATGTTTATGCAATGCTGGAAACAAGAAGGTCCGAATTGCTTTGAACACAATTATACAGTAAGACTTGCTGCTAGAACTGGGCAAGCAAAGGGTTTGGTTCTTATTCATAACAATAATTGGGTTTTGGCTTACATATAATGCATTTCAATTCTACTTTACAAAGACCAGACAGATATAACTGTAAATATGAGAGAACCCAGTACCAAAACTGTTCATACAATCCAGTTCCAGCATTGCTGAGCCATCATATAAAATTCCTTACCGTAAATGTTGTTAGGCCTTTCCTAAGGTGACCTGTCTATATGGCATTTAAAAACAATTTCAACTACTCACTACAATATTAATATATTATTTGAATATTATGAATATGTAGTCTTTATCAGGCCTTCACTTTACATCACAATAATCCTTTTGGTGCAGACAGCGTGTGATTTTCTTCAGTAAGGGAAGTTACTTCTGCTGTTATTTCTGAAGGCATAGTTTACAATAACCAGTTTTAAACCAGTCACAGAACTTTCAGAAAACTAATAGAAATGTGTGAAATAGTCTTACTACTTTAGAGAAAATACGTATCTTGTAACATGAAATTTAGATACTAGGAATTCTTTAGACTGACCTCTGCTCATGAGATTTGGGAGTCAAATTCTTCAAATAAATCAAGATGCCATCCAAAAATGCAAACAAAGTATCTCCTGCAATGCATCTGATTTCTTGTACGTTTGCAAAGCATTCACTGATGACTACTACAGTTTGCTACAAGTCATCTCTAAAAATATATTTTATATATGTTTGGATCTATTAACACTACAGGATATATACTCAGTAACATGGTAGCAGTTCATTTCTGTTCAGTTTTACTGGCTACTAAGTTAAGAACAATTTTTTTCCTCTCCATTTAGGAATAATGTTCTCTGCTGGAAAGAGGCTTCACTTTGTCCCATTTGGGCTTTAAACGTTTCAGTACTAGCACACATGGCTGACAATTGCTGCTCACTTGAACACCACCACTGAACCTATGTGTTACTAAATCCACCTACTGAGTTGTAAAACAGAACCACAGAATAGTTGAGGATGGAGAAGACCTCTGGAGATCATCCAGTCCCTGTCCTCAAGCACAGTCAGCTACAGCAGGTTGCCCAGGACAGCATCCAGTCAAGTTTTTAGTATCTCCAAGGATGGAGACTCCACAACTTCTCTGAGTGACCTGTTCCAATGTTTAACCACCCTCACAGAAAAAAAGTGTTTTCTTATGTTCAGACAGCATTTGCTGGGTTTCAGTTGGTGCCCATTGCCTCTTGTCCTGTTGTGGGCACCACTGAAAAGAATCTGGTCCTGTGTTCTTTACATCATCCCATCAGATATTTATAACACCGGCAAGACAGACACCACCCCCACCCCACCACCCCCGAGTTTTGTTCCCATAACATCCTATATAATAAAGTCTCACCTTTTTGCAATAAGAGCTCCATGATTTCTGTATGTCCAATCTGCGCAGCCAGCGCTAGAGGTGTGAGCCCATATCCACTGCGAGGATCAGGATCTGCTCCAGAATGAAGGAGAAGCTTTACCAGATCCTTCCTGCCTAGTCTGGCTGCCTCGTGTAAAGCAGTCCTCTTGTGGACACACTGCAAATTCACTTTTGCACCAGAATTTATCAACAAGGAGGCAATCTCATAAGAATCCTGTTTAATTGCTGGAAGACAATACGCAAAGTATCAGCCAGAACGTCATTCACACTATTCTGCGCACTAGGGCTTCTGTTATGTGGCAGCCCAGGACAGCTTGAGCTGTTCCTGGCAGTGTTATTTATACACGGAGAAATGTCACGCTACAGTGAAAGGTTTAACTTATCAACAAGTCTGTTCTTTTTTTCCAGGATAACATGAACTATACAAATGAAAAATTGTATGGTTATCTCTTTCTCTCTCGGGAATCCTCAGTGTTTGGTAAACGCAACAGAACGCGGCTTTCCTTGCCACTAGATGGAGATCGCATACAGGGACTTGGTGCAGGCAGGAGCCGGCTCTATTTAATCCTCATAAACAGTTACCATAATATGAAACAAAGTTTAAAATGACTGTGTCATACGCCGCCTTAGCTTAATAAGCCTGATCTGTTAAGTCAATAAGGATCTTAGAAGAGTAATTTGCATTGGCTTCAGTGGATGGAATGAATAAGCAACACCTTTCCCTCCTCCCTTTGATCTTCTAGGCTGCGTGGGTTAGAACAGCGAGTGCCCTTCACAAAGACTGATTGAGCAGAGATGCCTCGTGTGCCACAGCTGCTTGAATGACCGTTGACAACACTGTAACCTCTGATGTCCCATTATCTGTAACCTACCTGGCTGCTTTAGATAAATCCCATACACCCCCTTCTTGAGGGATGGTGCATTTTAATATAGTGCACTTCAGAAGTATTCAGGAACTCTCTACATCTTTTCTAAGCAGGTAGCCCTGACTAGAAGGTTTAGTCATTTCAAAAGGATGGCCTGGGGGGTCCTACAGATGGTTGGTAGGCTTTTTCCTCTTCTTTTAACCACAGTTTTGAAAAAAACACCCTTTCAATATGGAAAAATGTGAAGGTCTGTCCAAGAAACTTACAGTACTCCTTTAGAACTCAGATAACGAGAACATGCTTTCCTTTTTTTTTTGGCTAGGACTCAGTAAGAATAGCAGCATCATAGCCCAAATTGAAGGAAGTGAATTAAATAAACAGAAAATTTTTAAAAAACATCTTGGCAAAATACTGTTCTCACAAATCAAGAATTACAGTTCTCATGCAGGATCAAATTAAAATGGCATTCATGCTACGAGTGATACTAGGTATGTGACCTTCTTGGTCAATTAAAAGAATTCACAGAGACTCGAACCAAGAATTTAGGCCTGGCTAGCTTCTTCGCTTGTCGTACTTGGATTAATTCCAACAATGTCTGAATAGGGACAAACACTGTTTTGCATTCTATGTACTGCAGATAAATCAGGCTGGTTTGCTACAATTTTTGAAAATCAAAACCAATTACCATGGTTTTGGAGAAAGAGAAGCTAGTACAATGAAACAGATACCATGTAAGTAGAGAATATGAATGTTTTATGCCTGCAGGCATGAAGAACAGTAATAGCACGAAGCAGCAGGAGCTGGTTATCTGGCACTGCTGTATAAATGATGCCAAGGAAAGCAGAGGAAGACACTCTGCACTTCATGGAGAAAGCTATCTGATTCTTTGAGGAAAAAGATGTATGTTCAACCTGAACCTCAAACTCTTTGCAACTGAGAAATGGAAAATAGCGGGTACCTGGAGCTCCCTGCATTGGATCTGACTTTGGGGAAAGATTTTTAGCTTCTCCTAGTTCTATGTTTCCCATACTGCAGTAGATCAATAAGCATCACACTTAAGTTAATATATAATGCTAAGAACTTTGTGGTAACAGTCTCTAACTTGGAATTGTCAGATCATTTAAAGCCCTGATACCATCTAAGAAAAACAGATCGGGAGAGACATGTTCAGTACTGAGATTAACATTTTTACTCCCTATAGCAAAATATTTTAGATACTGAAGTATGTCAAATTAAAACCTAAAATGTGTAACTATAATCTAACTAACATCATTCCCTCACCTCTCCACCCCTAAATAAGGTATTCACCTATAACTAAAGGAGAATCTCCCTCTTCATTCTTAACATTGGGGTTGCAGCCATTGAGCAGGAGAAAGTGGACATTGTCTGCAAAGCAATTTCTTACTGCCACCATGAGAGGTGTTTCCCCCTTTAGAGTCTTCTGTTCCCATGTAATGGCACGGGAGGCTGAAACACAGAAAAGCAGAATACATTTGAAGCTGGATGATTCATTAAACTGGACTCTGTAAAACTTTCTGGGGGAAAACCAGAAGGATGCTGTACCTTTCAAAGTTATTTCAAGGATGTTCTTATTCAGCTGTGCTGCAGCTTCATGCAGAGGAAGCCAGTCATGCTGATCTGCTTCTTCAAAAGCTGAACTGTGCCTCACCAACTTCATCAAGGCCTCTTCTTGGCCTGCAGTATTTTAAGACAGACACATCATATCCTGTTACCCATCATAAAACAAAATTCACGCAACTAATATATTGAGTGCTATTTATCCCATCAGTGTATCTAGAATAAACAGCTTGCTTTGTCAAAGCAGGTTTTTTTCAGAGGGTTGTTTAGATGAATGGAACAATCAATGATTACATTGACTCACAAAGCATTTTGAATTATACTTTGAAAAAAACCTCACTTATAATAGTGTGACTAAAATACTTCAGGTACAGTTCTCTTATGACCAATAAATAGTTCATGGAAGTTTAATGTATAAAGTATCCTAGTGAAACTGTAGGAAAAAATATTTAGGCTGGCAAAAGTAAAATGAAGCTGATTTAACAGGGATGAGACCTATCTCGTTATTCCTGCTTTTACTAAAAATCTTACTGGATCTTTAATCAACACAAGTGATGTCTTCAATTTTATATCTCATCGAGAAACAGCAAAACTTTCTCAGCCGGAAAGCCTGTTTAAGTACAGGCCTGGTTTCTGCTCTTGCTTCTTATCCCATCATTCCTGGGAGAAGGCAACCTGCCCTTCTGTTAGTTACAACTATAGGGTGAGGAGACAGACTGCTCTTGATCTCTGCTGCCTAAGTTGTACATACATAAGAATTACATATTCATAAGGCCAGACAGCAAGGTAACTAGAGTTCAGACACATTCTCCATCATGTATGGAACATTTATAGCATTTGCTTTTCTAGAAAAGACTTGGTTTCTTGATTCCTACTCCACTAAGTATCTCTATAACTACTGTGATGTGTGTAAGGACTGGACTGAAGGTTCCCCAGTGCCAGATGACTGTCCAAACTGTACTACTTACGCCCACTATTTAGTTATCCCTGTGACTCAGTATCTGAATTTATTATACCACAAAAAGTAGAAGTTTCAGAGGAGCAGACCAAGAGCAGCTCACGTTGGAATACACTATAGTTTGGCAGTAAAGGAACAATTCTGGAATGTTCTTCAGATAGAGAAGGGATTTTAATCTGGGTATCTCACAAAGCAGCAAATGTTTTTATGAAGTATCAATTGAAAAATATCCTATTGCTTGTTTTACAAGAAATGCCTGGCATTTTCCCCTAATTCCAGGAGATGAAGCACTGAAACCTCCGAGAGGAGTGGCATTCGAACCTATCCCATTACCATGTTCCTATCTAATAAGTTAGCTTTCAGGTGTCTCGTTTTTAGTTGCCTTACTCCTCCCCAGACTACATAAAGAAAAACTGCACTTAAATCAGGTGATAAAACACCTAAAATGTAGTTATTGTTAACAATGCAGTACCCAAGTGATTCCCAGGGGAACAGGCTTAGTGCGGTGTATTTGTACTTAACTGTCCGAATTGCTGCAACTATCTTTCCATGTTCTTTACTTGCAATATACTGGAAACTGCATAAACAGAACAAAAACAAAATGAGAAGTAAAAATTAATGTAAACTTCAGGATATAATTATACCTTAATTTAAATACTCAAGTCTAGACTACATGTTAGATTTCTGTAAGTTACGTAGGCTTTGTCAGGGTTTTAATGCACTAAAACTCTTTTTTGTTGGTCTTCCCGTGCCACTATAAATATTGGACTTTTCACACAAAGGCCAATAACTGAATACTAAAATGAGGGAAAGCTACCATGCCAATCTATTTTTACATCACATACTTATCTTCTTCATAAAGCCTTGTACTCATTTAGATATTGATGTAAAATGTCACCTGAAAGTTTCATACATTCCATATCTTCAAGGAAATGGGTATATGTTTTCAGGGAGAACTCAGAACAAGTGAGCTACCAGTGGTTTCCAGTATTCATGAGACAAGATCAGAGCAAATACAACATACAGAGTCACAAAGGAAAATAAAGTTACTACCCGCTTATGATAATGCCAAGAAAACACCCAAAAGAGAAATAATAACTTATTACCTTTCATCCTCTTTCACACTGCCACTTGCTTCAACTTTATGCCTATCTTGTAAGCTTTCCTGAATAGCTTGTTGGGTAGGGATTTCATCATCAGAATCATCATCAAACATGTATGTAGAATTATACATAGCAAATCAGCACAACCTGGATCACTTTTTGTAGGGAAACGCTGCTTTTTAGTTGGAAGCAGATGTTAAATCTTCAGGTTAAAGCTGGAGTAATAGAAATAACAATCACTGTTTAAGTATCAAGAGAAATGAAACGTAGTTTAAAATAAATGAATCAGAACTTCTTCATCTCAAGTTCCAGCCTTCTCCCAAGTATTTGAGTTTGTACTATAAAGGGTTATTCTATTTAGAACAGAGTAAAGGTTTTCTATCTCCATAGCACGTGCTAGCTTGTATCTCTGCTCCACAGACTGAACACACGGAACAGCTACTTGTTCTGGCATTACTTACTAGAAAGCACAAAAATAAGTAAAACTTAGTTTTCAGATAAATAGTCGTTCCCTCTTAAGTCTGTTAGACACTCAAATATCATCACAATTATGCTCTGATGTTTCCTTAGCAGGCAAACAGATGTGCAATACGACTCAGGATGTTTTTTCAATTTGTTCACAGAGGGCCTGGAAGTGAAGGGCAAGTGAAGGACATGAAATTTTTTAATAATAGCTTTTGTTCAAATTATTTCAACAAAGGTGTCATTAGGACCTTATCTCATAGTCAGGAAAGTATTGTAATTTGTCCTGTTATGTGCCTCAGCCTTTCAACTGAAACAATATCAAACTTGAAAAAAGACCAACTGTACCACCTTATGCACATAACCTACAGCCATTTAGAACTGATAAACTTACAATTCTGCATTCTTCATCAATACATGCCTGTTTTTTTCTAATACTTGTAAGGGATATATACAAAATACTGCAACAATATATATCCCACTGCAGGCAGAAATAAAACACACTGGTGTAACCACAATGGAGTTTATAAAAATTAAAAAAAAGCAAGGGTTCAATTAAAAATATTTTTACCCCTTTAAGATTGTAATACAAACAATGGAGCATATAAATAAATCCAGTTGATACTATCTGTTAAGTCTAAATGTTAAAATTTAAGAAGAAATCATTAAAAATTATTAATGATCAAATCAGTCATTAAATAGTATAATACGTGTACATGTACAGTTATATGCATAAGCAGTCACACTGTTCCTCTGTATATTCAGCTACATGCTATTAGAGATTAAAATCACAGATGTTCTTTTAGGCTCAAACCTCTCATCTATTTCACCTTATCCAAACTTCCACTTCTGTCATTCAAAACAGTTGGCCTGAAAAAAACAACCAAAAATACAGGGCAAAGTAAAATAAAATGAATAAGTAAAACAAAGCAAATAAATTAGCAAAATGAACGAGCAAAGCAAAATGAAGGAAGTTGTCAACATGCCACTTACACAGTTTGGAATAATTCTAGAAACATCTTAAAGATGAGCAGCAGTAATTCACAGCAAACCTACACCCTCTAACTTGTTACCTGACCCATCTAACGTGTGATTGCAAGGCCTTGCTCTGTAATCGCACATGTAGCAAAGAAGAGAACTATATTAACAAAATATACAGACAAGTAACTGTTAGTATTCAATTATACCTATAGTATAAGGAGTATATAAACATTTTAAATCTAGACTATTTGTTTTTTGTAAAAAGACTACTAATTTTCCTGTGAATTGAGAAAAGACACTGTTTTTCCTCACCTTCTGAAAGAGGGAAGACCTCACACTTTGAAGAACTGATTATTAATCTGAAAGTGATATTTTCAGGATTGAAAACGATCTTCGTAGAGCCTATGTCCATTAATAGCTCACTATAAATACCTGATCATAAGATACTCTGGGACTTCCTCCATGTTTCTTTCACATAGGTTAGTTACGTTTAATAACCTGACCCGACAAATGGTGTCAGCAAAAGAAGGAATTAAAATTCTTTACCAAGAAAAAAAAAGAAGTTTCTTTGTAAAAATACCCTTGTGAAAAGTTTTTGGAATAAGAATTTGAGAAGTGTAAGTAGTAACTATTACATTATGGGAAGAAAACTCTTCAGTGCTTTCCTAAGAGAGTAAACTGAGGATAATGTTATGAGCTTACTTAAAAGAGTATGACAGCATAAAAAGTAAAAACAATCAAAGTAAACATAAACAAGCAAATAAAACCAAGCAAGAATGCTATTAAAAGTAACTGTTTCTGATTGCTTGATGACAATTCACATATATTAATATAAATAGAAGAGCAAAAAAAAAGATAAACATACAGAGTCTTTAAAGGGAAAAGCAGTTTCAGAAAGACAGACCTATGCTGAAAACTTACGCTGGTGTAATACAAAATAAGCAGGGAAACGAAGGACACACATGCCTAGTTATAATAGTGACAGTAGGACAGAGTGAGACTTTCACGTGCTTAATTTACTCCTACTGTATTGTACAGAGGGATCCTTACAAAGAAATTATGATGGCTGTGTCAATGCAAGGTGGAAACAGTTCTTTGTTAGAGGAGATCTAGGAAGAATGCTTGAGTCTTTTTTTTTTTTTTTTTTTAAGAAAAACCCCCACAGGAGCAGTGAAGAAATTGAAACTGGACTGCCTCTCTGGAGCAATAGGGAAGCAGAGATTTTATGGCAGGTGGTCATAAGGGAGATTTTATCATTTATTCTTCCCAGAAGCTATTTGGAGAAAAACCCTTACAAAAATCAGAATATCTGAATTAAATCCAGAAAAGGTGAATTTGCTGAAGAAGGAAGGCATCAGAAGTACCTACTATACATAGTTAAATGATTTCTCAAACTGCAGTTTTCACTGTTGCTATGACAGAAGATAGGCTATGCATAAGTCCAGATTGAAATCACAAAATCACAGAATAGTTGGGGTTGGAAGGGACCTCTGGAGATCTGTTGCAGCACTACCAAACTAGCCGGCTGCAACAAGGCTTTCCCACACAAGGTTCCAGAAGTTCATCCACTGTCTGTGCTGTTTCTTCATCCTCTTCAGGCCAGTCCACCCTGCTTCTTGCCTCTGCTGCATTCGGGTTCCTGGCTTCTCCTCCAGCCAGCCTCTCCTCATCCAGGCCCCCTTCTTCTCTCAGCTTCTCCTGGGGCCTCT
>JAVJGI010000050.1:9698144-9719504 GCA_035590275.1 Ibycter americanus
GCCTGCACCTTCGACGCGCGGCACCTGCGCACCGGGCGGGCGTGCGGCGGGGGCGCGCTGCGCGCCGTCTCCTACAACGTGCTGGCCGACGCCTACGCCCAGACGGAGTTCTCCCGCACCGTGCTGTACCCCTACTGCGCGCCCTACGCCCTGGAGCTCGACTACCGGCAGAACCTGCTCAAGAAGGAGCTGGCGGGCTACAGCGCCGACCTGATCTGCTTGCAAGAAGTGGACAAGGCCGCCTTCGCGGACAGCCTGGCCCCAGCGCTGGATGCTTTCGGGCTCGAGGGGCTGTTCCGGATCAAGGAGAAGCAGCACGAAGGCCTGGCCACTTTCTACCGCAGGGACAAGTTCAGCCTGCTCAGCCGGCACGACGTCGCGTTCGGCGAGGCCCTGCGCTCGGACCCGCTGCACCAGGAGCTGTGCGACAAGCTGGCCCGGTACCCCTCGGCGCAGGAGAAGGTGCTGCAGAGGTCGTCTGTGCTGCAGGTAGGGCTCGCACGGCCCGGCTGCCTCCTCCCCCTCTCCCCGGGCAGGTGCAGCCCAGCCAGGCTTGTCGAGTGTCAAACCAGAGGAGAAGGAGGGTGAGGGATTAACGATCGGAAACGTGGAACGGTGGTACGTTCGCTGTTAGCTAGGGTAACGGATAGTGCAGAACAGCGACTTGGGAGCAAGAACAGAACATTGAGGCTTCGCTGAACTGGATGTATGGAATCACCAAAACTTGGTGAACGTTGAGGCTTCGCTGAACTGGATGTATGGAATCACCAGAACTTGGTGAACGTTGAGGCTTCGCTGAACTGGATGTATGGAATCACCAAAACTTGGTGAACGTTGAGGCTTCACTGAACTGGGTGTATGGAATCACCAGAACTTGGTAAAAAAGGCAAAATTTATTTATTTTTTTTAAGATGAAGACAGCTGTCGAGATTCTGGGCCAGGTATCGATTCCCGGTTGGTGGTATCAGCCGCCAGGTTTTTCACTGCTTGCTCCCATACATCAGGATATGTATTTTGTAAAACTTAAGTCTTGTAAGTTGGTTCTAAATGAGATTAAGTTAATTTAGCTTGCTTTAGTAATGCCCCTTCAGAAAGCGACAATAGGGAGAGAAGTAAGATTGGACAGGGCAGTGAGCTTGTTGATGCCAGCGGGTCTGCCAGCAGAGCACTGTGTAAGTACAAATGCGTAAGACAGAGGTCTGTGTCAGGAATTTCAGAAACACTCATTGGTAAAAGTTCCCCACTTGTGGACTGAGTAGGACTAACAAGATTTCCTTGATAAATTTATGTTCATTTTAAGAACTATGCAATGCTACAGTTTGCTTGCTAAAACCAGAGCGATAGCTCCAATTCTGTTGCAGACAATAGAAGTGGTAAAGAATGGTACAGCATTAGCAGCATCTTAGGAAAAAATATGGAGTGGATTGAAGGAAAACATACAGCCAGACCAGGCACTTATGGACAAAAGAGCATTTGTCAAATACTTGGATGTAGTGATAATATATTGCCTGATAAGACCTTATATAGAAGATAGAGACTCAACTTAGAAGCTGTACTGTTCATTAGTTATAAGCATCAGGTGCTTTGACCTGGATTGCCATACAGGCATAAGCTAACTATTGCACTTTTTAAAATATTTAACTCTCTCTTTAAGACTTACCAAAGATTACCTTTTCTCTTGAAGGTTTCAGTTCTTCAGTCTACAGACGATCCTTCCAGGAAGATTTGTGCAGCTAATACCCACCTATACTGGCACCCAAAAGGTAATTTTGCCATGTTCCTGTATGTAGGATAACTGGGTTTGTGAAAGTTTTTGTCCTTTCTGGAGAGAATAGATTTCCCCCTGTTCTTTTGCAGCTATAACCTTTTCTTCTGGAACCGAGGGTTTCTTGTCTTGTTTCTTATCTAGATGAATCAAGCCAGACTGCTTGGTGTGTTTGTTTATTTTCTTTAGAGTAAGATTGTTCTAACCTGCCTGGGAGTCAGTAGAATATACCTGAAAGCAAGGCAAGTCATGTTACACACAATTCACCTAAAGAGTAGACCATAAAATATAGATAGCTTTGTGTGTGCTCATAGCCTCCCAGTCCTGTTGTACCTGGAGGATCTGTATTGGGGAACTGCCAGGAGGGCAACCAGGCTGGGCTACAGAAGCTTTTAGAAGAGATTCTTCTCTTTTAAATTAGTTTTCTTTTGGTTCTGTGCTTTTCAGGAGCATTATTAGAATGGATGCCACAAAACAGAAAGCTGATGTAATTACGGGTGCTGGAGGTTCAAGGGTTCTTGCGTGTGCAAGCTGAAATTAAAACATTGTCGGCCTCTCTAAAACTTTTGTAGTCACAAACTTCAAAGGCTTCTTACAAAAACTATTCTAAAACGTGGTGCACAGAAAACCTAAAATGAGATTGCTGTTTCAGAGCTATACATGATTTATGCTTAAATGAGCAACTTGGAAAATTCCGCCAATGCTACTGTGAAGTATTTAAAGTAATATGTTTTTATATTCTTAGGTGGAAACATCCGTCTCATCCAAATTGCTGTAGCCTTGTCTCACATCAAGCACGTAGCATGTGACTTGTATCCTGGTATACCAGTCATATTCTGTGGAGACTTTAATAGTACACCGTCATCTGGCACGTACAGTTTTATTAGCAGCGGCAGCATTGCTGAAGATCATGAAGACTGGGTCTCGAATGGTGAAGAAGAAAGGTGCAATATGGCTCTCAGCCATCCTTTCAAACTGCTAAGTGCTTGCGGAGAACCTGCGTATACAAACTATGTTGGTGGGTTTCATGGATGTCTGGACTACATTTTCATTGACAAAAATGCTCTAGAGGTTGAACAGGTCATTCCGTTTCCAAGTCACGAAGAAGTAACAATCCATCAGGCTTTGCCAAGTGTTTCACATCCTTCTGATCATATAGCACTAGTATGTGACTTAAAGTGGAAATAGATCAGCTCTTGCATGGTGCTTCTGGGGGTTTTCAAACCAGAAATTTAATTTTCTGCTGGGGAACTGAGGTTACACCCTGGCTGGTATGCTACTAAAAGGAAGTCAGAACGATTACTGAAAAGTTCATGTGTGTAATGGTTCTGCTGAATACTATCACACTGTTCAGAATATTTGCATGACAACTTTTCCATTCCCTTTTTATATGCTAACAAGAAAAATATATTTAAGATGGGGTTTTGAAAATTGGATTATCATATACCTTTTTATTGGTGTTTTTAAAGGATTAAGAATTATTTTGTTTAAAAAAATATGAATTTAATCTGATTTATAAGACAGTATACGAACTGAACCCTGCTTAATTCAGAACCAAACATAGAATGTGAAAACAAATGGATTTAGTTGATTCAACCTCATTGTAATTACTGTCACAGGACAGTTTTTTAAAAAATAAGTTCGTAAATTGTCTTGCTCACTATTACTGTTCCAGTTTTTTAGTAAGTGGCATGAACAACATACTTGCATCTACCACCTTCTGAAAAGATGTTCTTTAATTATCAGTGAATAGACCTTCTGTCAACAATCAAGCAGGTTAAAATCAAGGTTATAATTGATCTGGAAGCATTTTGCTTGCCCACTTAGCGTGTGTAATGAGGGTAACTGCAGCACTGGCTAAAACTGGACTACATATTCAGGTGGCATCTGCTTTCAACATCTGCTCCTTCTGTTGTTCATAGTCATTGGCAGTAAAAGAAATACTGAAGTTGAGGACAGCCAGCTCTGGATGGCAGGGAGCTAGGAAGCTTTTTAACAAAAGAATGTGTTTTCAGGTGGGGGGAGATACAGAATAGTTAATGTTGTGCATTAGCTATCTGTGCCTAAATCATTAAAAAACCCACAAGTGACTTGCAAACCTTTATCATAACTGTTCTATTTTGTTCCTTTATTGCATACAAAGACCACCTGCATTTTTAATGGTGTTTTACCTGATTTTTTTCCTTTAGAAATAGTTCAGTCTTCCCAGTTTTGTAGGAGGTAATTTGGATGTGGGGAAATGTATTTTATCTGTACCTTCATTGTGACTGCATTGGAGGGGTTTGAATCACTTAACAAGATTTTCTCCCTACATCATTAGTCCATATGAAACAGCATTTGAAAACTGTTTCACTATATCTCCCTCTTTCACCTAATAAAGTTCTCTTTTCCGTCGTCTGTTCCTATCGTCAGTTTTGATTTTGTTCTAGTTACTGATGTCCTTCACAGCAAAGCAAGTCTGCCCAGTTTGATAAAAGCTGCATACCCAATACTTCCACAACTACTCGCCTCCACTGTGTTCTGGTGGACTGTAGGTTATAGCTGGGATTCACTCAACTCCTTATATACCACTAAAAATTGGCAGGCGCTTTCAAGCAGCATATAGCTGAGGGTCATTGGGCCTGTCTCTTGCCATAGTGCCTGCTAGTCTCTGAAGGGTGGTGCTTTAAAAAGCTTGTAAACATCTGCTCTGTAGCTTTTTCTATGTTAATTCCAATTACTACTATTATTTTATTATATTACTATTATTACTAATTTCTATGTTAATTCCAATTACATTACTACTGGTTTTTGTCACTGTAGTATCTAAGCATCTAACAAGTTGATGCTGATAAACAACTGCACTAGTAAAGTCAACAGGCAGGTGTAGCCTCAGGTCGTACAAAGCTAAAAAGATGCAGGCCCATAAATCTCAAAACACATCATCTCAAACGTGACATGAGACAAAAAGCCTCATGCACTCTGTCCAGATTTCTGTTAACCAACTCTGCACATAAAATACAGGTCAATGGAAATTGACAGAAGGTCTGTTCCACAAATGTGCAAGTTCGTAGAAGCCTGTGTTACCAAAGATCTCACGCAGGTGTCCTTTGCAAGCAGCTTTTTTTTCAGCAATAGTAGCAGTTAATCTTCCCTCTTCCTCTCATCCCAGCCTCTCTTACTCGATGATCCTGCTCTGCCATCTCTGAATTCTGGCTACTTGTTTCTGTTCATGCCACACCGAGCTAAAATATGGAAGCAATCCAGCTAACAATACAGGACCTTTAACTTTCTTGACTTCATTACCATTTTAGTGGGTCATTGTATCCTGAGCTGATTCACCATGAAGCCTTTTGTGCCCAAAGAGGGCTTGTGCGCAAATTTGTGCCCAAATACAGGCTTGGCGGTGGCAATAAGTGATCAAGGCCTGGAGAAGGCATTCACCTGCTTGATCAGGTCTGCCACAGAACAAGACAGACCTCACTGAAAGAGTGCTCGTTTATTGGAACGGGCTTTGGCAGGCTCGTATGTAAACCTCCAGATCTCAATTTTTGCTAAGCCAAATGGTAGCTAAGGGCTTTTGGATGAAAAAAACGGAAGCAGAACAGAGTGTGACAATAAAAGGGGCAATGAATGATGTTAGCTCATGTCAGTGATGGACAGTGCTCACCCTGTAAAATTGGACCCGAAATACTTTGGGTATGTCCTTGTTCAGTTACTGTTCCCTTGTAACTCCAAGTAAAAGTGTAATTCAATCTTGCGTATGAGTTGAAGGTGATGTCTGTATTCTTCTAGACTACAAAGTTGATAATAAAAGTGTCAGTGATTCATAACTCCAAGATACAGGAGTGAAGAGAAAATCTTGCAAAAGAATGGAGACCGTAAACCTCATATTTGGGCAAAGAGTATTTACTAATTTAGTAAATGAGGGAAAGCTTACACCTGAAGATTTAACATTTGCAAGCATATGGCATCTTAAAATAAAAAAAAATATATAATTGGAAGATCTGCTGAAGAAGGAAAAAAATATTAACACCTTGGGAAAAAACACTGAAAATAACCACATTACTGAGGTGAGCCAGAGGCCGCCTACAATTTGCAAGCTCTGAAAAATTTGAGGGAAAAAACACCCCCCAAAAACAAACTCCACTGAATAATGCAGGCTTGTAGACTGGCAAGAGAAATGCCTCAGTCACTTAGAATAGTAAGATTGCAATTGTTAAGTTTGGAAGTTAATTTATATTACTCAGGCTAACTGAGGTCCCCTTAGAACTTAAGGAGGAGAAAAAGAATGTTTTTTAAAGTACCTATCCATTACAACTGGGTTACTTAGTTTTGTTTTCCAAAACCAGAACATTAAGAATCTGTTACCTTCTCCACAATTACAGAAGATGAAGCTGCTCAGAGAATAGACTTGCCTGGTCTTCTGCCTCCCTCCCAAGAAACAGCAGGTCCCCCTCGTTCCCTGTATCGGTACTTGGGCTGCTGCTCCTGTCCCTGCACAGAGCAATGAGAGGGAGAGCACAGCAGAGCTGGCGTGTGCGGGAAGCAAGCGGAAAGGGAAAAACATGGCACTGGAACGGGCCCAGTAAAATTAGATGGCCCTTGCACATGGCAGATAATCCTTTAATATCTTCAGCAGGAAATGCAGCCCCACGAGCTAGGGCTGGAGATCCTCCAGTCCTAGTATCCCTCATTTAATTGGTAAAATGCAGCAGCACAGGCTGACTGCCAGTAGCACCAACATGTCAGGAACCACTTAGACATTTCTAGAGCGAGAATGCAGCACGAGGGTCTAGGTTAGGCAAAAAGTCACAATTCAAAGGAATTGTGATTCTTGGGGGGTAAAAAGCAACCCTTAGGGACACACCTGTGGTCCATATCCCCCATGCTCCCAGGGTATATTTACATCTCATTTTAGTTCCCATTTTAGCTTTCCATACAACATCTGGACCTTACCCAGCAATTAATTCTTCCTCTCTAAATCGCCTCTAGAACCCAGATTTGTAGAAGCCCTGTTAAGCTTCTCTGTTTTATTGCATAAACCTAAACTCACCTGTGCTCCTCTTCCAGCAATTGGAACACTCCATATCCTTCACGTCAAAGAAGTGGGCAAGATTCTTTTTGTGTCTTTTCAAATTTACATGGGAAGGGGTTTTTTGGGGGCTTTTTTTTTTCCCCACTCTGTTTTCCCAGACTAGCCATTAAGGAAAAAGGAACACTGCACTTAGCTTTCCCATCTCTGATGCAGTAGACTCCAGAGAGCACTGCTCCAGCATCTGCTCTGACTAGCTGTTGTCCCGGGAGGGAGTTTCTTCTTTCACACTGGCTCCTGCTGTGGACAAACTTGTCACTCACAGGAACACTACTGAAATAAAAGCACTGAAAGACTGGCCTTCTGGAGTAACAGATACTTGGCTAGTTTCTGGGTTGTTCCAGTTACTGTGAAATGTAGCTTACCTGTGTATTTGATATGTACAAAAAACAACCAAGTTCTGCCAGATCCTTCAGGCTGGTCTGGCAACTTGGAACTGGTAATATTTTTTCCCCCGACCTTGTCCATTCCAGACAAAGCGGTCTTAGCCACTTGTAGCAGTTAGTACTTGAATTCTTACGCATCAGTATTTCTTGTATCACTGCTATTTTTGAAGGGACTAATTCAAGCCTTCAGTAAAATGCCTTTATGTATCACGATAAAGCAAACAATAATGCAAAGTATGATTGAGAGAAGGAAAAAGGAAGGAGAAAACAGTACAAGAAAAGAAGAGGAAAAAATACCCAACATGCTGAACTGTCAGATCTTCAAATTAATTGTGTAGTTGCCTCAGTTCTCACATTTCTAGCATCAAAAAAATTGCTCCAGGAATTCAAACCCACCCATTAAGAGGAAGAGCCTGAAAGATTTCAGAGTTTTCCTAGCATTTGCAACAGATACCTTAAGAGAACCTAATGCTTGTAAAAAATTTTTTTGCACAATACACAATGCATTCAGTAGCTAAGCCTTATTCATAGGTCCAACAGCAGCATATGAAATGTCATTTCTTACTCAAGTTCCCTGTCAATACCATTCTTGACAAGGGCGGGAAAGACATGCTGGGACAAGGTGATGTGCAAAGTTTCATCGTATTGCACTGAAACTGCCTTCGTCCAGACCTCAATAGAAAGATTACTCAGATGAGCAAAGGACTGCAAACTGGGCTCTGAATTCTCATTACTGACAAAATCCTAAACCACTTTTTTACACAAGCAAGGCCATTGCTGTAAGCGCCCTCATAGTGTTCTATTGCCTCCAGTACATTGTTTTTCTGGTTTATGTTGAAAACACTGAGAACAAACCGTGCATGTAGAAATGTCTGAAGCATTTGTTGCTAATTCCTGATGCATTTAGAACGGATTTTTGTTCTGCTTGTAAACAGTCCAACCAAAGTCTGCAGATTATCTACAAAACAGCTGCAGAACAAGTTCTAGATTATGTTGTTCATGAAGCCTTTTTTTTTTTTATTTTAAAACCAATCAACAAAACAGAAACAAAACAAACAAAAAGCCTAACAAATATCCGCTACTATTTATGTTGTAGGATTGAGTGATCAGGTTAGTTACATGTGAGAGAAACAAAACAAGACTTTTGCACTGGTCTGTATGTAGATCTAAATATTCATGCAAAACTGTTCTCCCAATGTTGGAAAAAAATGAAAAGCCAATCATGCATGTACTGAAAAGATAAGGAATAAATTGTGTCAGCATGAACAAAGAAAATAAAAAGCACTCATTCTTCAGTGTTTTGCTCTCTATAGTTAAGCTGGCCATCTGATACACTGAAATCAAAAAACCTCTTGTGTACAAGTATTACTAGACTGACTCTCCAGTGCAGTAGAACTTACCCATTGTTTGAATATAGGAGTTGATGCTACACAACGAAAAATTTCAGTTACTGGAACTCAGCATTTCCTGTCATTACAGTAGAATGAGGAACAAGTTTTTAGCAGTCTTGTGCCTGTCCAAAATTTTGAACTTTTGGGACAACAGCTCAGTTCAGGTATTTTACTTCTGATAGGGAAATGACAAACAAAGTTAGTATCTGAACTCTTCAACAGACCTGACAAAATGGGATCTTCGTGGGAATTTATCTGGCTCTGGAGAGCAGGGCTGTATTATATGCTGTTACTGACATCAAACATACATAGGTCACGGTTGTAATCGCTTTAGCTAGAAAACAACAATTTTAAAGAATGTTAAAAAAAAATTACACCCAAGAATTTTATTGACTTTGTCTTACTACACTTTGGGGTAAGCTGCAGCCTTAACCCCTCATGCAGACTCCATCACTCTTAAAAGAGGCTTGAGATTTTTACTACTTTCTGACTTTCACTTTGGGAAATTACTCCTTCTATAGCACAATTACAACCTACCGGTACGCAAAGCCAAACACAGTGACTCTTTGACATACAAACTTCTATACACATGCTGTAACTCAAAAGCATAGTGGCTAAACACAGCTCACCTAAGCCTGAGTATTTAATTACTTAAAAGCATTTGGAAGAATTAAAACAATGAAATCTTCATCTCTCAGAACCAGAATGTTTCCTTCAAGATAACAGGCCTAGTTTGCTTATAAGTACCTGCTTTTTTATTTGAAGTCTACCTCTTAACTTTTTCTTTGTTAGAGGAGATGGCAATTCATTTGTCACAAGCATCGTTTGATTTTAACCTACTGGGGCTACCAACACAATCCGTATTACAGACAAGCTGCCTCTTCTGAACAAGGTGTTCCTTTTAAGGTTTATTTCAAGAACTGCATTGCTAGAAATATGTATGGTAACAGCTACTGATCCAATGCATGGATATAGCAACTTTGGTGAATACGTAATCAGCAATTCATTAAAGGTGCAGGCAAAACCCTACTCACCTTACACTGTTCTCCTGGGTTTCTCTTACATACTGAAGACATTAACTGAAGACAGTTACTGACTGTATTCAAAAACTCTGGAACTTTCTTGTTAGTTGTGTTCACAGTAACAGTACTTCCTAGAAACTTAAACCTCAGTTACAGCAGAAGCTGCCTCGGAATGTGCTCTTAACCTAAACTACCTTGAGTTTAACCACACCTTGTCACTGGGATTTCTTGCGGCAATGATAAGACGTGGGCTAAAAATTAAGAGAGGAGCTTAGCCTGAAACTGCAATGAAATCACGCTTTGGGTTCCTAAAGACATACAATCAATAGAACAGAATATTCCAGTTGGAGGATCGAGCTGTATTTGCATCCATACAGCAAACAGGCAATTAAAAAAAAAAAAAAAAGATTTTAAAACATCCATTAGTAGCACCCTCAAAAAACATTCTTTTGAGCTACAGAGGTATAAGAGGGCAGAAATATGAAAGCAGACAGTATAGAGCTGGTATTTTGGGGTGACTATCACCATTAATATAATACTGACTAAATCTCTGTACAAGTGTTCAAGTTAGGTTCCCAGCTAGCCACCAACAGAATTTGTGATTCTCCTGCCAGAACCCATATTGGTTGTTAAATGTAGATACAACCATGAAACAGACATGCATGCTTTGCAGGCAGTTTGTATTTGTTTTATTACAATTTTTCTAACTGTTAGTATTTTCATATCTGGACATCTTAAAAGGAATTTTAGATTTACAACTTCAAAAGACACTTACAGAATTATGTAAGTCTTGATGACAGCTACTCTGCTGCACCGTATACAATCTTGTTGCCCACCTTCTGTGTCCTGCACTACATAGCTCCAAACAAGTGAAAAATCTGAGATTGGTGTTCACATTCAAGCTGCAGGAAAGCTCAGTATATGAAAAAAAAAAAAAAAAAGGCATAACTTGCAGTTCAACTATTTCAGGAATCAAGAGGAGCATACACAGAACAATACATTTTATCATTTTATTAGGAATAATTCCAAGTGGGTTATGAAGAAACTAATCCATTGAGTTTGATGAATTTTCCAAAATTTCTTTATGAAGATATGTTCACCAACAAACAGTAAAACTTCAGCAGAACTATTATACACTGGGCAAAAATAGTCAGGCTGATACCAAAAAGCAACATGCAACATAAAAAAAAAGATACAATATAAAGGAAGACAATCTGCTGAATATTAAAAACAACCTCAACATGAGCTCTTCGCAACCAGCACAGAACTATTCTACCCATCAAATCCAATTCACACAAAGGCAAGTTGGGCTGACAGAACCCAAGGATTAATAAAATGTTCCTCAGTGCAGTAGATTTATATAGTGTTTTAGAGCATTTCCTTGGCTGGAACAAGCAAAATTAGGAATTCTTTTTGGCAAGGGAAAGAAATAAATAGATACGGAATGCTACGTTTTTAAATCAGCAGACTGTCTGAGGAATGAAACAGGGCATCAGTAAACTAAAAGTAGCAGGGAGAAAAAAAAATTAAAACATTAATTTATTTGGGCTCAAAAGAATATTCAAAACAGATCTTAAAGATGTCACAATAACTATATTCAGGCATTTAGGCTAACAAGGGGAATAAAATCAGAAGATACACTTTTTCCAAGTTAAGGAGATTTTTACCCAAGTATATTGCTACCTTTGCAACATGTAGCTTGGTAAACAATAATTGGCAACAAAATAAGTTGAAACGTTGTAATAACCTGCCCAAATATCAGTTCCAGATACTGTAATAACCAAGATGCAAACTAATTTTGTTGTAACAAGCCTAGACCACTTATATCAAACATGTCCCTGGTGAAAGAGTCATCCAGTTTGAGTTAGCGTTTTGAGAGTTCATTTGACAGCCAGTCAAGTCCCTCATACAGACCAGTTCCTTGCGTAGCACAGGTAGCTTGGACATACCACTGTTAATGTAGAACACAAACAAAAGTTAAATTTAAAAACTGACAAAATGTAAGCTAAGTTATCATAGTATGTGACAATCAGATACACATTCAAACAGTGCTCTTTAAACACCGTTCTGTGTCATAAGTAGAGTCAATATTGAACAGATGGTAACGTTAGAAGTTTTTAAAAGTAGATAAAGTAGATAGGGTTCGGACAGTATCCAGAAACTCAGTGTTGGCCTACCAAATGCTAGAACACAGTTTAGGGCATCAAGAAATAAACACAGAACTTGCAGTTGGTTTATATGCTGAAAACTTAGCTTCTTGTTTTTGAAAGACTGCTCTTCAGGAAACGGACATGGAATTATCTAAGTTAACAGACATCTAAAACATCTTCTGTGTGTGTGATCTTAGTGCGTCAAGACACAGACACTAAGGGAGCGTTACAGAAGGCTAGATAGTTTATGTGAAGCAACCCTATCGCTCAAAGGCTTCTGCAGATGGAATCTAATGATTCAGGAGCTACTTGATTTCCTCCCGTCTTTGGAGTGGTGAGAATGCAGAATGCATTTTCTCCCCCAGAGTAACAAATAGAGAAAACAGGAAAGCCCACCACATACTTTGTCAAACACGTCTGACAGCCAGATTTCAGTCAGAGACTGGAATATTTATATTATTCCAGGAAAAGGTGAGAGATGAAACACCTGCAACAACTGAACACACTGGATTACACTTCTAAATCATGTATTTTGAGCAAGGACCTTAAACTATATACTACAGAGTTTAATAGCAGGTATATGCATCTTTCTACAGAAAGAGGTGAAAACTTCCCTTTCCTTTAAAGGAAAACTTCTGTTTATGATAAATAATAAAGGAAGACAATATTTCAGCAACCGGGAAGTTTACTACTTACAGTTCTGTTACGCAGAGACTGAAGACCTAGTTTATCTGTCATTTCACTGATTGCCATGGCATTTGGCAGATCTTGTTTGTTTGCAAACAGAAGCAGCACTGCGTCTCGCAGCTCATCCTCCTGAAGCTAACAAAAAAAATGGCCATGTTACTAAATTAGCTCAGTTACTTCAACAAGCACTAAAGAAACCTAAAGACTGATTTAAGGATTATAAACATTTTCACTCCTGCTCCTGAAGTTGCTGGTAAGTACTCTGTGAAATTTAACTAGAACCCAACAGAACTTCTCCTACAAGTAAGGAAATAGCCTTTCAATCGGCAGTTTAAATTCACGGGCACCTTGCTGCTGAAATTCTTAGCACCAGTTTGTTTTCCCAAAATCCTTTGTCTGCTGCATTTTTATTAAGGTTTTATGAAGGAAAGAAAGGTTCTGACAGATCAGTAGTTCTTGAGCTAAAGCTCTCCACAGAATTTTAGTTACAACTCAGCACACTATGTGACCCAGAATTACTAGGTGAATACAACATGCACTGTACAAACGCCCAAAATTTTAAAATCCTAAATCTCTTAAGGAAGCTGACAAACATCCAAAACTATGACAAAGTATGTATAACAATCGTATTTCAGAAGGTATTGATATTTACCATTTTCTGCAGTTCTTCTGCGGCTTCCTGGATTCTCTCTCTGTCATTGCTGTCTACCACAAAAATGAGGCCCTGTAAGAAGTTAAACAGTTTTGAAAAGCCAATGTAAACATACAGTACTATTTTAAAAACCAAGAAACACATATTGGCTATTGTGATCGTCCCCTCTCTTAAGTAAGCAAATTTGACAGAAACTTCTGTTTAGGCAATGCAAGATGTCTACCTGAACAAACTGCAAAATAAAGCTAAGTCTTCTAAATCAAAAAAGTTAAAACACACAAATGTTGGTTTACAGATTACTGTGGGATCCATTAGTTTGGGGGAGGGGGGAACAGATACTAGTAAGATTTCAGAAGCTAACTTGCTCCCCTCCCTTTTCACTCATTGTATCATACTAAATGCAGCAAGAGAATCAGAAGTGCTTCACCATCTCCCATTTCACTGAAAAACTCCACACCCTTAAAGCAAGGCCTGTTTAAAGGAAGTTTGTACCCAACAGTATTTGTAATGGCATCTGTTACTCAAGTGTTCTTCTTACACACACACTACTCTTAAAATTTCGGTCTGAAACCTTACATTTTATCATTCTCTTTATGAAAAGAGAAGCATCTTTTAAAAATATTTAGTAACAGGGCCAAATAAGGAACTGAAGTTAAGTATTATTCTGTTCATAACAGTACTTTGCTAGCTCCTTTTTGTCAATCCAGACTTCTCCATTTTTCTGCACCAATCACACGCTGCACAGAAGTTTCTTGGATACAATTCTATATCCAACACAGAAAAAAAAAAAAAAAAAAAGACTCACAAAGTTTCCTGATACCAATAATAAGCAACTTACCTTACTACTTCATTTATGTCACCAAAAATGACAGCAGTCACACCAACATGAAGCTGACACTTTCTAATCAATCGGTAATAAGATCTTTCACAATATTTTTAGATACTCAGTGTACTAAATACACTTGATACAGCATGGTAAAAGCTATACATTTTAAGGCTGGCTACTAAAAAAAAAAAAAGGGTATGTAGAAGGGTGTTTAAACACTAACATTTTTTATGTATAAGCCAACACCAGTTCAAACAAATCAAAGCATGGATACAGCAAAGTTGAAGAGCTCCTCACAAACAAGCCAGCTGCTTTGGCACATTACAGAACACTGGTAGATCCTAAAGGACTTCATCCTTGCCAGGCTCACTCACAACTAGGCTTGAAGCCTTCAGGGTAACAAACTAGCTTCAACTAGAATAAAATCTGGGTATCCCTCAGAACTTGCAGGAAGTAGTGAGGAGCCTTTCTGAAACAAAGAGAAGACAACTTTTCATATATACTCTACAGAACATACTGAAACTCTACAAAACAGGTCTTTAACTATTGTCACCTCTGAACTCTTACCTGTGTGTTTTGGAAATAATGCCTCCAAAGAGGTCTAATTTTATCTTGACCACCAACATCCCAAACTGTGAAACAAATGTTTTTATATTCTACCGTTTCCACATTAAAACCTAAAAAGAGAAGAGTTCAGTAATTAGAAATAGTTAATGCTAGTGTTAAAATGTAATTCTAACCATGTTAAAAATGGCTACTTCCTAAGTTACATGTCTCCCATAAAATGGCTTAGCAGAACTGAATTGCTAGATGATGAAGAAAAATGACTGAAGGGGAAAATAAAAATAAATTAATAACTGAAATCCAAGCACAGGACCTTTTGTTCAGCAAATCTTTCAGCCACAAACTGCAAGGCTCATGGCATTTGTGGGAAGTACTGCTACTTAACTGGTTCCTATACTCCTGCACATCTGCTACTGGTCACTGTCAGATACAGGATTCTGGTCTAGATGTATCTTTTGTCTGACACAATTATGTTATGGCAGCACCAGAAAGCCCATGGTTGTCTTGATTCTTATAGTAACGGCAAAGACAGCAAAACCCTACACTTCAGAAGCCCATCTCTACAACACAAATATAAAGTAACTAGAATGAAGGCATAAGAACGGTTATCTTACCAATAGTGGGAATTGTGGTGACAATTTCTCCTAGTTTCAGTTTATAAAGAATAGTTGTCTTACCAGCAGCATCCAAACCAACTAGAATAAACAGAAAATTTTATTTATTTCACAACATGCACTACAACCTGCTAATTTAAAAAATGCCATTTAACATGCAGAGTATTAGGGTTTTTTTTCTGAGAAGAAACAACTTTTTAAACACTCTTAAGTCATTGTTAATATACTACTGTATGTTTCTCCTCTACCCAGCACTGAGAGTGAGAACAAGCAATGAAGAAAACAAGACCAGTAACACACTTCCATCCACGACCCACAGGCTTCCAAGTTTCTAGTCACCTTCCCTAGTATTTGTGTTACTTCATGACATTTTATCATTCACTTTGAAAGTTTCTTCTGCCTAAGTCAGGATCTTCTAAATGTATACCAAGAATCTACCAGCAGCACACAGTTTCTAACTGATCACACATTTGCTACTTCATGTTCAAGTTGGGGAAGGTCTCACCAAACCTTCACCAAAATGGCTAAGGCCATTTTCACATGCACCTGAACCCACGGCACTATCCATGGAAGACACTTTAGTGTCCCTCATTCCAGTCTCTAGTCCCTTTGCTAAAACATTTATTTTGCACTGACAAAAGCACAAATTAGGCAACTCCTGTCCTCCCTCCACATCTACTCAAAGCGCTGTAACTCTTCTTCAGGATATCGCTTCTATTCATTTAAATCCACTAGGATGCTTTCACTAGGAGTCTCCATTTTTTATCTTTATAGGCCCTGTGCACTGAGATTTGCTCTTCTGTTTCTACAACAAAACTTATGCTTGCTGGTTTTCAGGGTAACCTATGTGGTAAATGTGATCCTTAAAAAAACACACACCAAAAAACCAAACTGGAGCCTCAAAGACATTTTTTGAGAAGCATCACCAACACTGCAGACATACACTATAGTTTTCTAAAACTGTGCAACTGCTTATTGTTAGGCATTTCAGAACACGTAAGTACAACTCAATACGCAATTCTTCACACTAAATCCAATGCCTAGCACATAAACACCTAATGAACAATAGGCACTAAACACTTACCACAGCAACAGTTTGAATAAAATGTCTATTTGTGAAAATTAAAATGGTCAATAAAACTTCGCCCAAACAAAAATAAAACCCCCATCAAAAAATTAACTAACTAATACTTGCATGAGAAGCCTGATGTTATCCTTGTTTGGTAACAGTCTTAAGTGTTCTGAGTTGATTTCCTACTTGGTGTCTGCAATATATTAAGCTTTAAGTAGTTTGATGACTTGACTATTAATAATACAACTGTTTCCTTAGCATTGCCATAAAATGGAATTCGAAATGGCCTACTTATTCAGAATGAAACCAAACTCTTAAAAAGCTGCCTCCTTCTCAAGACACAAACTGCTGTTACAGCAAACTAATAAAAAACCTATCTATAATTGTCCTACATTCTGATACTGTGAACAGGATTACATACGCCAATGCAGTTTCTTTGGTATTGTCATTATGTGTTTATAAAAAAACCCACACAGTTGTTCTAACTGTTAGTATCATGAAAGAGGGGGGGGGGGGGGGTGGGAATCTACAATCAAAACCAAAAGCTCCTTGAGGGGTAATAAACCTCCAAAATGCTCAGATAAAAACGTAACAGTCTAAAGTCTGCTATTGTCTAAGTGTTATTCTCTTTTAGAACCACACACAAGCACGAACTGAAAAAAGACACTGTGCAGCAGAAGTTTCACAAGAGCTTGCAAGTCATGAAACTTGTAAATGTTAGCATTTTCCCTACACCAACAAAGTGTCAGGTAGCCTTAGAAAACCCTTTAAGCGAACTCTGAAACCCTCAAAAGACTATCTATGCTCAAACCCAATGTTTTTAATAGCACCATGCTTGAAGCCCAACACTATTTTCACACGACTCAGCTTCAAACGAGCACTTACAGGATGCTTAGTTCTTTACAGGAAAACGCAATGCATGTGTATGATATATGTATGACAGTTTTCCAGTAAATCCTTAAGATTGCTTAGTGAACCATCTATTAAAGCTACACATTCTCACAAGCCCCTCAAAAAAAAAAGAACAAACTAAAAAAACCCCAACAAACCCCAAATAGTTATCAGTAGAACAAACACTGACAAGATTTGGTAACATTAGCAACGAAAGAAAAATGGCATTATCTACACAAATGGTTTTAGTGTATTTAGGGGTATACTAAAGATACAGATAAAGACAAACAAAAAAGCTAATCTCATTTCAAAGAATATACACAGGGTGTCGAGAAGCATTTGAAGATATGACTCAGAGTTAAGAAATCAGAATCTACTCATGATTTTTAAACTATTTGCTAAATTTAAGAAATTATTGCCCCAGTCATCCACTCTACTCTTGTACCAGGACCCACCAACACCTCAATGGCACTGGCAGAAAGTTACATTAGCCATGTAAGCGCAAAGCCCAGAGACTTTGCTTAAATCCACTCTTACCCACAATTCTAATTAAGCTGCTGGACTTTGCACTGAGGCAGGCTGACTTACAGATACATGTTTACTTCTTCCCACTCCACACTTGAGACAGCAGCTTTTAACCAAGGGGAGGCAACTTCTACAAATCACTGTGACCCTAAATTGGAAAAACTGCCTCTTTTAGCCAAACTGCAAATGTTATGAAGTCTAAATAAGCAAAAGTCATCAAAAGCATTGCCTCCATTCATACTGCTTACTTCAGTTTGCCATTTAACACCCTTTTTTGAACAAGAAATTTCAGAGCACCAAATCACATTTAATCTTTTGAGCTGCTAGGAAGTGTAACTATTGCTTTCAGAATGCCAAGAATAAACACATGTTTACATTTGCACTGGAACACTAAATGTAAATCTATGAGCTACTTCCATGTCATAAAGTTTAAGTAGATTTAACTATAAAGATTAAAACCTAAGTCTTAAACCCCCAAATAATGTAAATTTCCAATTCTACTTTTTCACCCTGATTCTACTGCCTGACTGACCATTGACAAGACCAAGGTGTAAAAGAATCTCAACGGAGGGTGTGATGTTCAGCAGTTGTACCACAATGCTTTAAGGTTACAATAAAGCACAAACGGGAAGCACAGACTTGCACTTGCAACCGTTTATCTTTAAACCAAGTCAAACACCTTCTTCCTCTAGCTGGAGAAAAAAAAGCTTACAGTGCTTTTAGATTCTGTTAAAACCACTGTGGTTCTAAACCCTTTACTCCTTTTTTTTTTTTTTCCCCCCCCACAGCCTGTCAGTCATGTTTCTAAATCTCAAGCTCGTAGTTAGCTTGTCCCCAGACACATCACCCCGTGACCATATCGCATTCCTTATTTACCAACTTCCTACTTCGATCATTGGTGGCCGAATATGAAGCTGCTTCAGTTATCATAGCACAGAACTTCAGATAACCTACAGATGCAGAAAAATGGAGAACTGACCTCTTAAATGGAACCCCCATCAAGCCAAATAGATTTTGGTTGTCAGATTGAGATTTCCAAAGTTTACTATAGAATACAGTGTGTTGCTGCTTCCAAAATGAACGTTTCCCATAATCAGAGAAGGGAACAACAACAACAAAAGCTTCTACTGTATTTAACTGATTCATGACATTCACGTTACAATCAAAAGCCAGCTTAAAAAAGTAAAATTAATGAATCCTAATTTACTACAGGTTTATCTTCCTTCACTTTTCTTTCACTTTTATACCAGTTCTTATTTATCCCTTTACATACTATTCCTCTTTCAGGTTTCAACCAGGTAAGTCTTTTGAGTCACATGAAGAAGCAGTTCTCAATACAGCTTCTCAAGAAAACACACACATATGAAGAAAACTCAACAGCATGCAAACCAACTGTGGTTAAAAAAAAAACCAAACCAAAAAATGCCAAACAAATGGTTTTGTGCTGTACAGTAACACAAATCCCAAAGAATCTGACAATTTTTCCCCCAATGCATTTAATAATTACCTTTGTACTCAAAGCTCCTGAGTAGCTAAGCTATTATCTCAGTTAACACATGCAGAACTGCACCAAGACACTGAACAAAAATTATGATACTGAAAGGTGCACAATGAATCAATAACTTTTCTTTTTTTAAGCACAAGAAACTATGAGCGAAGAGTTTTACAGATGGGTACATGTAGTGTTAGGACTCAGTTTTTCCGCTGTAATGCCCCAGTTCCCTAGTCTAACTTCAAGTCATTCAATCCTACCCTACAGTTATTTGTTTTCCCTCATGTTATTTCCATCTATAAAGAGGATGCAGGAATTATTTTACATGCACCTCCTCATAATGTTCACTTAATATTTCTGAGAAATACTTAGTGATACAAGTGCCTGTTTAGTAAAACAAAATTTCAGTAACACTACACCATTAAATGCCCACCTTTTATCATAAATGCAGTCTGAAAACATAAGACAGTGTGCCATGTTTGCTGTTGATAATGGTACCTGATAAGAAATGTTCAAATTCTGCAGAACTCAGTAACACAAAGATTGTCTTGAGAGCTAAATTAATTCTACTTTATCTTTAATACTGCAGAAACAGAAAAATGCTGTGAAAGACAAGTTTGAATTATAAATTAATCATCTATTCATTATCAACTCATCCATATAATATCTTCCCCCTAAATATTGCACCATAAACGCCTTACTCCATAAAGTTACTTCATTGGTATACTACACACAAATACTTAAATGCCTAGCCTTACACAGCTTGTTTTCAAATCATAAACTGAAAATTGTCACCTTGAGGAAAAGTTTAATCTGGTCCTGGTATTCATTCAAATATCTCTCCTCAAAGTGCTGATAAATAATGCAGAATGCTATGAAAAGCTTCTTTTCCGTGTTACAGGTATAAACAACTTACAACATATCCAATATAACATATTCTGCTTCTAAACATCCAGTTCAGCTCCTACATTACACTCTCATGAAAACAGCAAAGGTTTTATGCTCTTATACAGTGTAACAAATACGGTGCAGTCCCATGCTCTGATCCAGTCCTGTATTTGAATATACCTTAAAATCAAAATTATTACAAAATTAAAAGATGCATTTGCACCAACTGTTAGAAAGCGCAGCTCCCTAACTCATATCTAACCTAAATTTGATTAGCCTGATTACCTACCAATGAAGAAATGAAAGCCTTGCAAGCTGTTTTGATCTGCAGGACATTGCTTTCCCGTTTTCATTATTTCGCAGAATGCAACAGAACTACAAACATACCGTAGACACTATCTCATCCTACAGTCGAGCTCATTTGAAGATTTTACTTCCTTCACTTAAGTCTCATATGAAGAGTCTGGCTATTAAGGAGACAGTCAAATCACTTCCTTGAAACCAACAGATGTATTAAGCTGTCTCAAAGACAAAAAATACCCAGCTTATTTTGGAATGGATGAGAGTCTCTAATTTTAAACAGAGAAGACACAATAAAAATTACTGTGCATGCAATAAAGAACTCTGTCATCGCAAAATGTATGGAGGACATGGAAATTAAAATGAAAAAATAATTTTAAAAGCTGCATTATAGTGCCTATTGTGCATACCAAGGCAGCATTACAGGTGAGTAGCGTGCCAAGAAGTTTCACAGTTAGGACCCAGTCCCATTATGGGGTATATTGAAACGAACACTTAATTTCTTAGGACAGGCCACTTCAGTCAATGGCCACAAAACACATTCCATTCACTTTGGTAACAGAATTTGAGGAAAAACTTGGGGGTTAAGATCTGCCTGTACCTAAAGCTTGCGGGGGATGGGTAGGTGGGTGGAAGAAAGCAGGGGAGAGCTGAAGTGGAGGAGGAAATAGCGAACGCAGTATGTGCCTGCTTTGACCTTTTGAACCATAATCTTGCAGTAAGAATCTCCAAGAGCCACTGGCTTCAACTCTTACACAGCCTGCGTCAAGAGAACCACATCGACTTCCAAATAAATAATTCCGAGCAGACAGTAAAACTAAATAAGCACGGCAGGGCGACCCCAGCGGGTTCGGTACGCGAGGCACGGCAGCATCAAGGCGCACAGATGCCGCACCGAAACGTCCTTCCCCGAGCGCCAGGGGCACGGACACCGCAGCCACCGAAAATCGGCCATTATACGGCAAGTGCCGAAGCTCTCGCTGCCGAGCACCGCGGGCTTTGTCACTGCCTGCTCGGGGGGCCGCGCCGCCGGGCGGGAGCGGCGGCCCGGCCGGGAGGGG
>JAVJGI010000050.1:9720610-9750648 GCA_035590275.1 Ibycter americanus
CGCCGCTACCTTTGCCAGGGGAAGACAACGCGGCGCCTCTGCTCAGGCGGGCTCGGGCGGAGCGCGGCGGCGGCCGCCCATCCCCAGCCGCTCTCCGTGCCTCCCCGCCCGGCGGGACCTACTTGTTGTTGGGTTTCCGATTCGGGTTTTTTGGTTTGGTTTTTGGTTTTTTTTTCCGCCTTCAGGTAGCCGTTTTGCCTCCCTCCGCGCTCAACTCCGAAAGGCGCAAAAGCGGCTCCCGCCGCCCGCTCGGAGATGGCGGTCCCATCGCCTCACGGGAGGGAGGCAGCCCTTCCCCGCCGGGACTGCGAGCCGGCACGGCGGGCGGCGGGCAGAGCCGGGGCACTGGTACGGGTATGAAACCGACAGGCACCCTAGTGTGAGAGCCGTGCCGGGTTTTGAGGGGTACGCTCGGTTTCATAACCAGCGGTAACAGCTTTTTTCACAGCTGTTGAGAAAAGCCCCTAGCACGGTGACAATTACATTTGGGGCACCACAAGATGAGCTGCATTTCATGCGTGAGAGGCTGCGTTCCCTCTCCCAAGGAAGCATTGGCTCGGTCAAAAGCCCGAAAAATTTTCTTGATTAAGAAAAATGCTCTTGATTAAGCCACAGCCCCAAACCAGACCCTAGCACCAGGCTGCTGCGAGGGAGACTCAACTCGGGCTGCCCCGTCCTTACATACCACGTTGGAAGTCTTAACTCAAGTTTTACATTAATCTGTTTTAAATTAAGATTAGAAGTTCTGTTTTCAGAAAATGTTTCAAGTCAGTCATATTTTAACTTAAATCTAGTTAGTGCCTAAGTTGTTAACATGATCCTGATCAACTATTAAGGTTTCGATTTTCTGATAGTTCTAAAGAGTCCCGTTCTAGGCTGCCAATACTTACCTATATTCTATTCAGAGCACTCAGTATTTACACTTTTTTTCAGCCAGGACAGTTAAGCTCCCCTGAACTTAGCTGAGGATAAAAGTGTGCTACAAAATATTTGAAGGACTCTTTTGAAATAAGTTTCTTTCTAGACCTCGAGCTGGCATATTCTTACTATAGCTACATCATTAATAGATACCTTTCATTATTTTGATTGTTTGACTACAATCTTAACAAACACCTGCTTTAGAAGTAATTGTCAAAAATCAGCATTTCACCATTAACAATAAGTGGTTGCTCCAAATAATCATACATAACTATTATTTACAACATACTTTTGATTCATTGTCCTTCATTCAGATCACGGACATCAACACTGTTGAAGGACTAGCTGCACCTTTACCATATTTGACTGCACTTCATCTCATGTCTCGGTTCTTGCCATTATTTTTACCTTGTTTAAAAGAAATCTGTGAAGTCCCAAAGCTTATGCATGTCGCATTTACTCTCCTGTTACTTTAAGTGAGGCAGTCTTAACTTCTTCTGATGACCCAAGTGGGGCCCTTTAACATTTCTTTACTGAACAGCTGCTACCTCTTTTCTAGGACCCCCTTCTAAATATATATAATAATTTTTTAAATTTTTTTTTGAAGTCAGATGAAGACTGAGGGAAAATTAATGAAACTAGTAGTTTTTTTGCACAGTCCTTTAGTCATCAAGCCTCAGATGAATGAGGATTAGTACAAGCTCTTTACCTGTATTTTAAGCACATAAGAGTTAAAAACAAAACAGAAACAAAAGACAGGGGTGGGAAAATTCCAGCTCACCAAACTGACGAGTACAATTGTGCAGCTGATGCAATTCCCCTGCAACACTATGAATGGCTGAAGCATCCCTACTCAAAATATGCATGCTCAGTGTAAAAGGACTGCAGGGAGGCAGGGTAAGAACAGAAACCTGCAGAGGAAAGATGGTTCCTGTTTTAGTGACTACATTTTGCCAAGACTTGTAGTTACAGGTTAAGGTCCTTTTGAACTACCATTACTGAAAATCATTACAAGTCACTGATGAAGACAGCAAACAACCAAGTACAACTTGTCTTTTCGCCATTCTTTTTAAGCATCTAGTTATTCAGGGATTTAAACTAATACCAACTCCATTAAAGAAACCTGAATTGAACTTTGCTTGCAGTCTACTTCCCACTACCATGTTTCTCAAGGGCATCTCAGATGCATGCAGGAAATAGACTGAAGATTGGATAGATTTTGTCTGGCAGTCAGTCCCTGCCATTTGCTTTTTTGAGGATCCTGCAGCTCTATCGTATTACAACCACGATGCACGGTCAAACTACAACACCGCTCCATCACATCAGGCATTTCTGGTCACCTAAGGGGTACGGCTTCAAGTCAGACTAAGCAGCAATCTCTACAAGCTGCTGAACAGCTCTGCTTACACAGAAGAGGGGGAAAAAAAAAAAATATCAATCAATCAATCACACCATCATCTAAGTAACATAACTTCCAAAGACAAAAAACCAAAAATCAAACCTTTTATTTTCTTTTACAAAAATACATATTTGCAGTCATGTGACAGTTATCATAGTTGTTACCAGTTTACATGGTTCCAAGAAACTACACAGTGCTCCAGGTTAAATATTTAAGATAATTTCGTATTAAGAAGGGCCACTTACTGATTCCTGGATTAGAAATTCTACTCATCAGGGTGTGCAAAAAAAAAAAATATTTGCAAGTTAGAAATTAATGCTGAAGTGGTGTAGTTTAAGTAACACAATAGATACATTAAACTTTTGGTCATGAGTAATTGTATACAAACCATAACAGTATTAAAATACATTTTCATAAAAATACCGTGACACTTTATATCTAAATAAGACATTTTTAGAAAGATGGTATGAAATATTTATCATACAAAAGCATATTCTTATAAGCAGGATTATGTTGGAAGTTTTAAAAAATTCCATTCGAGCACTTAAAAGCAGAGGTTTTTTCTGTAACTGTGATCCACTTGTCATATAAGTGTCTGCTGTGTGTACACTATAGCATTAGGTTTATTCTGTTTGAAACTGTCAAAGTACAACACTGCATGTGGAGCAGCTGAGTTCTTATGTACCACTGAAACTTGTTCAAGATAAACATCACATTCTTGTTGCTTAATATGCAAAAGGAAATTACTCTTTATGCACGTCTGCTATATGCATATACGGAGAATAATTTCAGGCTACAATCTCTTCTTGCCACAGTTTGACCTTTCCAGAGGCTTTTTTCAGCTGAAGCCAACATCTTCTCCCTTCAGTTCCCTTACCTCCCCGAACACCCTACCGGTATAAGTAAAAATAAAAAAAATTATAACAGGATTTGTAACTGCTGTGATCTCCAACTGAAATAGATTGTACATCAGCTAACTCTACTGAAATCACTGATTTTAAAATCCGTATTAGAACCCCACTGTTTATTTCCTATGATGAATACTGCGTGCTTACATTTACACTAGCGATCCACTTTAAATCCTGAATGTCAGCAGTTTAAAACCACCAGTTAGTATACAATTACTTTATATTTAAGGCATGTGAGTAAGAGCACCCTAATTAACTGACATTGAATGGAAGAGACTTCTCTTCACAAAATTTGTCAGCTGCCTTCTCTTCTTTAAAGATGCTAAATTAATATGGTTTTGGAAAGATGTAAGAAGGAGAAGGGAAGAACATTAAGAGCCAATCTGATTATTTCAGCTGTCCCTGAAACAGTTTTGAAAGCAATGATTTACCAGTAAAATACCTCAACTATAATGTATTCTGACCAAGTCACATAATGTGTCAGTTGGACTCATGACTAGATGAAAACATTAAAAAAAAAATTAAAAAAAAGGCAAAGCAATCAGGTACTACAACAGGACAGACAGTACAGGATCAATATTGCTTACCCCTGAGTTAACAGGATTGGGTATAGCAGCACCACTTGGAAAACATTCTGCAATGCCAGCACTGCACTGTGGTCCTATACTGTGGTATAGTTTCATATGCCCACAGATTTTTCTTTAAGAGCACTTACTTCAAATATTAATATTAGACACAGGAATTCCTTTAGTTGCATTGGTATTTAAGTGGAAAAAACCCAGTGAAAATAGTATAGTAGAGTATGCTGTTAGTACAGTCCATTTGTAGTGTTAATATACTATTTAGAGGTGTGTTCTGAACTTGGGAAGCCACCATCTTCTGTGAAACTACATTTGTCTTTTGTCTTCTGCACAAAAAAAGCCCAGTAGAAATCATGTTGTGCCAGTTTTGAGCAAGATGTCCTGTAAGTCATCTGGAAGTGCTAGTATGATATCATTGATGTGTGTCTGCAGCTTTTTCAGTGTGTCAGTTTTCACAGGAAGGTGCTCTCTGTCAGCCTGCAACTGCAAAGGTACAATAAAACATGGTTTCTACTAAAAATGCAAGTTCACCTTAAGACACACAAAAGTGACATATTAGTGAATTTGAAAAATTAATTCCTTATTTACAGACCAAGTAGAAAGTTGGACCATAGCAGGTTTCCTCAACAATCACACAACAGCATCAGCTAACACTGATTTGGACTTTCAGTAATCATAAAGAAGTTTGGTTTTCTTCTTCCCTGAGGATTCAGCCTTGCTCCCACTCAGATCAGTCACAAAGTTCCAACTAGTTTTAAAAAAACCAAGATCAGTGTAATGATTCCAACATAGCTGAACAATGTTGGGAAGCTAGCTTAACCTTACAGTCATAGCTGAAATGAACTGGTTTTGTTTTAAAAACCTGAATGATTGATTCCTTGAGTTACCTAGATCTTAAAGAATATTTTCATTTAAATACCTGTAAACACAACTATCTAACACTTTTATCTAGTTAAGTAATGCAAATTTGAGCCATGCTCAATTCCATTACTTACCAGTTTATTCCTTAACTTTAAGACAAGATCCACCGTTTCCACTTCAGTATGCTTCTGACTCCAGAAAACCAAGTTCTAAAAGAATAGAAATTAAGCACTGAAATATTTATGGTAACTTACATAATTTTTAACAGCAGTATTAATTTACACCTACCATTCAGAATGGGTCTTCTCCTTTTCCTTATTCTCATGCTATTTACTAAATTAATTGTACTCATGTACTGTCTCTACTGTGAACTGCAAAATCTGCTTTATTTGCACGTTTGTTCAGGAGTTAGCATAACAGACTAGCACACAACACAAACAAACAAACAAACTAACCATGCCAAACAGGCTTAATTTCAAAACCAGCATCTACAATGCAAAATGGCAGCAAATGTTTACCAAATCAGATCTGCTAGCACAATACACAGTTGATAACTAGTAAAATGTACTCATTAAGTGAATTTTCTTATGGAGGTTCTGTTCCCCTGCCCCTTCACTGTTCACCTGTTAAAGATAGTTGCTCATATACAGGAAGATGTTAATACTCAGATCAAAAGAAAAAACTAGTAAGGAGCAGAACCAGTAATAAATCCGTGACACACTTCCTTTTCTCTGAAATAAGTTCGTGTCGAATATAGTTGGATAGATTCTAGGCAATTGACCTAGCTGTTGCCCTGCAAATGATTTGGGCTGCTCTATCTGTGAGCAATCTATTTGAGCTGCTACAATGTACTGTTTGGGAATCAACAAGGCAAGGGATAAAAATTAATGGCTTTTTTTCAAATAACCAGTGCAATTTTTTGTTTGTTTTAATGCTGGGGTGTTGGCCAAATTTTTTTTTTCTTCCTACTCCCTCTTTAACCGTACAATCTCTTCTCCTCTTGTGATACCTTTCTTTATTAGTTGTGCTGACTTAAATGATACTGATACCCACTTCAGCCTCTTAAGTAAATAACTGATCTTGCAACAGAAATCATTCATGTGGCATTTTTTTATATATCAATAAACAGATTTCACTTCTCAGCTTGCCATTACCATGGATTTGTTGTAGGATTTCTTTACTATCTTTGGAGTTGTAGGTTTCTTTACTATCCATATCTGATTAGTTGTCAATTTTCTTACTCCCTGAGTTTATACCTTCAAAGCTACAAACTGTATCACAACTTCAAATGTCTTGTCAAATGAAATGCCAAGGAAGGAAACTGAATGAAATACTGTTATCAAGTAAGAGGAAAAAACTTTTTTTTGGGGTGGTGGTGGTGTGGTGGTGTGTTCAATTCAAAATACACAACAGAACAAGAAAGTACCTAAGATATATTTTACAAACAGTAACACTTGTTATGAAAAAAGTGAACTGTATTTCATATTGCTCTCTTTTGCTATGTTAGTTCTAGCTTGTACTTGGTTAACAAAATCATGGTTTGCTAGATCAGACTTGAGAAAATTGTCAACATTTTTATGTTCAACCAATGAACACACCAGGAGTAAAACTGACTTGAAGAAGAATATATTTTTTATTACACGATAATAAATATAATCATAAGCACACATTCTTCTAACCTCATTACAGAGTGCTTCTAAGTGAAGGGCCTCTAACTTCTGTGTCATTTCTTTCTGCCGGCTCCTAAACCAACCGTCGAAGTTTGGTGATTTAAAAAAATGCCTGGTAAAACACCAAAGAAAAATACATTTTATATTTTAATTACAATTTTGATAACACTCTGCTTTCTAAGTCATCAGATGTGAAGTAATGATGTTTGAGGTTGAAAAATATATTAGGACCATTTCTCTGTTTACTTTCAAAAAACTAATATTCTGAAGTGGCGTGTAACAGGTGCTTCTATTAATCAAGACAAGGACTGAGAAAACAATGTAAAGAAAAGGTGTCTGAAGGACAAAATTTTGTCAGGAAAAAAGCAAGGCTCAGTTTGAAATATCCTCATTTTTATCTGTGTTTCACTGGAAGGAGGAACCACAGAAATAAAACCACAAACCATACTGGTATACAGAGACCTGTAGTGTCAGTAGCATCTTATGAAACCCATTAAAAGGTTACAGAGAAACAGATTTAAGTGAGCAAAGTACACTAAGCACTACCAATTCCTATTAAGGTATATATTCTAAAAGTAAGTCTTATGCAAATCAATACTGATAATAAGTTTGCTCAGGAAAAGAGCATTCATACTACTGATTTGTCTTCATTTAAGTAATTTTTTATGCTGATGGAAGAAGTGACCTGTAAAGTCCTATCCAGTCTCCTTTTAAACCTGATGTGAGCTGTGGTCCTGCTTTTTCCAGTGTCTTCATGAAGTCATCTTGACTAAACTGCCTCAGCTGTGGTGGACTCTATGGAAAGAAAAACAAGTAATTAGCATACCATAACTGTTTTCTCTAATCACCAGTTTCCAGTTCATTTGAATTACTTCCTTACCTTCCATGGTGATATGCATTTTTGCAAAGGCATTAGGCTTGCCACATAACGTTCCTAGGGAAAGGAAAAAGAAAGGTTGTTTACATAACCAATACTAAAGACACACAGTCCACGTGTATGTTTGCTTATCACTTGTGCCCACAACGTTTTGTCTTCTAAGTATTGGTACAGGGTGGGGTCACGCATATTTACCACATGAGAACGTAAGAAGGAGCTTATCTAATACCATTTGTATTTCCTAACTACAGAACTTTGTCAGCAAGATTGAAGAAGGACATGAGGCAGAGGAGGACAGGAAACAAACGTATACATGGAATATATATATCCTGAACTCCAGCTACTAGTAAATAACGTCTTTTTTCTTTGGTGATAGTCTACAGGTACCTTCATATCATGGGTGATTCCAAACACTAATTGCACTTTGTATCAAGTATTTGGAAGTGATTTTCAGAGTTCCTTGGACAAAACATTAGATATAGAACTAAGCTACAAAACACTGAATCACCTGTGGGCCTCTCTGCAGCAGCAATGTTTGGCAAAGGCATGGCTAGTGCCCCAACGGGCTATCGAACGTATGAGTAGAGAAGCTATTTCTCAGCAAGGCCAATGCTGAAGCTTAAGGTCTGATGACAGGAGGCAGCTCTGCCTCGCCAGCTCACACAAGCACATCAATACAAACTGCTATACATTCATTGTGAAAGTACATGCAAATGGCCATGCATTTTAATCTGTGAACATAATCAGCTTCAATAACATTATGAAAAGTCTAGTTCCGTCTTTTGAAGAAACAAAAGACACACCCCCATATAGTTTCCTTGTTGCAGGGAATGTAAAGGGTGAGCTCACCCTGTAAACTAAGATTTATGACAGAAAACATATTAAGTTTCTCGCCTCAAGTGAAAGTCTGAGTAAGATGGAGGGGAATGCCAGGGAAAGGTTTTGGATTCACCCTACACATCCATCCCGTCTCAAAAGAAGAGGAGAGAAAGACAAATTTTAAGGAAAAACTCCTCTAATCATTAACACCCAAGGACAAACAACTCTGTGGGGGTGTCCCAGTTCCTGCAGACAGAAATTGGACCTGATCACGCATGATCTGAAATGATGTAAAGTTCAGATCAAGCACAAAAAGTTGTTCAGAGAGCTCAGAATAGGACAGAGGATATGCAAACATCTAATGCCTGACGTATCACTTCCCAACTTTATATATCCCAATTTTAATATCCCAACCACCTGCCCAGAGAAATGACTTCACTTCGCAGAGAACTTTTTGGGTTGAAGTCCATCATTACGCAGACTTCATATCTCCAAATGCTAGGTGAGAGTATGCACCTATCACAACATACTTATCATTGCCCTAATGCACAAATTAGAAAACAGATGACAGATTCCCATTTCAGTGCAAGTCAAAGCCTACAAAATCTGTATGGATTCAGCAACCTAAACACAATATTCGTCAGCGTAAAGGTATGTCAGGAGTCTGTAAACACTACAGCAGGATTCCAATTTACAGGACAGGTAAGTTTTTACTACTGCATTGGACACAAATTCCTATTTTACAAATTAACATCTCTGTTCAGAAGAAAAAACAAAAACAAAAAAAAAAAATCAGCAAACATTAAGCGTTCCAAACAACTTTGCTGACTGTCTAGAAATGAGACAAAATAGGCTTAGAGATTTGAACAGATGAAGTACCATATTTAGAGAGCAAACACCAGATATCTGCCATTTCCAGAATAGCATGATGCTATACAATAAAATATTCTGATCCACTTAAAAAATATTCTCCATGTGACACCATGATACAAAGTAGATGTATCTCAACATTCAGTGATAGTCTTTCCTTTGTAAAAGTGTAATAGCACCTTCTAGAGTCACCTGAATTTGCAGTTTCCTCGATCTGTTTTATCACACCCAAACCCAGAAGAAGTTATCACCTGATAAAGCAAACTCTTGTGAGAATCATTCTTTTACAGGAACAACATATAGAAACTGCTGGGAGGAAAACAAAAAGTTTTGAGATTCACTGTCTAGAAACGATTCTCATGAGACTCTTGAGGAAAACCAAACCAGCTTATCACTAATAGACAAACCCAGCAAAATTAGAAGGAGAATTCCTGAACAGAAATTATGGTTGAAGGAACTAGATTCCATTTGTCTCCTTATGAACCTTCAGATTGCTGAACTCGCCTCTGCTACATTCAGAATAAAAACTGGTGGCTCTTTTGCTGAGGTTGATACACACAAAAACCCAAATAAATAAAAAAAGAAAAAATGGAAAACACAGAACTCTGAAAGCTTTCAATGTTGTTTTGGGATTTTCCCCCCAGGCGTAAAACTATAGGGTTTATGGGCAAGCACAGCAGGACTGAGAAATGGTCATCACGAAAATGTCTTATACACTAAACCCCAAGGCTTGGTAAAAGAGCAGTACTGTGCATGATTATTGCAGTCACCAGTGATCTAGAAGCTGTATTTACTGCCTCTGAGGAAGGCAAAGCATGAGGCATGATCATGATGAAAGCCTTCTCTAGAATCAGGGGGCGCAAGTGTGTTGAATTTGTACAGCAGTTTATGCCTATACTTGTAAAGCAAGGTTTGGTATTTAGCTATATATTCAAATTAGCCTTGTTCTGAGCAGTGGAGTTGGATCAGATGTCCCAGGTAACCTACATTCATCTTTGATTTTATGATCTAGTGAAAAGCTCTGTATATGCAATTTCCCCCCCAAAGGTATTTATTTGTTTGAAATAGCCATCCATACTAAATTTCATTTGCCCATATTTTTTCTCTGAAACAGCAGTAATATTGAGGAAAACTGAGACCAGGTGAGAGAAAGCAAATTCTGTAGCCCCTGTTACATCATGTTGGCCATTAAGATTTCCTGACACAAAATGAGACCAAGATAAAGCTGAATTTCATAATAATACTTTTGCCAGTTCTAGATGCTCTGAATCAAAGTAGAGACATTACCTTCTTCTCAAAAGTCTCGTGACTTTTGTTTATGCTTGATGTAGGTGCAAGATTTGAAATCCTGCAAATACTGCAGTAATCTGAGCAAATAGCTGCCTTGAGGCCAAAAAGCATCTGCCCAAGGAGGACTGACTGCTGAAATTTGTCCACTGCAGGTAATCCAATGGCAAAAAAACGTCAAAATCAACAAACAAAAAAAGAAAACCAAAACAAAACCTTAACTGTCTACATCTGGAAACAGACATCGTTCTTTGAAAGCCAGATAGAACATTGGTAAAAATGGAGTTGCAAAGATAAGTAAATCTGCAAAGAAGTAATGAAGTTAATTGCCTAGAAGACAAGTAATGAAATGCTGTGTCTGGACAAGGCAGCTGAAAGGAACTGAGATGTAATAGATACAGTTTCTCACACCAAGCCTAACAGCATTGAGTGCACAAATATGACTGGAAAAGGGAAAAATTCTCTGAACTTTAATGATTTGCATGGAAAAGCACAGAATAAATATTCAAGGGAAAAGATTAAGCCAGTCTAATTTACCAGTTGAATTGGTTGATCTTTCACATATTAACAGAAAGATTACCTTGTAGTATCCCCTCAGCTATCATAGCAAATAGTAATTTGCTACAAGAGTATATACCCTTACAGAGCTCTTCTCATTACAAAGTACTTTCCAGCTCTACCTTTCCAATACTGACATTTCTTAATGTCAAGGGAAACACTCTTACATAGAAAAAAAATTAATTTCAACAGCAGACAGATGTTCCAAGTATTGAGGAAGGATTACAGAAATTTCCTTCTCACTCCATGTTAAAATACACACACACACACACACAGAGTTTTACTTTGCAGAAATGCTACACAGCACATTGCAAGCAAACATCTGAAAATGCTATCAAGCAACGTATACAAAGAAGCATTCCTTTTTAAGATCTGAATCTTTTGTCTAGGTATATAAATGCTCCATTTCTGAGATTAAGCTATGGCCTTCATCATTTTTATGCTAAGCATGGTAATTAAAGAATTGTAAGACTACAGTATTTTAGAAAACTCAAGACATAGCTTAATGGTAAATTTCTGTAGCTCGAGTATTATTCACAGAATCCTAAACCCGTTGAGGTTGGAAGGGTCATCTGGTGCAATTTCCCTCTTTTCCCCCCTGCACAAGCTTACCTGCAGGCTGCCCAGGACTATGCCTAGACAGTTTTTTTTTTTATATCTCCAAGGACAGAGACTCCACAACCTCTCTGGGCAACCTAACCTGTTTCAGTGCTCAGTAGTGAAAAAGCATTTCCTGATGGCTGACAGAGCCTCCCTGTGTTTCAGTTTGTGCCCACTGCCTCTTGTCCTGTCACGGGCACCACTGAAAGGAGCTTGTATCCATCTTCTTTATATCCTCCCTTCAGATTTATATACATTTACATACATGGATGAGATTCCTCCCCTGCCCCACCCCCACCCCTTCTCTTCCCTAGGCTAAACAGTCCCAGTTCTCTCAGCCTTTCCTCACGTGAAAGGTGTCCCAGTTCCTCAGTCATTTTAGTGGCCTTTCACTGGACTCTCTCCAGTACCTCCATCTCTCTCTGGTACTGGGGAGCCCAGAACTAGACACGATACTCCAGGTATGGCCTCACCAGCACTGAGTAGAGGGAAAAAATCACCTCCCTCTGCCTGCTGACAACACCCCTCCTAATGCAGCCCAGGATACCATTGGCGGCCTTTGCTTCAAGGGCATATTGCTGGCTGATGTTCAACTTCACGTCCATTAGGACTCTCAGATCCTTTTCTACAAAGCTGCCTTCCAGCCTGGCGGCCCCCAGTACATACTGCTGCACAAGTGTACTCCCCTCCACATGCACAACTTTGCACTCCTCTTTGCTGAACTGCGTAAGATCCCCATCAATCCATTTCTCCAGCCCATTGAGGTCCCTCTGAACAGCAGCAAGACCCTGTGGTGTATCAGCCACTCCTCCCAGTTTTGTACCATCAGCAGACTTGCTGGGGGTACGCGCTGCCCCGTCATCCAGATCACTAATGAAGATGTTGAACTGTAGTGGATCCAGTGCTGACCCCAGGAGTACACTGTTAGATACTGGATAGTTACTGCACTTACTCAGTCAGGCTAATGCCAAAAAACCTACTCCGTACTATGTACGGAAAAAAACCATTAGTCTGAGAACTCACTAATGGAATAATGAAACTTTCCGTCAATTCCAAAAAATACCGTCGAAGAATTACACTCTGTGCTTCTGTGGGACGTTTCTGTTGTACACCCTTAAAAAAGAAATAAAGAACCAGAATAAGTCTGTTACCTCAAAATATGTAAGTAGTTGTGGGCTTCTTTAAAGAGTATTTATTCCAGTATTTCTGTATTCATTGGCCATAAGCCCACACACAGCACCCCATACCCTGAACCATGAAAGGAAAGCAAAAGTGTCAAGTCCTTTTGCACAGCTATTCATCCCTTCAACTGCTGATTTTTTATTTTTGTGTACAGAAATTAAAGGAAAGAAAAGTTTCTATAAACAACTTGTGCAAATCAGTTGAAGTTTAGAAGCTGATTCTTACACACCTCATGCATGAGATTTCTAGACCAAAGAGACTAGATGGAGATGGCAATAGGTAGAAACCCCAAAACAGATGCACTGATGAATCACTTCAATTCTCTAAATAATTAAGCTAACTTCTTGAGTTCTACCATTCATGTTGTTACCAAAACTGCTAATAAGGCAGCAGCCCTTCTTCTATAATGAGGGTGTATATCTATCTATCCAGTTATGAATTGGGACAAAGTAATCAGAATCTAGTTTCATTTCAGTTATGCAGACAGAGCTTTGCCTTAAATTAACACACTGTGTGACAGTACACAAAAGAGTTCCCATTAAGAAAAGACTTGCAGTATTACCTTTTGTAGTTGTTTAACAATTTCTTCATCTTTGTTCAAGTATGGCTTGTAAGAGGTATAAACACCTAAAGAAAAAAAGCAGCATTTAACCAAAGGAAAAATAAGGTATACTTTTTAAAATTAAAATACTGGTAATTTAATTCTGAAGCAACTTATTACCAGGTTTGGAGTCCAAAGTTTTAAGGTTCTTCAGTTTTTTCACTTTCACCTGCTTTGGAACTTCACCTGCCAAAACATTTAAAGCCACCCTACTTGAAATGTCCATCTCTATTACTAGATACTGCAGTTGATGTGCTAGACATTGCACTGATTTTTAGAAATGGATACTTTCATTTAGAAGACTATCTAATACTGTAAGAAGCATCAGACACACTGGCAACATCCAGGTATATATCCAGAAACATTCAGTAAACATATGAATAACAGCATACAGGCTTTTCAATTCATATAGGGGTTCCCTGTTGAAAGCAAAAAACCCCCAAAAAACCAAAAAACCAGAAGTACAATCTTCTGAATCAAAGTAGCCAAAGAAAAATACTGACTATGTAGCAGTAAATGACTGTTTCATTAATTTCAAATTTCATTTCCTCTTCCTTTGTTCCCCTTAGGGTAAATACTTTCAGGAACAAATCTTTAGTACCTGTGCTGAAATAAATTGTATACAAGAAATTAAAACAGTAGCCATGGATTTAAGTGTTGTAAGAGAATTAATTTAAGTCCCCGTTTTCATAGGCCAAACTAAGGTTTTTTGTTTTGTTTTTCAGATATAACCTCCTCCAGCCAGAAGACCCTAAACCCTGTTAACAGTCTTGCAGCCTCATCACAACCTTCCTCTTAGATGTAGTTGGATGCTCAACTTCAGAAAATATAACAGTATATAATTGTTATTGAAACTGCAGAGCGAGGAGAAAAGGGGAAAAAAACCACCCCACTCAACAAAAAAATCACAAGCCCTCTCCTTATCCCTAAAGGAATAAAATTTAGATTTTTAAAGGCAGGTCAGACAGATACATCACTAGAACTTCCTGACTAAGCATTTCACATACCTGCACCAAAACTTCAGAATTTCATACTTGAGACTGTGTATCAAATTCGAAGGCAACCTGTGTATATGGCTTTGTAGAGGTTTAATAGTTTAATTAAAGAATCTATTTTCCAAACCTTAACTACACAGCAGCTAACTAACTCCTCCCCACAACCCTTAAACCCCCTCAGGTATTCTGAAGCGTGGACAGGCATGGTATTTTAAAGTAAAGCAAAACTTTGCCTAATGATATTGAGCACAGTATGAAATCCTTAATTAACATGGGAGTATTCAGAAACTGACTCTAACTTCTTCTACAAAAACAAATTTCATGGTGTATTATCCTAACTGGGTATTTATGCATTCCGACTGCCAGAACAGAATAGCGAACCTGTCACAGCAAACTGCTACGTTCAGGAATTTCATGTAATAATTAAAAGTACTGCAGTATTTTCTTACAGGGTAGCAACTGACATGTTATCCACAGATTACATTAAAATTCTACTCAATCATGTAAGGAAATCAGCCAGGTTGAACAATTAATAATTACCAGAATATCCCCAGATTATAAATATATTATCAAAATACTGTCAACAAACAACTTTTTATATTATTGCAACATTCAAACTTAGCTTTCACATGGGTCTTACTTTCTGTGTACTCACTGTAACTGGTTTATTACATGCTACTCATCCTAAAATTAACATCAGTAATAATTTTTCGTTTTAATACTTTATTGGTAGACATACAAAACCAGGATTGTATGAAAAGTAAAACATCATTACTAACGAGTATTACCATCTTTTACATTTAATAGGTGAGATTTGGCAGTACAAGACATACAGTACACGGGAGACTAATTTCACTTGACAGATTTACATCCATGAGGATTTGATTAGTATTCAACTAAATTAATTGAACTAAATAAAATGTTTGTAAATAAATAAGCACACAGTTAAGTCTTGCTGCACAGAATTGTAGAAGATATTTCCACTTTACCTGGAAGTTTAAGATCTCCAATTCGGATAATGTGAGGCCAGTGCTGAAGCGTTTTAGCAAAAAAAGGATTTGTCACCCCTAAAATGACAGATGGTCTAGAAAAATAATGACAATGTTTAGAATATGACAGTAAGAGCTTCTGTCTTAATGAATACAAAAGGTTAACTTAAATTCTTAACTTGAAATTATTTTCCTTTTGTATTTAAGCGTTACATTTTACATTGCACGTAAGAGCGCAGCACGTTTATCAAAGTTCTTACGTTTTAGAAACTAGCAAGACAGATGTATCTTAAAGTCCAAATTATAGTGAATAATAGAAGTGACATCTTCTGCTTAGGCTCTTGGCTAAATTCTGCCCAACTGCAATGATGAGAACAGAGTATTATCTGATTATTATTTGTTTTAATGAATAGGAATCTGACCCATGTTTGAAAGACAAAGTACCACTCAACAAAAAAACCCTCAACGTTTGATTATAACAAAATCTCAGTGCTTGAATGTGCATGTCAACATGACTGCTGTTTGTATGAGACTTCTCAGTAGAGCTACAGCTCAGGTGACATGATTAAGAAAAAAAAAAAAAAAAGAGACACAACTTCCTTTCCAACACTTCAGCATTCTCTGTTAAAAAGCAGTTAAAGTGATGAAGTACAAGCACATTAACAGCATTGTGCCCAAGCTCACAACCTGTCAGATTTTTCTGTCTACTCTGTACTTAGAATCTGGCTTTGAAGATGCACAGCGGCACCCAGAGAGCAAGAGGCATTAAGAGCACAGGGCTGCTGCTATACCATAGGCCTGAAGAATTTGGGATTTACAGCACTAATACGATGGCTGCCATCCATTTTACAGCCAAATGTTAGCTAAGGAGAAAGTGTAACTGCAAGCCTCACTGGAACTGCCATATTAAAAACAGGTTATCATGACTACTTCGGATTGTTTTAAAAATCCCAGATTTGAACACTTTCTGTACCACCACCCTTAACCTTCCTGTTTCTCAAGGTGAGCTGGGGAGAAAAACAAGAAGTGATCTTTCTTTAGATTTTTATTCAATTCTTCTGGCTATACCATGACAGCAACTGGGCATCAATTTCTAGGTTAACCTACAAACTTTTCTGACTTTCATTCCTCCCTCCACTTGCTAATTATACGGATATCTCTCTCTCTCTCTCTAAATTCATTAGGCATTCACAGATAGGACAAAAATCTGATCACACAGCTCTGTACCTTAGTAAAATGTCTAGGCTATGGAAATAACAATTTTCATCTCTCCATTCCATTTTAGAATGAGCAGCACCAAACTGTATCAAGTTTCTCAGAAGTCTTTTCTCGCTTGTCACCAACTCAACTTTCCCCAGAAAAATCACTTCTGAGTCCGACCTGCTGTTCAAGCACGTTCACCTGAAAACAGTTTATTCCAGATATTAAATATTTTTCCCTACTACTTTGAATTAGTTTCATTATTTTTTGTTGTTTCTATAATCCTGTTAAACTAATTTGCATTATTGATTTAAATTTATTGGCACTTGCAAATGTTTCAGTGTTACCATACATGATTTACAATCTTTCTTCCAGAATGAACAACAGCATCCATAACAATGTCCTGACAGATTCCTTCCTTGTACTCTGAAAAAATCCACTTATGATGTTTTATCTTACGTTCTTTTCATAGTCACATCATAAGAATCAACATAACAACAAACTGAGGCTCAAAAGAACTCAAAAAATAGGCATTCTTCTTCTTTCTAGGAATGGATCAAGTCTAACCTATTTTAACTTAAATCTTCTCATGCCTATTTTGTGGGAACCAAAAAGCAAGTTTCACACAGAACTGGTTTGGACCAACGTACACAAATTGACATGCTTTTACTAACCTGAGCATTAAAGTCAAGTGAGGCTTTCATTTACACACATACAAATAATAATTCTCCAGGTCAAGGTAAACTGGTAGCAAATCATGAGGAATCTTGTTTCATTGCTACTGGTGATACAATAGCAAGACTTGGTAAACTACTTGGTCACTTTCAGAAGCATTAATCTATCATATTTACCAGAATCAATACTGACTTTAAACCACTGAAGTAATTTCTGAAAAGGCACAATAAATCAAAACAGCAAGATGAAAAATACCCCCATGCTCCTCTCTCACTAATAAAACAGGAATCTGCATCACCTGGATTCTTCCCCTTCTCAGAGCCACTGCTTTAAAAGCCTATTTCCAATCTTTCGATTTTTTTTTGCTTTGTTTTCTGTAAGAAAGCTAGAGCAATTCTAGCTCTATTTCAAATACTAATGTACGTACTGGACAACCTTGCTGTTTTGCTACAGAGCAGCAGATGGAATTTTTAAACATGGGTTACTAAAGTTTAACCAAATTCTTCCTGCAATTATTTTTAGAAACTAAATTACATACTGCATAACCATTCCCACTGAATACAATCTGAAACATCGTGCCTAAGTTTGTATGTTCTTCCACTGCTGTGCCTCTGGCAATACCTTTGTTGAGAGGAAAAATACAGTACAAAAAGCAACGAAACAAACAAAAAACCCAACACAACAACACTGCCTGTTAATACATTAGAAAAAAAAATTATTTACAAAAAGATCAGTGAATCTAACACATGCACTCCATTCCCAAATCAAGTTGCATTTAGATAACATATAATAAGAAATACTGGAGGTATATGCTCTCAAAATCAGAGCAGGATTAAAACAAAAGGGAAAAACGTGTCATTAAAGCAGTTTCAAACAGAACTGATTTTGTAGACTGATGCTCTTAAAAAAAGAATCTTAATTTCTGAATTATTTACAACATATTTCTAACAAATTCAGTGAAGAGATATTTACTTTTTAAATTATTGCCTCAACTAGGACACTGACTGGATTAACTTTACAAAGCAGCTGTATGGATGTTGAATTCTAGAAGTCACCTTGTTTACCAATTGCTTAAAAATAAAAACAAGTACAGAATAATTTTCCAAGGTGCTACTACAGAGCTGGCGCTGCATAGACAAATGCTCACAGAAAAGTAACTTTTCTTGCTTTCGTATTTGCAATTTTACTTATTCTGTACACAAGTATCCTACGAAGCTCAAACGTCATTTAATTGTGACATGGTTTGATAACTGCTTTATCCTATCTAACTGGAGCGAAAACTTAAAACAGCTAATTACTGCACTCTAAGATAAATCTTATTTACATAAGGAGTCTAAATGTAGTTCTCTAATGATAGAAATTCAGAAGAGTTAAGCAGTATCTTAAAACAAATTTATGTTTACAAGTGGCTTTGAGCAACACCTTCACAACAAGTTTGATTTACTTACGGGGCTTGTGTGCGAGTTGTGTATTCTTTGAATTCACTGTCATGTATGGTAAAGTACGGCCTGAAATCACTGCAGTACTTCAATGGTGAAATACAACTGCAAGGTAGAAAGAGCATAAGCTTGTTGTATGTATACAGTGCAAAATTTTATGAGAGACACAAGCAAATCTAAAATTTGTCATGCTTTGTTATATTCAAATCAAATGAAGCTGCACTCAGCTGCACTCTACAATGACTCAGTCATTACTTAGGAAGCTCTACTACATTTACCTAACAAGTGCCAACACGGTTTCTGAAGATTCTGATGGTGATGGTGCCATCACAACAAGCGGTTCTCCTAGCAATACTAGTTCCCAAAGCATCTGAATGTGAAAGAACACTGGACAGAAACACCTAAAAACAAATTGTGTTATTTTAATACACTTAACATAACCTGAAGAAATAGTATTTTATTAAGAACTAGATAAAAAGGAAGTTTGCAGCAGTATTTAACAGTAATTCAAAAAAATAAAAAATTCTCTGGTAAAATGGAACGTTTAATAGACTTGCTTATTTATTGCAGTTTCAGCCTGCATGTTGTCTGACATTTTTTTTAGCCAGCTTTACAGAAAAAGAATATTAAAAATAATACTGATAAATGTTAGCTTGCAAGCTATGAGATACGTGTTACGGAAATGTCATAAATCTTTGACTTGTGGGAATTCAAAACTAGGAATAAATCAGACCAAACTCCTACCTGAAAAGATCTACTTCATGAACAGTTGGTAAAGCCATGGAGATCTGAGCATCTGCCTAAAAGACATCGCAATGTCTGTTTTTTAGTCATCAGAATACCTAGGTATTAAATCAAAGTTTCCCTTAAATGTTTACAGGCAGTAGATGGTATAGACCCTAATTATTCACCACTACTGTACTGCTGCAGTATATACTACATTATCTCCACAAGTAACGATTTTTGTGTGCTAAAAGCAAGACTTCCCCCAACACAGCCACCCACCACTTACAGACATGTAACTTTCAGTCCAGAAAAGATATAAAATACCCGAGCTGTTTTAAACAGTCATACAGCACATGAAGGCACAGAGATTGTTTTTACATCCATCTTCTATGGCTAAAGATTTAAAATTTGGTTTTCATCCTCAAAAAAACCTAGTTTCATATAGTTTCACCCATTAAAAGGACGTTCAAGTTTAGTAATTTTGTCAGCCAACTATCCTCTTCCAGGAGCTGGATATCCCTCTTCTGAAGTACTTGGGGTAACTGGGTTAGAATACCTTTCCTATGAAAAATCCAACTCTAGACTCCTCAAAGTGTCAGACTGTGGATTTCATTATTATCAAAGTACATAAGGATTTGCTACCAGTCTTTCATGAACAAGTTTAAAGTACAAGAATGAAGGCAGATATTTAGCTTTCTCTTGGAGATATATACAATAAAAGTATCTAATCTCTACCTGGTGCATATTCTGTACTATTTGTGTTGTTCCAGGCTTGTCACGGTATGTTGGAATCCTCAACTTTGAAAGAAAAAGAAAGATTATGTTTTTTCCCTTGTATCAAATTCAGCAGAGACCTAAAATGCTGACTTAGACAAGATGTAACATATAAAGAGGATATACTACAATATGATACTTACTTTACAGAACATCCACACAACAATTAATACATAGCTGAAGACTACAGATCATTGCTACAGGAATCAATAAATACCACATAGTACCACAATGCAAATTGAATATTAGGATATGAAAATTGTATTTCAGTTAAAAAAGACTATTGGTAACGTTAGTCACAACTATTATAACAATTTCAGTAAAAATGTTGGAGAGAATGATCTGAAATAAGGTTACGGGGTTTTAAGGTGGTACAGAATTACTTTTTAGAAAAAATCCTCTCCTAAAATATCAAGACATCCTGGTGGGTATGAGGCAGAATCCAAATAGGCTGAACAACTTAAATACATTTTACTGACCTCAGTCTGCATCTGTAAGCCTTGAGTACTACAAATTTTATCATACTGGAAGCTGGTGTGCACAAGTGGATGTAATTTATACACAACAATTAAATCTGACTGCCCCAGCAGTGTTAAAAAACAGGGACAGTATTACTGAGGACGGCAATTATGGCTTTACTCAGTTTAGTAACACAATTTCAACTGTCATGGATAAGAATTACTGATGAGATAAATGCAGGCAATACCCAAACAAGACATACCTGACATTCATCATTACCACCCAGCATCCAGAACACTGCTTTATTAAATCTGTGCTTTCTGAACAGCTTCAGAAACTTCTCTTCCCTCTCCCTGGTGATGTACACGCGTCTAGCCATAAACCTGAGAGTACCTGCTAAGAATGTACTTCCGATTGTAACCTCTGGATCCATCAAATCCATTTAATTGCATTTCATATGAAGATGCTATGGCTCCCAGAAGCCCAGTTCTTAACCACCATTTAACCTCTACAGTTCTTCCCCATGCAGTATATACAATGTCTTTAATAGCATTCTTCAGACTTATTTCACTTTCATTGAAAATTATCAACAGACCAAGAAATTTATTTCTGGTGTGCAGGCCAAAAAAGATTTTTACCTGTAAAAACTTCAGGAACAAGAACGATTTTCATCAATATATTTAATAATTTGCTTGACTGGAACTTAATTCTCACTATTTTGAAGTGTTACTTAATGTTTGATTTGACAAATATAATTAGCATTAAAGTCTCCTAGAATGCATAGTCCAGAAGGATAGTATAGACACTGCAATTAGTAGCTGTATTGAAACATCGCTTTTTAGTATCTACAGAAATTACATGTTAACCTACGCACCATAAAAGATCTTCCCCTCCCCCCCCCCCAATCAAGCAATCTAATCAGGATCTCCCAGACCTTTACTTGGAGTGGAGTACACATCTATTTCTGTTCTGAAGTATGAGACACTGAAAACAAGGCAGAATACAGTGAGTACCTGTACAGTAAAAGGAGGGGAAAACACCCTCAGAAAAAAATAAGTGCAGGAGTATTTACCTTCATTATAATACCCATAATAGGCAAATGCAGTATTTTCCCTGGAATTGGTGCTGGCCAACGATCAACATCGCTACAAACTTAAAGAAAAAGTATAATTTATAACTAATTTATAAATGCTGTAACCCATGACACTGTAGCCACCTTTGTGCACACTGCAATTTCAAAGCAGTGCTGACAGCCCACAACAGTTCTACTTATCTGTTGATCACTTAAACTAAAGAAGTTTTACAGCCTTTTTGACATTCTCAATATATTATTTTGTTAAAACCATGAAGTTTTTCATTTCAAGAGAACACTATCCTCTTGCCTTCCCTTTTTTGTAGCAACTAGACTTCCAATTAGTTGAAGAAATGTTATATGAGAAATCATGAAAGTATATATTAAGAAACTTTGACAAGAACACGCACATTTATGTACATTAGCTACTGTAGAACAGATAAACACAAGTAGTTAAGGAAAAAGCTAGCTTTCTAGCTCACCTAGAAAGTTTTTCAGCATTTTGTTGTAAACAATTATGAATATCATCACTAATTCTAGTAGTTTCTACAGAGCTTATTTTGTTCATAATACAATCCATCAAAAAAACCTGTTTATCTGTGGGTGATTAAAAAGTACAATTCCTTCACCAAGAATGGTTTCCACAAATTGCTGCTCAGTGAAAGCACAAAGACATGAATGTTGTATAGGGCAGACAGTACAAAGAACACAGCACTACTAGGCAAAGACCAAATAACTTTCCCATTTGGCCCTCTCCGGCTCTTGAAGTTCTATAGGTAACACCAAGGCACCTTTTATCAGTGCTGCCCTGTTGCTTTTTCCCTCTGGTCAAAAACCAAAAACCAACTAAACAAAAAAGAAATCCTGCAAAAAAACCCCATGCAAGATGACGTTTGTACAGTTGCTTAATAAAAGTTGTGAGAATGCCCCAAAGGACTCAACTTGTGAAGAGTGCAAACTAAGCACTGCCATCAGCTACTTGTGCTGATTGGTCCTGAAACATACAGCAAAACTCTAGATCTATGTTTCTTAGGGGCGAGCTTCAATTCTCCCATGGAGGATCCCAAAATTAAATTATCTCTGTTCAATAATCTAGAAATCCAGCCAGTCTGCTAAAGTTTCAACCCTCTACCCTGCAAGAAGACAAACACAAACTAGAATGTGACAGTGGTGTTTGTTATTTCTCCAAAAGAAGTATGTAATATTATCAGAGTACATAATAGTATCACTACCTGCTTCCAGGAAAGCTTCACTTCTTTCAAAATATTCTGGTGCTATTTGCTTAAGCATTGTGCGAAAGAGATGGACATAAGGTAGCTTGCTGATGAGGACCAGTGACTGGAATAGAGAATAACGAAACAAAATATAACTTTAAGTTCACCCTTGCCCTCAGTTCTGCTGCAGTTCTACTGGTTATCTGCAGAGAATGTCAAGTGTGATTTTTTCCACACATGCAAGTTAACCACACATTTGACTACAGGCAACTGCAAACAAACAACTCCTTGAAGTTCCCAACTGTTTGTTTTTAAGCACACCAAAAAAATTCTGTTCTGACAGTGAAGCTGGAACATAGAATAACTGACATAAGATTAGACCAATTAACTATAAATCAAAAATTAATTTAGTTAAGAGAGCAAGATACTCTTCCTGCTCCTCTGAGATCACTGAAAAATAATTAATTTCTGAATTAATATTTCCTAAAAGAACTGAAATTACCTTCTGGAAATAGCCTCTTTTTAATGATTTGTCTCGAACTTGTCTGAAATATACATAGCCATAGTAATATGCTGAATCCTTCTGTGAAAGAAATGAAATAAATCAATATAACAACCTGATACTGACCTTCTTTCTGAAGCATTTGATATGCTTTTTAAAAGCTTAGTTCCCTGCAAGCTCCAAAGTTGATTAGATACAATAAACGAGAAGGATTACTTTGTTTGTTGGCATTTTTTAAAAAATAAGTACTTCAAAGAGAAATGGAAACAGCTGTGCTTTCTGGCTTTACTATTTTTATATCCATATTCTCCTGACACACCATGAAAGCAAAAATAGAATTAATTTCCTGAGGAATAAATCAACACTCATAATTTTGCAAAACAGCATTTAACAGATTTTAGCACTTAAAAACCTTAAAGGCCTGACTTGAAAAGATAAAAGCCTAGTCTTTCAATGTATTAGTTTTATAAAAGATTCTTGGAAGCATGCTCTCACATTTCAAAGATAAAACATCACCTTCATCCTTCCTACAACCAGGAATTCAAGTATTTGCCACATAAGCAGATCTAAATTAAGTTTGAGAATCAGACTCCCACTAACATAGTTAAAGGCCTCAATATACCATAAGGACACAACGAGAACAACTTTTTGGCCATTACCTCTTTCAGGTAACTGTGCCATCTCCAAAAAATGAAGGGTGGAAACAGAGAGAAACATCTCAACTTTTTTTTTAAGTTATAAAGCACTTCAGATTTCAAAAAAGGTAATGATTTTTACAACTTGATCTACAAGTTTCTAGACAGTAACAAAATAGGCCTGGTCCTCAATTTAATTCCTTGCAGTCCAAAATCCATTGTAATAAAACTTAAAGAATAGTTAATGGAACTCACATTTGCTGAGCTTTGTCTTTCAGGATATCCAGTGCAGAGATTTTGTTTTTCAAGCATTAAATTTAAGCATGAAGACCCATAAATTAACATTACCCAAAAGAAATTAACTTCATTTTTTCTTATTTCCAACCTTTAAGTAAACTGGTAGATCTCTATCCAATCGGTCCAAAAAACAACACAATGAGACTTTCCTTCCAGGAGACCGTCGAAATCTAAAACAAAACTGTGTGTCCCCAAGACAACCTACATATGGGGAAGAGATAAACAACAAATAGACAGTATTTGGAGTTCGAGCCTTGTTTACAGTCAGAGGTATAATAATTTTGATTCATTTATGTTACACTGGTCTTGTGCCCTGCTATTGTGACCATTCATATATTTATATTTTTATAACTGAAAAATTTGGCACCTTTAGCAGCAATAAATACCCCACCTTCAGCAAGGAAAAAAAAGTCACTCTGCCTCACAGTAAGTGTATTAGACTCATGTCCTTAAACGGATTTACTAACGGCTGTCCTCCTACTGTTATTACGCATTTTATTGGTCTGTCTGTAGAGTTCTGATCATCTTAACCACGTGTCATTTCTCTGTTCAATGACCGCACTTAGCCTTTTTTTGACACCAAACAGTTCATACATAAGTCACACCGTAAAGGTATATTATGCTGATCTCTTATAACTCCACTTGCAGGCTTAGGACTTAGTATTTTTGAAAGTCGCAAAAGTACCTGTGAAAACTGAGTGAAACCAAGTACTACTTCCCAGTAATACTCCCAATGAGTGAAGTTTCCCCTTATTTCTATCAATATTAATTTCTGAAAGAAGTGTAACTAAGCATAGTGACTATTTGCAGTCTGAAAATAAATTTGGCCTAAGTTCTTATCAGACATGAAAGAAACTTTCTCCAGGTGGAACAGGAGAACTGCAATATCAGAACTTCTATCACAGATACTCTCATGGCTGTGTTCTCACCATTACAAATGTTGTCTGCTGTTAGAAGAGAAGCTCCAAAAAACCTTTAGTTCAAGTAGAAACTATGTAAGCTAAACAGAATGTACTGCTCATGGAAACAGCGATAAGGGGGACTGCTAGAATCTTAACATCATGCAGATACATTACTCATTCTAGCAAACCTGCAAAAAAAAAAAAGTCCCTTTGGAATGCACTGCTATTAACATGAACGCAATGGAGACAACCTCCTGAGCATTGCCAACCCGTAGTAAACAAACTATCTTCACCATTGTAAACGTTCATGTAAATAACTATAAAACACAATTTACTATTAAACTTATAGCTATTGTTGAAGTAGTACATTTCCAGCTGGCAAAGGACACTTGCTTCTCCATATTGAATTTAAATTCTTCATTAGTGCTTTGCTCTTACAGCTTTCAGATGTAATTTGCAAAAGACCTCCAAGAAAAAAAAATCATGAAGTCACTACTGACCATGTGAATTCTTCACAGCTGCCCTGTCTTACATCAGCCAGTGCTAACTGATTAAACAGTAAGGCAGAGCTCCATTCTCCAGATTAACTATTCTTCAGATTTAAAAGCTCAATTTCATCTTCTTCTCTTTTAGTCACATACACGCTGCTGCAGCAGCCACAGACAGCCCAAACCCTCAGTCAAATTCACTGGCTGTGCAACTGGCAGTGTGGACTAATACTGGCATGTTCAGAGCATTCAGGTCTGAGTCTTAGAATCGCTTGAAGTTGCAGCAGGAAACCTACAATGCACCAGAACAAAACCAGAAGTAGAAAAATGTATGATGGGATAACCATCCAATTCAAACAGGTAACTAAAGCAAGTGCTTAACAATATGGATCCAAGCATAACAAGAAAAAGCACAGCACATGCCAGTAACACAACACTAAATATCCAAGTTTTCATAGCTAGTTCGCTTCATCCAAAGCAAAAAAACCCAAACAAAGCAGTTATAAAAAGCTATACACAGGAGACCTAAAAGTAAATAACCCTTAATCATTAATATGTTGGAATATCATTCATAATATGATGATAACTTATTTAACAAGCTCTCCCAGTATGTGGAATTTGAAAAGATTGGTAAATGTCTATTCTTTCTTCAGCTATCCATGCAGAAAATGCAAAAGCATTAATTTAAAGACAACTGTACTCAGAAACAGCTTAAAAAACACAAATAGCATCATGATCTAGTCCCTGATTAAATCCATTTCTCCCCCTAAACTCAAAGCCACTACAAGTCCTAGAATGGTATCTATTTGTAGTTGTAAAAGAAAAAAAAAAAGTTGAATTGGTCTTTTGAGCCATGAAAACCGAGGAAAAAGACTGACCTCAAATTTAGCTGCAAGCTAATAACTTCCTTCACTGCTGTATTACACAAAGCTTTTATTTTTATGTTATAGCCTATGATGAAAAAATAATTGTAACTGACAGCATACACTCCCAGCTAATTTCTACAACACAGGTTTTACGTAGGTAATCCCTCTGCATAATTTGAAACTTCAGCCTACCAAGAATAATCAAGAATCTACAGGTTTTTAATAGGCACATTATAAATAGCAAAAAGGTGGGATTTTTTTCCTGCTGACAGTAAACCCTCCTTACATATACCTATTCTCCTAAAATCAACTTCACTAGCACTCTTATTTGGAAAAAAAAACCACCCAGCTTTTGTTCCTAATGCGTTATATTTTACCTTCAATACACCTTTTGAAGGTTGGACAGATTTATAACCATTAACAAGAGTAACAGGAAGATACAGATAACTCATCTTCTCTTTCAATAATAGAAAGAAGCTCTTCCTCTGTTTACATACATGATATCCAGAACAGGGAAAATATCTTCATTTTAATGACATTAAGACAAAGGGGAAGAATTAGCCAAGATATTTTGTAAAATTATTTAAGAGAGCTCACACATGTATTAAAAGCACACATCTGCATCACCTCGTATCAGGGTTGTTATGCTGCAGAGCGACCAAAAGCACAGAGTAAGAGTAGCTATAGGGACAAATCTGTTACTACAGGTTTTGACTTTTGTAAAGAAATAAATGTGAAAGGAAGTGTCTGTACTTCTGCCATATCTTTTTGCAAGTGGTCCAAGTCATCAGCCACACGCCTCCAATTCCTCTTTGGCAGCAGAACAGTAGAGGTTTAGATTAAAGAAGAATTTAGCGAGCAGGACCACACACAGCAACAGAAGCATCAAGAATAGAGAAGATTGAAGATAGCCTAGGTTTTCCCTTCACAAGTCTTCTTTCTAAATGCTTTTGAATTTAGAAGTCAGTTTCACTGTTATGAATTTAGAAAAAATATACATTCATTCCTTTAGGAGGAGAGGGTTTCATCTCCCTTCCATGTGCTTTACTAAACCCTTCAAATTCTGTGCCTCACTCCTTTCTACAATGCCAATGTTGTTACTTTGTTTAAAAGCCAGATTAAGATGTTAATGCTTTACTTGCGAAGTATTCTGAAACATCTGCATGTGTGTCATCTAGAAGGTCTTACATATTCACATTCCTGATACTTCACTTACATAAAATAAAAAAGAATTCTCAGACCTTACTGCAATACAGGCAATTACAGTTTCATATTTAACCTTATTTGCAAATTTTCTGTATTGTAATATTAATCAAGATATTCATGTAAGTATTCAATCTAAAACCATGAATATATACTGTCAAATTCTATCTTTTTAACACAGCTTACTCCAACAACAGACGACTAGAGTGAAGAAGTGAAGGAAGCACTTACCCGAATTAGAATCTGGAAAAGACAAATAGCAAATATTGGTTTTCTGAAGGGTGGGAAAAAGAAAAGAGAGCCGTTATATTTCCTGAAATTACTAAATTAAAAAGAAATCATATACTTATACAGCAACCATGACTCTACTCACCTCTTTATCGGTGAGTTTTGAATGTGGAGGATATATTACCTACAGAAAAAAAGTATTATTTTATTTGAAAATAAACTGGGTATAAGCAGTAAGCTTTTATTAAATATTTTTATGAGACAACCCTCAAAGGCCTGCCTAGCCTTAGGCTCTTTTCAATGGTAAGCTACTAATCTTATGTTCTTATTTTTCATATGTTTTTAAGCTAAATTGATCACCCATCTTTACAAGGTATACAGGATGCCAGTTGGAGACCATACAGATGCATTAAAAAATTCAAGAGTACTTGATATTTTTGGTGCAACAGGTCTCAAAAGACAGCAAGAGTACATCCTTTCAATTTAACTCGTACATACGAAACGCAGCAGAGATGATTCCATAGAAACCTAACAACACATTACTGTTTGAAATCTGTTGCAATGCATAGTTAGGTGGCAGTAATCAAAATTCAGTCACAAAACACCCTCTATATCACTAGCAACTCTTGAAGGATGAACATTGGACCCAAATGAGAGCTGGGAACTGTGAAAGCTCAAAGGATACACTCAAAAAGCCATGGCTTCTGTACTGACAGAAAAAAAGTAAATTTATTTAATATATTGTTACAACACAAAAATCAAGAATGATGCAACACAACATAAGGTATGGAAGCACCATCACTAAAAAAAACAACCACCAATGCATGTACAAAATCAGTGATTATGCAAGTAAGTGAGAAGAGAACATACAGGAAAGAGGACAAACCTGAGACTTAAATTTCAGCTAAGAAGTTCCTCAAAAAAACCTGCAAAACTACTGAAATGGGTGGCTAGCTTGTAAGCAAAGGAAATTCAACGTAAATTCAAAGATTATATTTCAAAGAAGGTTTCAGGGCTTCCATAGGCGGGAATTTCTCCAAGAACAGAAGTTCAGTGCAAGAACACTACCGTAGTCTAGAGTCCTCGTAATACTGTAACACTAACATCCAGTTATCTAATGTAATTTTGTTCACCAAAATTTAAGTAAACGTATTTCCTGATAATATAACGCTATCCTACTCTATAGAAAACAGCAATTATATCTACCAGCTGGTCCCCGACTTAAGCAGGCTTTCTATCCCCTGGCCATGAAGTTTCCAATTAATATCTTTTTCCCTCAGTCTTCTATTCAATGATGTCCAGCCATACAACATACTATTAGTATAACTACAGCTAGAAGTAGACATATGAATGGAATACCTGCATACTGCATTTACTAAACCTATCATCACCTTTTTTTATTTTCTTAACATTTTGCTATGCTATCTTACGCTAAGCAATGCACTCCCAACATAACTCAGCAGCTGAATGATGCTGAAATGATCTGTATCTACTCAGGTGACTGGAGTACAGACCAGGCTTGAATTCATGCCCTTTTTCCTCACTACCCAGTGTATCTTCCTGGAATGCCAAATGAAACTAAAATTTTTCTTACTGCAGCAACATAACTGAAAATTTATTCTTTCTGCAGCAACATAACAGGCCTGAGTTATGTGGACATCTTAAGTTTCATTTTATGCATCCATTCAACTACAGGTAATGTGACTGTTAATGGAGTTGTTTGCAGACAGGACAGTGGCTACTCCGTGCTTTCCTCAGCCACCGAGCACATTATCTGTTCAACCCACAGGTTATAAAGAAACGCTTGTCTCTTGTTGCTAACGCCACCTCATAGCATCAAGCGAACAGAACTTAGATAATTGGCACAATATGCTGGGTTTTTATTTGCATTTTGCTTGCAGCCAACAATGCATATCAACGACATATTTTAAATATTGTAATAACTAGCTTGGTTGAATTTTAAGCCAGTCTGACATACATTCATGCCAGCACTACTTTAACAAAAGAAGAAAAAAAAAAGAAGAAAAAAAGAAACCGAGAAAGACAAGGTTCTCCTCCCTGCACACCCTTTGCTGCACAATCACACGGGGAACAGGGTGGAACAGGATGTGAAAGTCATCCGAATGAAAATTCTGCTTTCCAGTTTATTTCCCAGCCCGACCAGTCCCCAGCGCGGCCGCACGGGCAGTGTCAGCGCCGCCCGCCTGTTGCGCCCGCTGGCTCGGAGCAGCCGGAGCCGCCAC
>JAVJGI010000050.1:9765004-9781093 GCA_035590275.1 Ibycter americanus
CCCCCCCCCCCCCCCCCCCCCCCCCAAAAAAAAAAAACAACCCCAAAAACCAACCCCAAGAAAAAAACACCCACACAACTCACCCAAAATCAAAACCCCAAACAAAACAACCAAGAAAAAAATCACAAACAAACCAAAAAACACCGCCCCAAAACAACAACCACAAAGGTACAGCCAGGGAATTGCAGACTGGCTAGCTTTGTTTGAGTCCCTGGGAAAATCATGGAATAAGCTTTGGAAAACTTTTCTGGGCACGTGGAGAGGGTGGTTTGGTAATGGTCAGTATGGATTTAGCAGGGATAAATCATGTCTGATGAGTCTGATTGCCTTGTATGATAAAATGACTAGATTTGTGGGCAAGGGAGAGCAGTGCGTCGTATTTATCTTGCCTTTAAGCAGGGTTTTTGACTATTTCCCATGATGGTCTTCTAAGATAGGACATTGCAGTCTGGATGTGCAAACAACTAGATAAGTAAAACAAAACTGGTTTGAGCATCAAGCTCAGTGGTTAATAGGTGGTGCTCTACCTGGATGCTGGTGACAAGCAGAATACTACAGGAGGCTATAGTGACCTGTCCCATTTAATATTTTTATCAGTGACCTGAAGGACATGGTGAAGTACACTGTAGTCAAGTTTGAAGATGACACTGAATCTGGGAGTGTTGTGGTGGGGGAAGAGTTGATATGCTCAAGGACAGGGCTGCCATCCAGAGGGACCTGACCTTGCTGAAGAAGTGGACAAGACAGGAACAGCAGGAGTCTGAACAAGGACAAATGTGAAGTTCTGCATGTGGAAAGGAAGAACCCCTTGCAGTTTGTTAGACCGTGTCTGGGGTACTGCATCTAATTTTGGACCACCAATGAAAGAAAGAGATTGATGAACAGGAGTTAAAAGATTAGATGCTCTCTTTTTTTGCTGTGTTGTACTAGGGATAAAAGTATATTGACCATGCAAAAAGGAAGTATGTTTTTCACTGAAGATGACATAGAATGTTTTGTGGAGATCAAGAATTTGGCAAAAATCACGAAGTATTAGAGATTCCTGAATGATACTCTGGGCTATTTCGTGCTGATCTATGTAAGGGATGTTTAATTTCTCATGTATCGGTAGCATTTTTTTCATTAGATACCATGTCTGTTATATATTTTTCCTCATTACATCTTTTCAGCTTTCTGTTCTGGTTATTGTCCTTGAGAGCTGGACAAACATTTTATTTTTCAGTGCTTTTGATGTTCTGTGCTTACAGCCTGCAGTATCTGTAGAGGAGAGACAGCCTGCAGTGTCTGTAGAGGAGGCACTTTATCTTCCAAACATCCGATGTTTATTCCAAGTGCCCTGGGAGACTGACCTGGGATCTGCTATAATGCACTAAGGTGAAATTTCAGTGCTTAGATGCTTTTGGTAAGAGGGTGATGTCAGCCAGCCCTTACATACACCTGTTAATATTTTTATGTAAGTGCTTTTCACCCTGAATGAACTATCCAATTTTATGCCGATAGGTTCACAAGAGTAGTATGGGGTATGGAGTGCTCTGTTTCGGCAAACTTCACCACCATACTTTTAGAACCCAGTGCAGGAGTGTTGGTGGCCATTTATAGTAGAGGTAAGTTACTGCTGACAAGGATTTCCCTGCAGAGATACCATCTAGAGCCGTTGCTGCAGAGCTAATACTGTAATTCTTGGAGCTGATCCATTGCAGTCATGATGCATCTATCCTGAGCCAGGAACACCAACGCATTGATTAGGTTTTAAAAACAAACAAAAATCCCTTTTGTATTTGCAATGAATTTTTACAAACCTCAAATGAATCGGGTTACTTAGCAGTATTGAAGGCCAATAAATATGTTTTCCTTAGGTCTCTAATGAGATGGTTCGGGTTTGCTCCTGGTCCCATGCTTATAAATATAAAACCTTGCTTCCCTAATATATTTTCATTATATAAAATTCTTTCTGACTGAGTGACTTTCACATGTTAGTCATGGCAGTCCATTGATCGTCTGCGTGTGATTTACATTACACTGGAGAAATACTTTAGATTTGGCTTTGCCTTCTCATTTTTCTTACTGAATTTGAACAGTTTTCATTGTTCATTTATCTAATTTAAGCAATTAAATGCATGTATGCTGTAAAGGGCCATGTGGGTTAGTGGTGTCTAACTGTGTCAGTGTGCTGCTTTGGTTGTGTTGATTTGAATCTGTTCTGGCTAAAACTCTGCAAAATGTGTGCACGAACACTCAGCTGATTTGTTGTGTTTTGGTTTTTGTCATTTATTTTAATAGATAATACAAAATGAAAATTATTATTGTTTGTGGAACCTGCCAAGTGAAAGGGAAGGAAGAATGCTGTCTCCATCCCTAAAGCTAGCAATTACAGAGGCTATTGCTACTAAATTACACGATTGTTTGTTGTCTCTGCATTTTCTTTTGAATCACATCAATAACTGCTTCCTGTTAATGTTGCTCACTTGCTGAGAGTTTGGATTATCTAAGAGCTCTGAGTTTTGTTAAATCTTGCTGTGACAATGCATTAACGTTCCCTACTTGTCTTTCCTTCCAGAAGCGTTTCTACTTGTAGCAGAATTCTCAGAAGAAGGCTTACAGTATTGTCACATTTTTGTTGAATATAGACAAGCATTTTTTTCAGTCTGCTTTAGGAGTGGGAACCTCGGGCAGAGAGATGGTTTGAACTATACCATCTTAAGCCTCTGTAAGAAGACATATCTGTCTGCCAGAGGCCCAGAACAGTTTCCTTTTTGAAAAGGAAAATCATTACACTGGAGCCAGCCACTTAATCAAATACAATTTTTGTGTTATGTTGTACCAGACACACATGTATGTGATTGAGCAATGTCTCAGTTTATTTCAGTCTTGAGAAAGTATAAATAAATTATGAACTTCCAGCAGGCTTATAATAGAAAGCCCCAAATCCTGTAGTAACACTGTATTTGAATGGAAAAACATAGAAGATCATAGCAGCAGTTTGACTTTTTTTTTTAAATTTTGTTAAAATGTAAAAAGTAAATCTTAGAAGTACTGGGATTAGTCAAGAGTAGCTAAGGGCATGAGGAATTTGTAATCTTTGCAAAGCGAAGGAGCACTTCAGTATTGATAGTTGAACTATGGTGCATACTGGAGGAGAGTATGTGCTATTACTAGACCTTTTTAGGTTATAAAATAACAATAACCAACCATTGAAAAGACTGAATAATTGATGATGAGATGGGCTCAATCACAAATGTTCTAATAGTGTAAAATAGTGACAACTTGTAACTAAATAAAAAAATATTGACGGTATTGTGACTGTTAGTTTATCTGCAGTTGGAACATCTTGTTCAGGTTTGGCTTTCATATGATAATTCCAATGTGTTGAAAATATTTATTGACAGAAAGACTTCAATATAGGAAACATGCAAAGCCTGAGATATATATATAGAAGCTATATAAGAACAAACAAGTGACCTTTTGTTCTCATATTAAAAGGCTATTGAAAATAAACCTAAGAAGTTATTAATGCTGTATGTTCTCATAATTACAGTTGTAATAGTTCTTTCATAAAAATACAATTAATGCAAGAGCTTAAGATACAAGAGTTGTGGATGCTTGTAACCGTGTATTGAGTAATACCCTTTTTAAGGGAAGGAACAGAAATGCTTATGTTTCAAATCAAAGAAGAAAAGTTCTGTTATGGGCCAGATACATATTTGTACTGCAGGTTCTTTTGAAGACATTTGGTACTGGCTGCTCCTATTTACATATGCCATTAGGCTTATCTGATAGGGCAGGTTTTGCGCTTAACTGGCACTTTTCGGAGTTGTTTCTTTTCTGAATGTTGAGCAAGATTAAGTTTAAACATAGATTTTCTAAAACTTTGTATGTCTTTTGCAGAACATTGATAATGTTGCATCAGAGGTTTTTTGCTTGTTTAACTCCCCGCTCCCCCTCCATGCCCCAGCAGATTTTGATGACTCTGCCTTTCTATTTTTTAATTGCTTTTCTTGAAGTGTAGTGCTTAACTGTATAGGGTAGAAACCAGATCTCTTGGTTTTGCAATCTGGGCTTACAGCCTGCCTACCTGTTTGCCTTTTAAATTTCTGGTGACCTTTCCCAGTAATTCCTGGCACAATTAACTGTTATTATTCTCTTTTTTTGATTATTAGCTATAATAATTGAATGGACTTACGGGCAATAGCATTGCAAAATGGTTTTGGTAGTATTACTTGTGATTTTATTCTGACATCGCCTTTTTCTGCGCTTACACTTAGTGTTTCAGGTGCTTGAAGAATCCATGGTGGCATAATGAATTATTTGTAATTCTTCACATTTTTAATTTGTTGTTAAAAAAAACCCTGTGTTTTTTATATGTGGTTGTGAAAGAATACATTCTGCAGCCAAGCTGTTTTTTCACATCTTTGATCTCAGTAGGTAATTGCAACTCCTTGTTGTTTACTTGCTGTCATTACAAGGATTCCTCTTGCTGAATGGCAGAGGATTTCTAAGGCTATGTGGAGTCAATATAATCACATATTATTAAGGGACAAAGACTAAGTTTGAAGTTTCTTTTGTTTCTATGTATTTCAGAACTGTAAATCATTATGTATAGTTAGGGTGGTATCTACTCTGGGGGAGGTTACAATACTATGAGCAAGGACAGCCAAATTCTGTGACACGGATGTACTGTCAGAGGATAAGTTAGGTTGGTGTGGACTTCTGGAGATCATCCAGTCCAATCCTCTGCTCCACAGCAGGTCTGATTAGTTTAGATTGCTTGTGGACTTGGGATAGAATTTTGGGTACAAAATTAATCCCTACCAAAAAAATAAGCTTCTGAGGACAAGGTCAGACATATTTTCTAGGTATATCAGCTTGTGTTGCTATTCTCTTATGTTCTAAACTTTCAGTGTTTGTGTGTATATATAATTTTGTTTTATGAAATACCTGGAATACTACTGTTGTAGTGTAACTTAATGTTACCACCAAAATGTGTCAGATAGAAATACTTTTAAAATTTATCTGGAGGAAAAGAAGCACTAAATGAAAGATGTAAGGATGTTCCTAGTTCCACCCCTAATTCCATAAGGATGGAAATAATACAACACTTTCACTTACAGCTCTCAACCACTACTTCCTTTTTTAAGAACTCAAAGGGGAAATAAAAAAAAAAAAATTTTTTTTTTTCAGTCTTCCTCTTTGTGGACTTTCCCTAGACTGCATATTCCAGTAGTTGTAAGAGAAAGCCAGGAATACAAATCGTCATAGAAAGGGCATATTTGTTTTTGCACTCTGTGTAACTACTTCACATTAGGTAAAGCTACCGGTTGTACTGTTTAAGCAGGGTTTTGATAGGTAAATAAATATTGTCTGTGACATGGAAGGCCAATGATTTGGTCTATCAACAGGGGCCTTCCTGTGTACTTAAAGGAAGAACAGATAGATTGCTATTATATTATGTTACCTATAACATAGAAAGGCATGTGGATATTCTATTTCAGTGCTCTTTACCCATGGTGTCTTCCTGATTTTTAGTTAAATTTATGGATTTGACTGTTAATTAGAAAGTTAACTTTTAACTTTTGTTTACGGATCTTAAGTTAAAAGCTTCATGTAAACAGAAGGGAAAATGCTTTTTGTGGTTTTCTTACTTGAACAAATGCATTGAATTGACACAGATGGACAGCTTTCTCTCAAAACTTGTTTTTCGTTTTGGAATCTGTGTATGTATGCTACCTTACCTACTGAAATCAGTACAGGTTATACATACATCCTATTGCAGAGTATTGCCTCCTGATAAATTTAATGCAGATCTGCATTTCTGCTGCAGGTTGGCTTGCTCTAACCCCATGTTCCAGAAGTGGGCTTGGGAAGAGTTAGTTTGGCAAAACACTGCACCAACACAGCTGTCCTGCTTTCTTTGAGCCACTCTGGGACATCTAGATTGCATTCCTGTGGGCTCATTTAGGTCATCCTGTTCTGGGATTTTTCCTGCTTCACAGCCTGGTGTAAATGTGCCTACGGTTGTACAGTTTTGTATGCAGAAGTGCAGATAAGTGTGTGGTTTTGGTCTTCCCTTGATCAAATGAAAATGGGCTCAATTTTCTTCTTCCCTTTTCCACATGGCTTTATGTTGAGCCTTTCCAGGATAGGTGGTGTTGGATGAATTTTAGGTGATGATGATGTAAGTTTTATAAACTAATATTAAAGGATCTTGATGACTAGTTTTTCTTTTGAGATCTGTAACTCATACTCTCTTTGATCTGTTTTACAGTTTAAACTTGCTGTACACATCTTCAATTATAATTGCTGTTTTGTATTTCCAAAAAACCTTAGAAAAATAATTACTTTCTAGTAGCCTTTAAAAACCTTTTATGAAGATGTAGGTTTGGGTCTAATGTTAGAGTATGTGTAATCTTGTAAGATTATTTTGGTGACTGGATCTGCTTGCTGGAGTTGTGCCTCAAATTAAGTCTAGAAAGTACGTTATATAGTTCTGCTTTAAATATTGCTTTAGACAGTTTTTATACAGGTGGGCAAAGCCGAGTGGAAACTCTTCTCTCCTATCCAGAGCAAAAGTTTTCAGACAATTAAAGGATTTAAGAAGCAGTAAGTGCTTGCTTATGCTTGTGGACATTTGGAAAATGTAATAATTTTACTTGACTGCTGCACTCACACTGAGGTGTTGCAAGTACTCTTTTTCATGGGACGGTTGTAGTTGTGGACCAAATCCTAGCTGTGCTACATGAAAGTGCTGTTCAATTGTTGGCATTACTCCAAGTTGGTAACTTGTATAATATTTTAGTGTTCTAAAATTGAGATGTCCATGATCTGCATCTAAAATGGAGCTCTTTGCTGGTGATGTTTAATGAGGTCATTGTTAGTAAGGTTAGTAATAAGGATGCTTTTTTTTCTGGTATGATCAGGATTAAAGCTGTTCCCTGAGACATCATGTAACTATGACTTCTCCATTAGTGCTAAAACTACAAGTTACTTTGCAATTATGGAATAAATATATGGTGATCTGAATCTTTCTTGCCTTTCCTTAAGCTGGAATAAAACCTGAGAAATTGTAACACGAACATCTGCTTGATGGCATATTAAAAAGAAAAAAAAAGAGGAAATGGAACAACTGACCTCCCAGAATTGAAGCATTTTCATCTGAATTTTTTTTTTTTTTACAAAAAAACGTGTGGAATTTTTTCATTTGAAATTTCTGTTCCTGGACCGTGCAGGAAGTAAGCATTCTTACAGATGAAAAAGATGCAGTGGCTTAACAAGTGACTTGGTGCAAGAGTAGCTGCCAAAGTGTGAATGTTTATATCCATGGCAAACACTAAGTACTTGGTTTAGTCTGTAACTTGAAGCTAAGGGTGCATGTGCAGGTAGTTATTATGTGTCTGTGTCCCAAGCTGATAACTAGAATTAGTAATATGACAGCACAACCCGTTTGGGGGCTGTACTATTAGCGTTTACTAACAAAACAGTAAATGCTGTTTTAGTGGGGAATTGTATTACAGTAAGGAGCTTGTGTAGCAGGATCCATTTTGGAATGAGAATCTGTGATTATATACAGACAGAAAATGTTTTTTGTCTTAAAACTTGATTATTGCATTTATAGACACAGCCAATTGCACTTTTATTTTGAAACTGGTTATATTTAATGGATGACAGAGTGGAAACATGAGTAAGAAGCCAAAATAAAAAAAAGAAAGAAGAGGCAAATCTGCTTTCTAGGGATAATTTCTTCAATCTGAAGAGAAATTGCAACTTTTGGAAAGTTTGGTTGAAGTGTGAGCTAACGAATAACATGTTGAAAAGAACACTCAAGCAAAACAGGTATTTTGCAACATAGGAAGGGGTCAGCTTTTTACAATTTTAATATTACCAGTGGCTGTGTAGTTGCTAGGACATTAAAAAGGATTTCAGTGAGTGTACTGAGTCAAATATGAAAAATGGGCCAGTTCAGTCTTTGCTCTTACGATTTTTGACACTTATAATTCATGCTCTGGGGTTTCCTTTCCATAAAGCTAGAGATGCTACAGTGGGTGGAGGGGACCAACCTGCTACTGATCTTCCAGATATTTTTTCCCCTCATCATTGTTCCTTTCGTGGTCGTCTTTTAACTTCATTGTGCTCATTAAATACTAAAATAGTTACTAACAAAACTTGTGATTGCAGGAGAATTTCCAACTGTTTGTATTTTTTATAATTCTTGATAGAAAGTCCCATTTCAGTGGAAGAAGAGAACACCAGTAATAAATTGCCACAGGTGTTAGATGCATTGTGTTTGCTCATATGACTGGCCGGGAGTGCACATTTTTTAGTTGTGTCTATGAGTAGGTCTGAGCGCCTTTTTAAGAACTTAGCAAGGTTTTTGTGGTTTATGGATATGCTATGTGGACTTAGGCTAGTGGAGATTAGCTCCTTATTTTCCTGATGCATTGTATTTTTGAGCAATTGAAAGTGTGTTACCTGTACTACAGCTTTTTAATGCAGCCTTTGAAGTATGAACTTTGTTTTTTGGCATCTTAAAAGAGGGAGGAGAAGGTTTATCTGCTTTGATAAACAAGCCTTTAGAAAGAACTCTGTGACCTTGCTTGAAGAAGAATTATGATGGAAGGAATGTCTTGTATATTTATTTTATGTAATCAGAAGTGGTAGATTGTTAAATGCAGCTTGTTTTAAGTGTAAAGTACTTAGACACCTGCCTACACTTGAGGCATAGTAAGGGTATTATCATTTAAATGTATGAATTATAATAATTAACATAGTTGTTTAACATGGTAATAGTGTATGAAGCCAAACTTACAAGTTTTGAAAACATTCGAGTTTAAATACTGGAGTTGTTTGTTCTTTCTCAAGTATTACAGCTTGCAGTTCTGCAAATAGACACAGATGACTGTTCTTTGTAAAATAAAGTGTTAACAGTTTTCTTCAGACACGTTGATACTGTGCTTGGGTAAAACTGTTAAAAAAGTCCCATAGCAGGAAGCTTGTATGTCTTGCATCTTCCCACAGTGTTAATGAGAAACTGCATGATGAAAACTGTTGTAAAATACAGTCTTTGTTACTTTCTGCAAAACTCAGTGCTGCAATTCAGAGGGGAATCATGCTTGTTGGTTTCCAGTTTTACTCTTCTACCGAATTTTGTTCCAACTCCAAAGGTACTTCTTAAAATACCCATTTCTGTGTTCCTATATGCTTTCTAGTTCCCTTAAAACAACTGAAGCAAATAGCATGAAACAAAATCTTGTCAACTTGTTCTGCATTGTCCAGTGAAAATATCTTTTAGAAAATCCAAGGTCACTGAGCCTATGCATTTGTGGGTGGTAACACTTCTTTAGAACAAGATGCTCTTGCCAGCATTAGGGCACTAATCTAGTAAGTTAACAGGAAGAGTGAAATGGAGTAGGCAGCAAAAAAGCAGGATGAACAACAACATCAGAGTAGAGTGTTGTAGCAGTAAGTTCCTCTCTTAGTTGTGTTTCTTTGTGGATTTTTGGGTAGTAACTTCCTTTTATTTGTAATGTATATATTATCATTAGAAAATATGGTGCTTCAGGTTGTGGAGTTAAGTTTCCCTTGATTTTTTCCATTGAGAAGGTAAAAGATAACATGTTCTGCAAAATACTGATTCTTAGCAAGGTATATGCCAAAACTGAAGAAATGAGAACAAATCTGTGGCAGAAGACATTGTGTGTGGGTGCGCAGAATTTTCCCAAACCAGTTCTCAAATGTCAGATGAGCCCTTCTGCATAACTGGTCCTTCATCCATCCTGTCCTCCTCATGCTAACTCTCACACTTGGGCCACTCTTAAAACAGCTAGACCTTAGACTTCAGCTTACTTGTCTATGCTCCATACTGCTGGTCCTGTCTTCTTTCAACTCATTGGGAGAAAAAGAATTCCAAGGTTTCATAAAAAGCTGCCTTTTCCACCCTGTTTGTTAGCAGTTTCCCACTGGAGCCTACAAGGCTTGTCTTCCTGAAAGTCATTGTTATCCTAGCTGCCACCTTCCTCTTGTTACTGCCCCTTTCTGCCAAGTAAGACAGACAGATTCCCAACAGTCTGTGGTAGCATCCCACCTCAGCTGCACCTTTGATTCATCTTTTGTCCAAGTGGGTTTGAGGTAAGTGTCCTGTGGTGGTTGGGGCAAGTGGACAGAAGTGATTTTAGGGACTGGAGAGGGGAAAATTAGGGAAAAGAGGAGTGAGATGTAAGGCTGGAAGAAACTTTTCTGGCTCTGTGTCTCATTCCTTCTAAATACAAGCAACCGATTCTTGATGTCACTTGCTCAGATCTGAGCCTGCTAGCCATAGCGAAGGTGGTCTGCAGGTGCTTAGGTACTGTGGGGGTCGGGAAGCACATCTGTACGGTCAGGTTGGAGAACTCCAGAGGAGAGCTTCTTATCAACACTGAGGCTCAAATCACTTTTCAGTATTCAGGGTAAACAATCAGGTGAGAACAGCACTGAGCAGTGAAGATACCATGGAGTTTGCATTGGAAATTCTGTGAGGATGGGATACAGACATGATGATTGATGTTACAGGTGGATGAAGTGATGCAAAAGGGAATATTGGAACTTAAGAACAACTGAAGTTACATTTACACCCTTTAGATTGCAAGTTGCTCTTTAAAAAAAAAAAAAAACAACCCCCCCCAAAAAAACCCCAAAGGGAAGCATGTATTACCACTTCTCCTTTTTAAATTTACTTGTACCATTAAGAATAGGTACTTGAAGAGCAGAGTTCTGTGCTGTTGAAAAAAATCATCGTAAAGGTTAAAATTATCATTTAAGGTAACAAAGCTTTTCCTTGAAAATTTTCTGTGTTGTCTGCTGTTTGAGTATGTCATTTCTGAAAATGCATATTTATCTCAGCTTAATTTCTGAAGTTTTATTAAAATATTTTTAGCATGTTAGAGAGCCATCATTATAAGCAATGCAGAAATCGTGACTCTAATGAGCATTTATAGCAAAATAAATATTTCTTGATCAGACAGATATTTTTTTTCATTGAACTACTCATATAGTTGGAAGGTGGGTCATCTTCCATGAAAGATTTTAGGGAAAATAGTTTAATCTCTTTATATAAGACTGTTCCTGGTGATGAGTATGCTGTCTCTCTGCCATATTTGAGAGACTTAAATTTACCTCTTCACCTGTTTTTCAGTAAGTTTTTTTTGAAGCTTTATATTGTGACTTGCTAATGAGAGCATTGGATGTTAAGAGTCTGCTTCAGTGTTTTTGGTTTATGTTTTAATAAGCAGCATGGAGCTACTCTACGTTCATTTACATGGTTCTGTCACAGCTAAAACAGTTTTTCACACTGAATGTAGTTTTGAACATGTTGCTTCATGAAGACACCTAGTAATACAGTTTGCATTGTAGTTGGTACTAAGTAGAGATGAATGTTTGTATCCTTGAACTGACACAATATTACTCTTCATATCTGCAGAATGTAAAAATTCTAGTAGTTTTCTTTAAAAAATCAGTGGTAATTGGTTTTTTCTTTTCTAAATTCATTATTTGGTTGCATCAAGTTGATGAGTTTCTTGTGGGTTTTTTGTTTGTTTTGTGGTTTTGGATTTTTTTTTTTAATTTTACTTTTGATCGTTTTTCTTTGAATGGTTTGGGGACATAGTTCTTCTAATATGCCTTGACTTTTCAGTTGAAATCATGCTGCACATAAATCGGAGAGAAGATAAGCAGTTGTCTGTTGCAGTTTAAGTGGTATTGAGGTTCCAGCTGATTGACTCACCATGGACACACTTTCTGGGTTGCAGAGCAAAATGTTTGTAAATCACACACTGTTGGTAAACCTTTAGAAAAAGAGGAATGAAAGAATAAAAGGTGATAGTTGTTCCTGAGTGAAGTTTTACAATTATTATTGTCTAACTGGCAAAGTAGTAAATGTGTTGCATTCTGTCATAAGACCCAGTACGAGAATACTTCTATGGTAACTTATCATAGAATATTACTATTGAGTGACTTGCTTTGTGTAAATGATTATAGTTTTTATCTTAAAGTGAAAACTAGATTAATAATTTGCACATTGGTTATTGTATGTATGAATGACTGATAAAATCCAGAGGGACTTCTTGAAATTTTAATAATTTGTTTGCAAATTAATTTATATAAAAGAATTTAGATATTGTTAGCATAGTTAGGAATAAAGGGCTAAGTTCAGTTGTTTTGAAATGCCTACCATTTTTCTTTCAGACTAATATCTATGTGAGTTGTCTTGGGATTTTTCTCCTCTACTTTTCTCCTCTGAACTATTAATGTGGTTTACACACTTTTGTTTACTAGTTTACTGTTTCTGGTATTTAAATTTTCAAGCTAAAACCTTTAAAAGGGAAGTGAAGAAAACATCAACGTTCGTGATGTGCCTATTAAGAAACCGTGAGGTTATAAAATTGTTGAGAAACAGAAGGCAAACACTGCTGGGTGGTGTTTGATGATAACGTGTGTTGCTTTGAATTAGTTCTTGTTGGCGCTGGTTGAGTGGATGGTATTGCAAGTTTAGAGACCTTCAGCTGCTGAGTCTGAAAGGCATCAGGCTATCCAGTTTGTGCAGTCAGTAGGTAGGTGAGCTGCAGAAATTGTCCAGCTTTGAATTAAGTGTGTAAAGGGCAATTTAACAAGGTAAGTGAGGGACCTTGATTAACAGAACATATTTATTTTATTTGACTTGTACCTAATTTTAAGAGACAGAAAAGAAAGCCATGGAATCAACAAATATAGTAAAAACACAGTTTGTCCTATGAGAACTTAGTAAGAATTAAATGATGCATTTGTGTTTGTCTGGAAATGCAGCACCCCTTTGTTTTTAAGGTACGTTCTGTTGAAGGCTGAAACTAAGTGCAGGATATTCTGTGGGGTGCTTCTAGTTGCGTATGCACTTTGCACATGTTGCAGTTGCATGATGGGAGGGGGCCAGTTTACACTCAGTTCTTCCATGTGCCTAGTTTTCTTCTTTTCCAAAAGAAACCAGAGCATATAAACACGAGGAAGCTGGAGATATACTGTGATGCAACTCTAAAAGCACGTTTGGGAGAGTAGAACAACTGTGTGCATAGCATAGCATGATTTTCCTGCAGCTGGGTGCATTGTGGAACGTTACTGCTTCACAGCATAGACCTGGTGCAAAAGAAGGAACTTGTTAGGATGAAAAATAGTTGAAATACATAGAGAAGGCAGAGCGCTGACCCCTGATATTTCCCTGAAAACTTAGATGGGATGTGCTATCCAGTAAAGCCCAGAGATATGTAAAGACTGAGGCTGTGTGTACGTTACCTTCCAGGAACTGCTGCAGCGTCTGTCATTTAAGAATATCTAAAATACAGCTGCTTCTTCAGCCCCTAGGAGCTACTGTCAGGTGGCAACAAAGGAAGGACATAATTCTAAAATCAAGCAGGAGAAGGACTGTCTTCCTTCCTTTGAAGTCCATGGTAGACAGACTAATTCCTGCCTACTAAGAGGAGCAGTGTGAAAAGGTGCTTTCACGTAAGAGGGTCTTACCCTTACCCTTGTTACCCGTATCTTCCAGATTATGTAGCTTCAGTGGGTATTCACGTGAACCTGTGTGTAAGCAATTAGAAGAGCTGTTATTGATCAATATATAAATTCCATGTTTTGTTTTTATTCTAACAATAACATCTTAATTGTTTTAAGACTGGCTGGGCAGGCTTTGAAGTGTTTTTCCTGGGTTTGAGTGGTAAACACTTCAAAATTGTTCTAGCAAAAGTGTCACAAATTTGGTGTTGTGAGTTGGGTTTTTTTGTTTGTTTGTTTGTTTGTTTTATGACAGGGTTGAAATAATGCAAAGCTGTAATAATCCAATGAAATTTCTGTCAACCTACATCATCTGTAGGGTTTGATATGCCTGGTATGTGCATAGGACCTGAGTATAGTACTTGGCTGCAGAAGAAAACACCAAAAAAAGTTTAGAAGAAAGAAGTAATGGGGACACACACATGTTTCTCTTGAATTTGTATTTAATCATGTTGCTCTTAATGCTGCCAGTTCTCAGTGGCCCAGCCTATTTTCCTTTGAAACAAGCTATGGATAGCATCAAATACTAATTAAAGTTTATTAAAACTTCATACTAATACTAGACTAATTATAGGTAGCATAAACGTCTTGCTGATTTTTCTTTGATTAAAGTATAGGCTTGTCTATGGCTATATTAAATTCAAGCTTGGATGACAAACCTCTTGGTATGTCAAAGCTTATTAACAGTAAACATGTTTTTTGCGGGAAGGCTGTGTTTGTACTGGGAGTGCAGTTTTGAATTTTATGTGAACTTAATTTGAGGGTTCATCTGTTTTGGTGACACACAGTACAGATTTTGTTTTTTCATAGAGTAGATGGGCCATTGTACGTGGAACTGATTCGATGCATGGTACCAGTGCATTGCCACTCCTATTAAATGTCATTACAGTTTCTAATGACTGGAGAAGCTAAACTTGCTGAGCTTTCTTTTGTGTTCTGTTGGGATTGTAGATTCTGAAATAATTCTTTTAAATGTTTTTGCTTTGAGTTACCAGTGTGTATTCTTCTGTGAGTTGTTTTTGTTCTTTTTCTTTCAGTAAATGACTCATTCTCCTGGTTTGCTTCAGTTTCTGGGTTTTCTCTTTTATTCTTCTAAGAGCCTAGATAATGAATTTTAGCAGAATTTAATATGTTAATTGTTAAGAATACACTTCAGGAAAGTGCTGCCTTTGTAAAGAAAAAGCCTAACTGTTCTCAGAACAGCAATATTTTTGAACTGCTGATTAGACATGGAAAAAATGTGCACGCTAATTCCAGTTCTTTTGCAGCGTATGGCCAATTTCTAGCTAGATATATTTTACCATTGATTAGGAAGTTCAGTTTCTATATTTAATGTGAAAAGGCTCTGACAGCATTCTGATTTTACACATGCTTGCTTATTCAGGGTAGAATTTCAGTAACTTCCATAATTTCAGTAGCAGGAATGTTGAAGCTGAGAAACCTCATTTTAAAATCTGAGAAGTTGGAAACTCGTTAACGTGGATGTTGTAGCTTGGAAGTACTTGTGTTTGAGGCTCTAGACTGTAAAGATGGTATTAATAGTTTGGACAACCCGCAGTATACGTGTTATCATTAACGGAAATTTCAGTATTTAAAACCCCCCACCTTCATAATATAAGCAGACTTCAACATCAGTTTCTGATGGGTACTTTTTTGTTGAAGTGGTTCGCTGTACCAAATCTGGGTGAGAGTGTGTATAATTATGTTGCCCTCTAGTGGCTGACACTCAGGTTTAAGTAGTAAAAAGAAAAAGCTTTTTCATGCTTAGGGAAGGGATTCAATGATTCTTGTTTGCACATTATCAGGTATGTTGTGTTTTTTACAGTAAGCAGGGTGTTCAGTGATCTGTGGAAGGGCATGGTTCTTCCATGACAACTGAATAACACCAGGATCATACAAAGAAAACATAATATCCTATTATAATTGGGTAGCAAGGAATACCACCCATAGTTATTATGATGGAAATAAAAAACCCCACAACTTGATAGATTTATTGTGTAATTTAACTCTTCTCTAGTCTTACAAGATTATCATTAGCGCCTTATTGGTGCTGGTTGCAATGTTTGGGGGTGTGCCTTGGCTACTGCATGGGAAGAGCATAGTGGCACTTGTAACTTTTTGCTGAGGGTTTGGATTCAACTTTCCGGTGAGTGAATGTTTTTTAAAAAAAAAAAAAAAAAAAGAAGCTGTTTAGGTCCTTCAGGCCGCCTACGTTAATTTACTCTTGTGATTCTTGATAGGCAGAATGACATTTTTGCTTCATATTTTCTTAACAAATGCCCCATTTTTGTTTAAAGTATGACAACTGAGTTAATGAGAAAAATCACTTGATGACCCTTCATTCATGGGCAAACAGTATACCAGCTTTCTACACAGAGTGGAACAAGTTCCCTGAGTTGGTAGCTGCATGGAAGAGCTTGGTAGTCAGAGGGACTAGTCATCTTTCCATAATTTTGCATACGCTTTTCAGGATTGAAACTATCTGTACTTTCTGTACTTCTGTCATCTGTCCCTCTCATGCCTCCCGCCCCCCCCCCCTTTTTT